>CAMZMU010000094.1:20926642-21289525 GCA_947311845.1 Poa pratensis | reverse complement strand
CAAGAACACACAAGAACACACACGCGATTTACCCAGGTTCGGGGCCCTCGTGAGGAGGTAACACCCCTACTCCTGCCTGCCTCTCGATGTATAGGGTGAAGCACAAGCACAAGTACAAGATCTGCTCCTTGAGCTGTATTGCTAACTATGAAAGTGGTACGAGGTAGAAGATGAAGCTAAACACAAAGGGGGCAAGTGAGCTCTTTCTTCTTCCGTCCCTCAGCAGGAGGAGGTACAGGGGGTACTTATAGCAGCGCAGGGCCAACGGCTTTCTCCTCACGCTGGCAGCAGGCTCCTGCAGAGATTTCCGGGATTCCGCAGGAGATCCGCGCCTCGGGATCTCGGGTCGTCTCTGCCATGAGAGACTCCTCCTGTCTTGTCCCAGCTTATCCGGGCTGTCCCATCCCGGGATGCCGGTCTGTCAGGCTCCGGGTTCTCCGGCCAGGCGTGCTCCTCTGCCAGGCCAGAAGACAAAAGCCATTGACTTCTTAACCGAGGTAAGCTTTCTTCTCTTCCTTAACCCGGCATGGGTATGCCGGATTCTCCTGTATGTTTCCTGCACATAAGAAAGAACAAGAGCAGCCGACATGGTATGTCGGTTAAGATGACCCGGCTAACATGACCTGGCCTAAGTGACCCGATGGTCATGAGCCGGTTTGTACAGTCACACCATGTCTCGGTCCTCCGGGTCTTGGTTGACCCGGTTTGACCATGACCGGTCCACTCTTTACAGCTCTTTTATACCACAATTACCCTACCCGGGGGTAGCCCCCGACATTAGTCCCCGAACCTGGTGCGGTCCTACAGCCTCGGATGGAGGGCCACGCCAGGTTTAACAAAACAACCAGTTTAACTGCCTTTCCGGCTTAAGTAAGCCTCGGTCTGGCCGAGTTTTACCGAGTCAAACCAAATCAATATTATCCGAATCTATCTTTGACTTGGTCCAACCGGAACTACGTGACTCTCCTGACTCCACCGAGTTTCAGTCTCGGTTTTCTTATCTCGGTTTGCCTCGATCTGTGTGCACGACCGACCACGCCTCTGCGCGCGCCGCTCACCGCACGTTGCACACGTCACGCGTGTTGTGTTCGTCACATCAGGCACAGCCTTTGACTGTACTTGACCCCGCGCGGCGCCTGGGTAACCGCGCCAATGATGCGGACCCACCACTACGTCCATTAATGGACCGTTACCACGCCCAGATCGTGCTTTTCAGTTTGGGCGCGGTTTGGGGAAACTGCTCCCACCACTTCAGGAACCGCACCCCACGCCTATAAATAGGGGAGGAGAGCACGAGGAACTCTTCTTCTTCCTCCGCTTCCCTCTCCACCGCGCTAGCACTTCCGTCGCCGCCGCCGCGAAGAGCACTCCGCCCTGTGCGACCTTGGAGAACTCGCCATTGCCGACGACCGGATCGTCCGCGCCGCCGCCGAACCCTTCCTGCGGGATCTGCACTCGGTATGGATCCTCAAATCTCCATCTTCTTCTTGCGCCATCTCAAGTGTTCTTCCTCGCGTGTTCTTCGCAGTTCATCACTAGAGTGCTCTGGATCTCCAAACTAGCCTTGCTAGGGTTAGCCTTGTTTGCGCGTAGATAGAACTACTCAGATGTGTTTCTAGATCTTTCTCGTATTGACATGCGGACAGAGCTCCTGATGGTTTCCTCCTTTTCTGCCCTAACTCATGATTTTTACTTCCTTTTTTACTCGCCCGGTAGATCTTTCTTGTTCACAGATCCATGCAAAATCATGTTTGTAACTTTCTCCCAAATCACTTAACTCGGCTTTCCGAATCACTTTCCACTTATCTTTCCGAATTATCCTTCCGGGTGATTATAGCTTAGTTTCCGAATTAAATAACTCGGTTCCCGTGCTCTATTCTTTAGGCACTTGCACGGCTGTTCCGGGTCATATGTCTCGGTTTCCGAGTAATCTGCATCATCTCTCCGAGTTACTTGCTCCGAGTCTGGATTCATAATTCCGAATTACTTATCTCGGTTGTAATTGTACTTTTTTGCAGGTTCTGTCCCTGAGATGTCAAGCCGCAGTACTCCCGACCCGGCCGAGTCATCGGCTGCACGAGGTGGCTGGGAGGGATCTGAGGTAGAGCAAGATGACCTTGACTGGCTGCTCAAGACCCGGCGTATTACGGCCGAGGTCATATGTCGGCGTCCTGGTTCGGAACTTGAACCGGCCCTTGAAGAGGGTGAACGGGTGGTCTTTCTTGCGCATTTCCAGCGCGGGTTTGGACTCCCAGCAAGCCCTTCTTCCGGGACTTTCTCAACTACTTCGGTCTGCAACCTCATCATCTTCCTGCCAACGCCATTACATCTCTATCAGCTTTTACCTCTTTCATGGAGGGGTACCTCGGCCTCTGGCCTACTGTTGCCGCATGGGCCAAGTATTTCCGCCTCCGGAAGCAAACCATCCCAAACAAGGAAGAGATCGTGAAGGAGATGACCGCATGCGGAGCGGCTAGCATCACTCCGAGGAAACACTCCCCCTTTCCCCGGATCACTGGCTTAGAATCTTGCCGGAAGTGGCAAAGATCTTTTTTCTATGTCAAGAGTCCAGAAGGGCGGGATGTCCTCAATCTGCCTGAGTTCATCATCGATCCCCCCACAGCCGAGTTAAACTGGAATTATGACCCGCAGGACAGTATCCCTGAGGTCCAACTGATCCACCAAACCCTTGAGGGTCTATTGGAAAAGAAGTTCTGTGCAGACGACCTCTTGAGGACCTTCATCATTCGCCGAGTCAATCCTCTTCAGTATCGTGTGCACAAGATTTGCCACATGAGTGGCGTGCTGGATCCTACCCGGGTCAGCACCCATGAACTCACCCATCCTCAGGTTAGGAGACGGGTTAAGGCCATCGCCCAAACCGACATGGAGGACGACTGGCAATGGGGTGTAGAACCATTTGAGCGATCCCGGCTTCCTCCTTCGGTTAGTTTGTCACTTTTGAATCGACGTCGTTCTGCCTCCCGAGGCTACTTTTATCTCGGCCATGCGCCCTAAGTCTAATCCGAGTCTTCTTTGCTTTTCTTGCAGCGGTTTACTCGACAAGCCACCGAAGATGGGGACTTGGAGACCAGGAAATGGACGAAAGATCGCCGCCCGCGGCCTGAGGAGACTGAAGACCCGGACAACGAGGATTTTATGCCGGTTCCCCGAGCCAAGGCTTCTACCTCGGGTAAGCCATCCGCCCGTGTCTTCGTTCAAGACTTGTCCGACGACGAAGATGATGATTGTCAAATCCTAGATCCGATTGATGCTACCCTATTTCATGGTTTGCACCTCGTGCTACAGCCAATCCGGGTACGCAAGGCACATCTCGGAAACGCGCCGGTGCGTCCGGGTCAGCGGCTCCTCCGGCTAAGAAAGCCAAGAAGGTTGTTAGCAAGCGCAAGCCTAAGGTCCTTCCAACCAGCAAAGGGTAAGATAAACTTCGCACAACTTTCGGCTTTCCTTCTTTCTCTCTTTCCTTTAACCGAGTTAACCTTATCCGAATTAACATTCTACCTCGGTTTATGCAGTGATCCGATCGCCACCAAACAGACCCACTCGATTCGGTCTCCTGTTCCTCATCGCCACCTCGGACGACCCATACCGAGATTAGCAGCCCGGAGGAGCGATCCCTTCCCCGGTGCGCGCTAGCTCAATCGACATGCCGCCACCGAATCTTGATCGGATCTGGGAGGAGACCAGGGTCCCGAGCAAACCTCGGCTCCGGGTCAAGACCAAACTCCCTCTCTCCTCTTAAGGATTTGGAGACAAAGCGAGGTAAACTTCAGTTGAGACCTCGTCTACGCTGGAGCCTCGACCCTCACCCCAGAAGCACACCAAGCAACAGCAACAGTTGAAGCAACAGCAGCAACAACAGAAGCAGCAGCAGCAGCTGGAAAGCAGAAGAAGCAACAGCAGAAGGAGAAGGACCACCAACAGCCACAGGAAAAACAGCAGAGGCAGCAGCAGGAGAAGCAGCAGAAGCTTCAGCAAGACAAGCCTCGGAAACAGCAGCATCCCCCAGCGCCGGTCCATACTCCGGTACCGCCGCCTCCAAGTGTGCCAACTCAGCAAGCCTCTGGCCAACCTTCAACTGCCAGGGCAAACAGATTGTTGTGACTCCAACAGCAAATCGGGCGTACCAAGACCTTTCCGAGATGATTTCTCGCCCCCGGGTCAATAGCCACATTCTTCCGAATCTCCGCACTCCGAGTGACAAGAGCCTCGGCTCGGTTGGACAGTACGTGATGGACTGGAACGCCGCGGACCGAGTGAAGTTTCTTCTACTCCGGCAAATCCACACCCGGTTGGCCCCGGCCTGGTTGCACAATCCCTACACTCCATGCAGGTCTCGGCCCTTCAGGCTAGCCGGTTGTCGAGGTAAATCTTCGGAACTTAGCACTTGCTCTAAAATGATCAATAGTCACACCATCACAGTCCCCGAGATTCGGGCTGAGTAACTGATACTCGTCCGAGTAGTAGGTAACTCGGCGCGAATCTTCAAAAACTTGATCATTTTAACCTTATCTTGTTGAAAACATTGGACGCCCAGTCCCCGAGTCTCATGTCGAGTTTACCCGGCATGAGCTTACATAAACTCGGACAAGCAGTCCCCGAGTTTCATGTCTAGCTGACTCGGTATGACCTTTGACCAATCTCGGGCTTCAGTCCCCGAGATTCTTTTTACCCATTACTAACATCTTTCCTTCTTGCAGGATTGCACCAACACTCGGAGCCGGATCTTCAAGAACCTAGCCTTGGAGCACCGGTCGCTTAAACTCTCCTTCCAGAACCAGCAGGAGGAAATGAAGAAGAAGGAAACAGAGCAAGCGTGCTCTTAAAGAAGAAAAGTCCGAGGTGATCGGCTGAAGCGAGAGCTTGACCGGGTCGAGAAAGAGAAGACGAATTAAAAAAGGAGAGGAACGCTGAAGGCAGCTATGGAGAAGCGTGCCGCTAATGACCAGAAGATTCAACGCATATCACTGCATGCGAGGCTAAGGCTACCAAGCTTCAGAAGAGTCGGATGCCCTCAAGGCAAATGCTGCCAAGTGGTTGGCTGAGCTCACCAAACTTAATGCCGAAATGGACAGTAAGTTCTCCGAATCATATCCTTTTTGTTTATATCTTTCATGAAACTTTTGTGTCGGTGTCTCATTTGATTCGGTGTCAGCCTATTTGCTCTCAGAACATTTTGAGCACTGCCAAGCTGCAGCAGCCAACACTGTGAAGAAGGCCCGAGCTAAGAGGGCCGAGGCACTTGGAGCTCCGCTACCCGAGGCTTGGGACATCGACGACCACTTGATCGCACTCCAAGCTCGCATTTCTCCTTTGAAGAGCATCGGCGTCGAGCTTCTTAACGCCAGTATCCGAGCCTACAATGTCTTGTGGCCCGAATCTCCCAGTGTCAAGACCATTGCTGAGTTGTCCACATGCTTGCAGCAAACCGAGTCTCGGTTAAGGGAATGGAGGTCTTCTTCTGCTCGTGCCGGGGCCGACGCAGCTTTGCTTTTTCTGATGTCCTGGTATGAGGAAATTAACCTCGACGGCTTGCGCACCCTTCGCGATGGTTCCCCATGGGCTACTGACCGGCATTGATCGCGAAGCGAGGAAGCTGCTACCTTCATGGCCAGGTTTGCCAATACCGGTCTGTTGAATCCGGTGTGGTTTACTCGGATGATGAAGAGAAGAAGAAGAAGAAGAAGAAGTCAACGCTGAAGATGATTCTGAGCAAGAATATGGTGACTCTGATTCCGAGTCTTCAACTCCCGATGACTCGGCTAAGACTGCGAAACCATCTGCTGCCGAGATTTCCAAAGAGCCAGCGGTTGACCCGGTCAAGCAAGTGCTACCGATATCTCTTGAAGACAATGTCTGATCTTATTGATGCATCGGCAAGCAAGATTACCCCAACTGCCCCGAGTCTGCTACTCTCCGACCAAAGTTACTCCTGCAACCGAGGTTCCTCCTTCAACCAAGGTTGCTCCCTCCCGGGTCTGTCCCTGAAACCGAGGCTGCTCCTTCGACCGAGGTTCCTCCTTCCACCGAGGCTCCTGCGTCATCCGGTCTGCTCCTGCAACCAAGGCTGCTCCTTCCTCCGAAGCCGCTGCTTAACTTACATGAATTCAAACTGTTAAATCCCCGGAATGCCGGGTGCAGATGTAATATACATTTTAAGTTCCTCCGAGACTACTTTTATTTTGCTTAATTCGAACAAGACGAGGTTTATGTTGGATCAATTTAAACCGAGTCCCCGAGTTTATTTTCTTGTTCACTATACTTGTCAATCTTTGCTCTTGTCTACCATTTAGGCGTTCGACAGTCGAGTCACAAGATAGAATTATAGCATACAATACTTCATAACATTCGAGTTGGGGTTTAAAGTCATCCGACATAAACAAATATGAAAAACAGGGTTAGTAAACAAGCTATGCCGAATCATTTTTGGCCGAGTCTCCGAGTTCATTTTCATGTTCACTACGAACCATACCTCAGCTCTTGACTGCCTTTTTGGCGTTTGTCAGTCGAGTCACAAGATCACAATAAGATAGCATACAGTACTTTGAACTTCGAGGCAAGGCTTCAAATCATTCGGCATAGGAAAAACATAAATGAAAAAAAAACAGATGACACAAGCATATAGACGAGGCAGTCCCCGAGTTTTGATTCGGGGTGCCGACATTTCATTCATATAGAAACCGAGATACATACACTGCACCCTTTATGAGTAAAAGGGTCGGAGTAGAGCTATATTCCATGGACGTTTGGTTTCCTCTCCGGATTTGTCCATCCTGTGCTTCATCGGTTCCTGTGCATCTATAAGATAGTATGAATCATTGTGCAGAGCCTTGCTCACAATGAACGGTCCCTCCCATGGAGGTGTCAACTTATGTCGGCCTGCAGTGCGTTGCACCAGCCTCAGTACCAAATCTCCCTCTTGGAACACCCGAGGGCTGATCTTCCGGCTATGATAGCGTCGGAGATTTTGCTGGTATATTGCTGACCGAGATAAGGCCAGCTCTCGTGCCTCTTCAAGTAGGTCAACACCATCTTCCCGGGCTTCTTTTGCCTCGGTTTCAGTGTACATTGTCACTCTTGGTGCATCATATTGTATGTCGGTTGGCAGAACAGCTTCTGCTCCATAAACCAGAAGAATGGTGTATAGCCAGTCGATCGATTCGGTGTGGTCCTGAGACCCCATAATACTGCTGGGAGCTCATCTATCCAACAACCCGGAGTGCGTAACAATGGTGCAATTAACCGAGCCTTGATGCCATCTAGCACCAAGGCATTTGATCTTTCTACCATCCCATTGGCCTGTGGGTGTGCAACTGCAGCTACATCCAGCTTAATTCTCTTCTCGGCACAAAACGAGCAAATTCTCCCACAGCAAAGTTGGTTCCATTATCTGTGATGATACTGTGTGGATAACCATATCTCAGAATTATGTCCTTCAAGAAAGTCACTGCTGTATGTCCATCACATTTCCGGATTGGCTTTACCTCTATCCATTTGGTGAATTTGTCCACCATCACCAGTATATGAGTCATGTTACCTCGGGCTGGCTTGAATTCTCCCACCATGTCAAGGCACCAAACAGCAAAAGGCCAAGTGATTGGAATTGTCTTGAGTGCCGAGGCTGGCATGTGAATCTTTTTTGCAAATCTCTGACATCCTTCACATTTTCTGACTATATCTTCAGCTTGTTGCAAAGCAGTGGGCCAGTAGAACCCATGCCGAAATACTTTGGCCACCAAGGCCTTGAGCAGGCATGATGTCCACACTCCCTTGATGAATCTCTAGGAGCATTTCTTCTCCTTCTGCCGGGTCAACACACCTCTGCAGCACTGTGGTTGTGCTTCTCTTGTATAGCTCCTTATTGATGATGGTGTATGCTTTTGCTCTTCTCAACACTTGCCTAGACTCGGTTCTATCATCCGGCAGGCTCCCATCAACAAGATATGTCATTATAGGCTGTGCCCACTCCGGACAGGTCTTACAGGAAACACTGGCATATCTATATCCATTGGCTCAGCATCTATTGGCTCGTCCGACATTTCCTCGTCAGTCCCCGGGTTCTGCTTGGCAGTCCCCGAGTTATCCCCGACATAACCGACATCAACATCCATTGGAACTGCATCTGACTTTGGCATTGGCGGGATATAAATTGATTCGGATTCTGGCGATGGCTTAATGGACGGCTTTCTCAAATGCTCCAAAGCTATTCCGGGTGGAATTGGATCTCTGGATGAACCGAGTTTGGATAGTACATCGGCAGCTTCATTCTCTGCCCGAGGTATATGTGTGTACTCGCATCCTTCAAAAAATCCGAAATTTTCTGCACATGGAATCGATATGATGCCATGTTGGCATCCACTGCATCCCAATTTCCCGAGGTTTGATGTATAACCAGAGCCGAATCACCGAAGCATTCAATTCGGCGAATCCCAACTTCCTTGGCCACATTAAGCCCATGGATGAGTGCCTCATATTCGGCTACATTATTGGATGCTGTGAAATGAATTTGCAGCACATATCTCAGTTGATCCTTCTTCGGTGAGGTAAGAACTACTCCTGCACCCAAACCAATCTTTGTTTTGGATCCATCAAAATGCATTGTCCAGTAATTCGGGTCATGGGCTGGTGGTTCATACTGCATCTCGGCCCAATCCACAAGGAAATCCGGCAATGCCTGAGACTTGATTGCATCTCTTCTCTCATACTGTGGAGTGTAAGGGGATAACTCGATTGCCCATTTGGCAACTCGGCCATTTGCATCTTTACATCCAATGATCTCCGAGATAGGAGCTCACACACCACCCTTATTGGATGCTCTTGAAAGTAGTGCTTCAATTTCTTGGCTGCCATATAGACACCATACACCATCTTCTGGTAATGAGGGTAATTCTGTTTGGATGTCGATATCACCTCACTCAGATAATACACCGGCCTCTGCACGTTTTGCCATCTTCTTCCCTCCACCACTACTACAGCACTCACAACTCGGTTTGTGGCTGCAATATAGAGCAACATCGGCTCTTTGGGCAGTGGGGAAGCAAGTATCGGAGCTGTGACCAACATCTTTTTTAACTCGGCAAAAGCCGCATTTGCCTGTGGAGTCCACACAAAGTTATTGGTTCTTTTCATCAATTGATACAAGGGCAAGGCCTTTTCTCCTAACCGGCTTACAAACCGACTCAGGGATGCAAGACAACCAGTAAATTTTTGCACATCTTTAAGATTTTGAGGCAACCTCATATTTTCAATAGCCCGAATTTTTACCGGATTAGCCTCGATACCTCGGCTAGACACAAGGAACCGAGTAACTTTCCTGCTGGTACACCGAATGTACATTTATCCGGGTTAAGTTTCATCCGGTATTTTCTCAAGTTTTCGAATGTTTCTCTTAGATCATCGATCAAGTGATTTCTCTTTAGTTTTATGACTATGTCATCGACATACCTGCACATTTTTTCCTATTTGATTCTGCAAACATTTTTGCATACACCTTTGATAAGTAGCACCAGCATTTCTCAAACCGAATGTCATGACACGATAGCAATAAGCCCCGTACGGGGTAATAAAGGCAGTTTTTATTTGATCATCCGGTTCAACGGTATCTGGTGAAACCAGAGTAAGCATCCACAAAGGATAACAGCTCACACCCGGCTGTGGAATCGATCACTTGATCTATCCGAGGCAGCGGGAATGGATCCTTAGGACATGCTTTGTTCAGATTCGTGTAATCAATACACATACGCCACACTTTTGCTACATTTGGGTCATCTTTTTCTTCTCTACCAGGACTGGGTTAGACAACCAGTCCGGGTGCAGTACCTCCATGATGAATCCGGCTGCCAGTAGCCGGGTCAGCTCATCTTGTATCACTTGCCTTCTCTCGTCGAAAGTCGCCGCATCGGCTGCTTCACGGGCTTCATCTCGGGCCTCACAAATAATGAGTGCTCAGCCAATTCCCTCGGAACACCTTCCAGGTCATGATTGACCATGCAAAGATGTCTCGATTCTCACGGAGGAATTGGATGAGCTCGCCTTCCTATTTCTCAGTTAACCCGCCCCTATGATAGCCTTGCGCTCGGGGTGCTCCGGGTCAACAGTGATCTTCTTGGTCTCCTTGGGCGCCTCGAACGCCGCATTTTGCTCCATGTGCCATTCCCGGCATGCCGAGTTGCGCAGCTTGAGCCATGGCCACCACCTGCTCATCTTTTTCTTCTCAGCAGCTATGATCAGAGACTCGGCCAAGTTGGAGCCAGCCGAGGCACACTCGATGGAGCTCTTGTAGTTACCCGCAATGGTGATGATACCATTCGGTCCTGGCAGCTTCATCTTCAGGTAAGCCATGTGGGTGGATATCATGAATTTGGCCAGAGTTGGCCTGCCGAGTAGTGCATGGTATGGACTTTCAAGGTCTACTATCTCGAACAGGACAGTCTCGGTCCTGGAGTTCTCCTTGGTGCCGAGACATACATCAATCCACATCTTGCCCATAGGTGCACATGAGACACCAGGCACTATACCATGAAAAGTTGTGTCGGTTGGTAACAACATGTTGGCTGTAATACCCAACTTCACCATTGTATCTCGGTACATGATGTTGATACTGCTGCCATTGTCAATCAGAACTTTGCTGAATCTGACATTCTGGTTGGGCCCAATGAATGTTGGGTCCACCACCAGAGCATAGCCTCCTGGGGTTGGCATGATTCGGGGGTGATCTTTTATCCCCCAGGTAATTTCTTGATCCGACCAGTGCATATATTTTGGCACAGCCGGCATAACAGCATTGACCTCCATCTGGCGCCGGCCCGACTCTTTTTGTCAGTTGCCTCGGTCACGAACACCACATAACTATGATGGCTTCATGATACTCATTCTGGCGATTAGGCCGGCATTGCCATAGTTGCCTCCGTGGTTCACCTGATTCACATCATTCGGTTCCCTCCTGTTATCATTCGGCCTCTGTTGCTGCTGTTGATTCGGCCGGTTCACCGGAGTGTTGTTTGCCCGGTTAGCGCAACACGCTGCTGAGGTTTCGGCAGTGGCGGCCTCGGAGGACCACCCTCTGGTTTCCTCCGGATCCAGCTCCTTCCCTCAAGGTCCTATGGTACCAACTGCATTGCCGAGTCGAGTGATGTGCTGGCCCACGCTTATCATTGGTGTGGTATCTGCATGGTCCATCCAGCATTGCCTCATAAGTGGCAGGCAGTTGTGTGTCTTGGCCCCAGGGCTTCTTTCCCTCTTGGTTCTGGCCCCAAGGTGGGCCATTGATCTTCGGCCTTTGGCTGCTACCAGCATTTGTTGCTCTTGATCTACTCAGCAACCATGTTTGACCCGTACCGAAGATCCGGCCGATCTTCCCTTCTCTTATGTCCAAAGTTCTGGCTATCATTAGGCCCGAACTGTCCGGGTCTGCTGTTACCCGGGTTTCGTCGACTCGGTTCACCGTGTTGAGCAGAGGCTGCATTGGATCTCCAAGTGCATAACTGTCTGCAATCCGAATTGTCTCGGCCAAAGTGGCGGCATCTCCCTTTGTAACCTTTGCCACAGCATGGAGCCATGTCGGCATCCCTGGGCAAACCATGAAATGGCCTGCGCTCCACAACTCCTTCGCAGGAATTGCGTACTGTACTCCACCGAGTCAAGTAGTCTCGGTCAGTCTCATTTGCCTCTGCACACACATAGCCAACTGCTGTGGCCGATTCGGCCTCTTGTATGTGCTAGAGAAGTTACTCACAAAGGCTTCTTCAAAATCCAGCCAGCAGTTGACACTGCCCTCGCTCAAATTGTTCAGCCAAATTCGGGCTGGCCCTTCCAACATCTGAGGTATGTACCTCACCGCCCATCGGCGGTTTCCTCCGGCTACATTTACTGCCGAGAGATAATCCGACAGCCAGTCCTCTGGCTTGGAGTTACCATCATAGGTCTTCGAACCTCGGGGCAACTGGAAGTGCGGCACTGACGGCTCCCCCATGATTCGGGGCCCGAAGCATTTAGGTCCAGGTGGGCCCTGCTCTTCCAGTATCTCGGACCAATGGAGCCTGTCCAACTTGATGCGTGCATCACCCGGCGCCAACATGCGCGGTCCCAACCTATCTCCTAGTGCATTGTCATATCTCTGATATCCGGCTCTCTCCAGAGCCGAATTGCCATCATCATAGCGGTTGTTCCTCTGGTCAACACCTTGTGGTTCCTGAACATGCGCAGCCCTCGGGTGTTGCTGAGCATGGTTTTGATTCGGATACCGAGGTGGTTGACCCCGGCCAGCTGGTTGGGATTCCCCTGACCCGGATTTCCCTGAGCCGGGTTACCCTGCGCCGGATTACTCCTAGCCCTGCCTGCACCGTTCTGCCCGGCCATCTGCTCTTTAGCATAGTCCGGGTTGTAGGTCTGGATCTGTTTGTTCCTTCCCGAGTTTACACTCGGGTTACGATCTCTACTCGCATGTGGCGAGGAAGCTTGCCCCTTGGACCTCTGACTACCGGCCTTAGCCGAGTGTACGATCTGGGAACCCCCAGCCATGGTATTGCCTTTCAAATATGCCTCATTCTGTCGGTTGGCCATTGCCACCAACTCATTCACTCTTGCTTGTTGTTTCTGGTAAGCTTCGCCGGTTAATCCGGCTAGCTCAGCCCTTGCTGCCTCTGCAGCTCTAAGGGTCTTGGCTGGGGAGCTATAATTCGGCTTCGCTGCCGTTACCCGGTCCGCTTGACGCGGATCTACCGTCCCTAGCCATCTCTACATTGAGGCCTTTGCCTCTCTTTCGCACATCAGCCATGCGAGCAGCATCAAGGCCATGAGCCTTGTTATACTCACGCATCGATCTATCGAACTCTTCTCTAGTCTTGGCCATCTCTATGGCCTCAGCATGCAGGTCCTTGCGCTGCTGCTCCAGCTCTTCCTCGGTCAGGGCTACACCCGTACCAGGAACTATGGGAACAGCGAGCCTTTCGATCACCTTATCCAGAGGAAGAGGTCTGGACTCGGACGGGCCGCCCTGCTCGTGGGTCACCCTCTCCAGGGGTGGCCTGGCCGTCCTGACCGATTTCTCCGGAGTCTCGGCATCATCCTCCAGACCAGCTCCAGTCGCAGTCCCGGTCATCATGACCTCTGCGCAGCTCACGGGCGAGTGACGCGCCGACCGCGAGCCGCACAAAGAGGGAGGATCTTCTGCCTCCAGCACCCGCGCGGGGTACTCACGGACGAGCTCGGTGGCGACGTAGGTGTGGAGGGAGCCGAAGGCGATGAGGCAGCCGTTGACCGGGAGAGGCCTGCCGCCGAAGCAGCCTGCGTTGTCGCTGACGAAGTGCATGTCGCCGAGCTTGCACACCAACCCGCTGAGCACACGCTCGCCGGAGGTGGTGATGGAACCCGTCCGGA
The DNA here is from genome assembly GCA_947311845.1 of Poa pratensis. Classification (NCBI taxonomy): domain Eukaryota; kingdom Viridiplantae; phylum Streptophyta; class Magnoliopsida; order Poales; family Poaceae; genus Poa; species Poa pratensis. Next base: position 21,276,127 of record CAMZMU010000094.1, on the reverse strand, counting down.
TGAAGACTCCAGCCAGCGCCGCTGCTGGCCCCACGGTGGGCGCCAACTGTCGTGGTGGTGTCACGGCAGATGCCATGGTATGGCTAAGTGTGGGGCCGTATGGACGCTGGAGGTATCCGGGGAGGGCTTGCACGCTGAGAAGCGCGCACGGACAGACATCGAACCAAGAACACACACGCGATTTACCCAGGTTCGGGGCCCTCGTGAGGAGGTAACACCCCTACTCCTGCCTGCCTCTCGATGTATAAGGGTGAAGCACAAGCACAAGTACAAGATCTGCTCCTTGAGCTGTATTCTAGACTATGAACAGTGGTACGAGGTAGAAGATGAAGCTAAACACAAAGGGGGCAAATGAGCTCTTTCTTCTTCCGTCCCTCACGCAGGAGGAGGTACAGGGGTACTTATAGCAGCGCAGGGGCCAATGGCTTTCTCCTCCACGCTGGCAGCACGGGCTCCTGCAGAGATCTTCCGGGATTCCCGCAGGAGACCCGCGCCTCCGGGATCTCCGGGTCGTCTCTGCCATGACGAGACTCCTCCTGTCTTGTCCCAGCTTATCCAGGCTGTCCCATCCCGGGATGCCGGTCTGTCAAGCTCCGGGTTCTCCGGCCTGGCGTGCTCCTCTGCCAGGCCAGAAGACAAAAGCCATTGACTTCTTAACCGAGGTAAGCTTTGTTCTCTTCCTTAACCCGGCATGGGTATGCCGGATTCTCCTTGTATGTTTCCTACACATAAGAAAGAACAAGAGCCGACCGACATAGGTATGTCGGTTAAGATGACCCGGCTAACATGACCTGGCCTAAGTGACCCGATGGTCATGAGCCGGTTTACAGTCACACCATGTCTCGGTCCCTCCGGGTCTTGGTTGACCCGGTTTGACCATGACCCGGTCCACTCTTTACAGCTCTCTATACCACAAGTTACCCTACCCGGGGGTAGCCCCCCGACACCCCATGTGATGGACAAGTTCTAAGCATAAGTTTAATCCTATCCCAAGCCATAGCAACATGTTCATTTTCATTTTGCCTAAAAGAAAGAATGTTGTTTCTATTTTGCAAAATTTTAACAGGGGGATAGTATTTCTTAGTGAAAGCTTCTTTTAAATCATCCCAAGTTTTAATGCTATCAATAGGTAATGAATGCAGCCACTCTTTAGCTTTTCCTCTAAGTGAGAAAGGAAATAACTTAAGTTTTAGAATAACACTTTCCACATTTTTAAATTTCTGCATGTCACATATTTCAACAAAATCATGAAGATGCATAGAGGCATCCTCCATAGCACTACCGCCAAATTGTTCCCTAGTTATCAAGTTCAACAAACTAGGACTTACTTCATAACTCTCAGCATTTATCTTAGGTGTAGCAATGGGCCTAGCAATAAATTGATCATTTGGAGTGTTTGTGTAATCACACAACTTAGTTCTTTCTCCCATTTTAGCAAGTTTTTATGTGTTTTTTAATTTTTTATGCAAAACTGAAAATAAATATGCAAGACAATGACAAAACAAGATAAATTGCTTTGAAGGTAAAGATGGATAAGATGATGCTCACGTAGGTGCAACCTCCCCAAGCTTAGGTGTTAGCACAAGTTGGTGATGAAGTTGACTTGGTGAGATATCCTTGGATAAACCTTTCAGCAATGATTCCTCGGCAACGGTGCCAGAAAACAGTCTTGATGGCGTGTAGTTGACGGGAAAAATATTCTGCAGGAAGCTTCGTATCTTCCCCTGCTACGGCGCCAGAAAGCACTCTTGATGGCCCTTCACGTAGTTACCTGCATGAAAAGTAAATGGGTTAGGTTGAGACTCCAAGTGCAGAGTGTGTAGTAAGTGGAAGACGTGTTTTCCCACGAGGGTGACTCGAGGGTTTAATATCGAACTCTCAGGGAATCAGTAGTGAAGATTTATCTTTCCTATCCTTCTTTTGGTTACCTACAAAACAAATTAAATGTTTTGGTCCTCAACCTCACCTAGTGGTTGTCAAGCACAAGGTGTGAGAATGATATCAAGATAATATGCAATGCAAACAAGAAATAAATATGCAATGGTGGTAAATAAATATGCAAGGATGGTGGTAGCAATGATAAATGATATTTTTGGTTTTATATGATGAATGCAAGATGTAAAAGTGTTTTTGTATTTTCGGATTTAATAATAGCAGAAAATGGAAAAGTGGTAAAAGTTGTTGGAAAGGTGTTTCTTATGATTAAAAATGGACCGGGGTTCATGGTTTCACAAATGCACTCTCTCTTTAATATAGTGGTAGACAATGGAACACTAGAGTTGACATATGAGATTGCAACACAACAGTTTAATGACAAGTTATAATTATATGGGCATCACGCCCTAACATAGAGACCTTTTGGTTATTAGTCTCTCTTATACTCCACCAAGATGCGAACTAAATCATAACACCTCAGTAATTAAGATAACTCAGAGTATAGCAATAAGTATCATGACATGAAGTTAAAATAAGAACATGCTAGATCTAGTCATGGAGTAGTGGCAACAGTCACACCCACATCTCCGGTAGCATGGTATTTCTTTTTATCCCTCGTGAGGCAACAAAGTACGGTAAAGATACCCAAGTGGATCGCAGAACTTTCTCTCACGTTCACTGCACTAGCCACCCCCCGTTACTCCAACAAATGCACACGTTCCCCCTCACACGCTCTCATAAACATGCTTAATCATGACAAGTAAATAAGAACGAGGTACATAATATGCATCTACTTTCATAACTGAAACAAACCATTGCAATCTCAAACATATATTAACTCATAAAAAGATCCCCCACAAAGGTATTACATAGATGACCGTAATCATGTTCAGCAGCTCATACGGTACTAATTAGTGAAGCTCGAGAGAGAGAGATACATAAGTTACTTCCACAAACCCATAGTCCAAAGGTGGACTACTCCCTCTTCATCATGGAGACGGTGGAGAAGCCGTTGGAGAAGATGGAGACCACACCGGCAGCGCCCCGCCGGAGTTTCCCCCCTCCAATCTGCAGCTCCAGGTCTCTGTTTCGGTGTTTCTATGTTTCTGTGTCGCTCCTTCCAGAGAACGTCGGGGGATAATTTTTATAGGCGTTTTTAGGTCAAAACGGAGTCGGTGGAGGAAAGATCGACGGCAGCGAAGCGTCGAGGCCCAATTGGGGGGTCCCACGCGGCCAGGTACAGGGGCCACGTGGGCCCACCTCTTTTGGCCTCGGGGCTCCGTTTGTTCGCTTCCTTCGCCCCCAAGTCTTCTTCCTTCCAAATATTGACGCTAGTAAATTTGCAGGTGATTTGGACGTCGTTTGGGTCCCTGAAACATTAAAATATAGAAATAGGGTTTTCTGCCTACGCAGGGTTAATTCCATAAAAAAATAGGAAACATGTCAAATATTCCCAAAATCATTATAAAACAGTGATATAACCCTTATATGATGCAAATATGACTGGAATATAAGTAAAAATAATGCAAAGTTCATGTATGCATTTTACATGCATCAAATGCTTAGATGAATTTGATAATTATATTGTTAAGCAGGATAACTTTAATATGGAGTGCAGAATCATCTGATGGAAAATTCTAGAACTATGAGTAAATTGCATGATATTGTGGAAAGAACTTCTAATGATGTTAAAATGCTTATTAAACATTTCCATATGGTTCAAACTCAAATAGATCAACTCACTAAGGTACAAAAAGATCTGCTAGTTAATGCTTCTAGAGAAAATGAAAAACATGCTTATGGAGTAGGAACTAGAGGAGGTGCTTCTACTCAGGATCCCTTGTATCCTGAAGGACATCCTAAAAGAATTGAGCAAGATTCTCAACTAGCTAATGAAACTAGTACTCCTTCTAAGAAAAAGAAGAAGAAGAAACATAAACATGTTGAAGAATCTCCTGAATCAATTAAAGAAAATGAGCATGTTAATGATCCAAATAGTATATCTATCTCTGATGCTGAAACTGAAAGTGGTAATGAACATAACAATGATAAGGATAAAAATGATGCTTCTGATAAAGAGGAGAGTGAAGATGAACCTGAAAAGCATACTAAGAATAAAAAGTATACTAAAGAAGATTTCATTGCTAAAAGCATGGTAATGAGAGAGAACCTTGGGTGCAAAAGCAAATGCCTTTTCCTAATAAGAAACATAAATCAAAGGAAGAGGAACACTATAATAAATTTTGTGAATGGATGAAACCCTTGTTTTTGCAAATTCCTTTGACTGATGCTATTAAATTGCCTCCTTATTCAAAATATATGAAAGATATTGTCTCTAACAAAAGGAAAATTCCTAATGAGGAAATTTCTACTATGCTTGCTAATTACTCTTTCAATGGTAAGGTTCCAAAGAAACTTGGAGATCCAGGTATACCAACTATCCCATGCTCTATTAAGAATAATTATGTTAGAACTGCTCTATGTGATTTAGGAGCAGGAGTTAGTGTTATGCCTTTTTCTCTTTATAAGAGACTCTATTTAGAAAAATTGATACCAACTGATATATCTTTGCAAATGGCTGATAAATCTACTGCTGTTCCTGTTGGCATATGTGAGGATGTTCCTGTTCAAGTGGCTAATAATTGTTTAATATTAACTGACTTTGTTGTGTTGGAAATGCCTGAAGATGATAATATGTCTATTATTCTTGGGAGACCTTTTCTTAACACTGCAGGGGCTGTTATTGATTGCAACAAAGGAAAAGTAACCTTCAATGTTAATGACAAAGAGCATACTGTTTATTTTCCCAAAAAGCCGGACAAGATATATGGAGTAAATACAATAGCCAATCTTAGAACTATCAAAGTGGGAAGTATTGATTGCCCTATTTATGAACCTCAAGAAGGATTTCAAAGTATTATGATTGGATCTATTGCTATACAATTTAAGGTAACATGATTGTCTCATGTGGTTTAATTCTTTTATGTCATATAAAATTTATTTGGTGACAAGACTTGATCAACCTTGTTAACAAATATGTTTTAAATGCATAGAAGCACTAAACAACATTTTATTTCTCAACCTTGTTTTACCTACTGTTGTGTTACTGAACTTGCAAAGTTTTAGTTGAAATTGGTCTTTATAAAATTTATTTCTGCCTTAAGTTTATTATTTAAATACCAGAAAATGTGCAAAATGAAAGTTTTCAAAAATTTCTGAAAATTATACCATAAATCTTAGTTTTTAAAGAGGAATGTGGGAGTGCCTGGGCTGACCAGGGGGACCCACCATGCCTCCACACCACCCCACCGCGCGGCAGGGGTGTGGGCCGCGCCGTGGCATGGTGTGGGTCCCACCTGGCCCTCCACTCACCCATCTTCCTCTCATTTCTTTCTCTCTCCCGACCAAACACACCACCATTGTTCAAACCCGTGTTCTTGCTGCTCTTGCTCGAGTTTTTCGATCTCCTTGCTCAGCCCATCTTTGTTGCTGAGATTTGGACCATTTGCTCTCCGGTATGTGACTCCTCCGTTTATCCAAGTAGAATTTTGTTTAGTTGTGTATTTCTTGAGCATTTTAGTACTGTAGGTGACATGTTAGATGTGTTTGCATGCTTGTTCTATGCTTAGATTAATTAGTTTTGATGCATGTGTAGCCCTCTTGCAAGTCTCTATAGTAGTTTCTTTGATTTAGTTGCTCCAAAATCATTTTTATGAGGTTTTGTTAAAAATTTCAGAAAAGGAAGATGCATAATCACACTTATGGAGAGATTTTTGAGAGGGAAGCACCAAGAGCAACAAGGCCTTCAAGGTCTGCTGCTCGATGTAGGCCATCCTACAATGAGGACCTTATGACACCGAGGATTGTGATGAGGGGGATGATGGTGTTGCACATGCATCTATCTTCCCTTGTACTGACTTTTTGAGAGATGCAGGGATCCTTGATGATTTCTTATTCCTTGTTAACAAAGTTGGTTTGATGGAGTTTATGCAGGATGAGAGTGAGCAATATGCAAGGCTCACCAAGATTTTTGTTGAGAGCTTTACCTTCAATAACACTCATTTCAGTCCCTCTGTTGCATTTAAAATTTATGATAACCTTACACCATGGATCTGAAAAGATTTTGCAGAGTCGTAGGTATTGCTCCATCTGGGACAGCAAGAAGAATTCAGGGGCAACCTCCCGAGCTACTGGAACTTTACCGGGAGGTGACTTATGATGATGACCGTACAGCGCAGCGTGGCAAGATAAGGAACATTCAACTCCCAGCCATTAGATATTTTACTTATTATCTTGCCACGAGTGTTCTTGCTAGAGAAAACACTAGTAACATTTCAAACTACCATTTAGCTTTTCTGGCTGCTGCACTTAAGGATAATAAAACTTATAACCTCGGTGCTTTGATTGCTCGTCGCCTTGCTGCAAAAGGACCAATTTTGGAGGAATTATTGCTGCACGTGTTTTAGCTTATCTAGGCCTTCCTGTTGATCCCACTGATGAGTTGTTACCCCCTCAAAGGCTTGACCTTGCTGCTATGAAGCTTCATCATTTTATTACACCTAACTCTCATGCAGGTTGTCTAGTTTATAAAGTTTTGTTTACTGACGGGTCCGAAAAGGAAGTTCCTTTGCCGCAGCCTAGTTTGTTCAGTATTTTCAGGAAGCCTTGTCACTTCAAAGGAGGAATTGGACGAGCATCTAGGTGCGCTCAACTTCCACTCGCAGCACTACCCCGAACACCAACAGGACACGTACATGGCGCCCCCTGAGGATTATACCGTGTATTATACCGGTGCATCCTGGAGCTCACACCAGGACGAGGGATCTTCTTCGTCATACACTGGAGGCGCCCCTGCGTGGCCCACATGGGATGATTGATCTCCACTTAGGCCAAAAGCCTAAGCTTGGGGGGAGGTACACCGACATCTCACTCACTTTCATATCATATTCGGTCGGTACTTTGTATATCCATGTTTCGTTTTCTTTCTTTTTCGTTGTTGTTTCTTGTTTTGATTTTATTTTCCAAAACCCAAAAAGACCAAAAATATTTCTGTTATTTCTCTTTGTTTACCTCTTGTGTACTTTTAGTACTGGTTTGCTTTATCTTTTAGCTTCGGTTTAGTATTCAAAAATCCAAAAAGATTTTGCTTTATTTGTTTGTTCCTTTCTTTGTTCGTTTCAAATCGAAAACCCAAAAATATTTGTTGTTCTTCTTCGGTTTTGTATAGTTGTTGCAGAGTTCAACAGTCTTCCGTGACTCCATTGGAGCTTGGTTATCATTTCATATCATTCAAGCCACACAAGTGAAAAGCAATAATGACGATTTATGACAACTCGAGTTGTGGTGAGAGGCTGGTATGAACTCTATTTGTTTTCATTTTTGTACATATACTCGCTCATGTGGACATGCTTAGCTGATTCGTATGAGGGCAATGTTATTTAATGGATGCTTAGTAGTTCATTTTTTCATATGATCAGTTCCAATTCACTAATAGTATATAACATGTCATATAGATATTTGCTTGCATTGTTCTATTCATAAAAGGGTATGACATGGTGGTATCCTCCTCTGAATGATTCACTTGAATTGACTTGGCACATGCTCACGCATGCTCACGACTGAAAAACAAAAAGTCAATTAAGCCTTGATGATTTATTTTGCCTCAGAGTTCTAGTATCACTTTTATGCCTCCGTTAATTTTATTCTGTCGCAAGCATGATTATGACGGTTATGCTCTCTTGATTGTCGCTTCCCAGTCTATTGCTAGCCTTCACTTGTACTGAGCGGGAATGCTGCTCGTGCTTCCAAATCCTTAAAAACCAAGTTATCCAAAGAGTCCACCAAAAATTCCTATGCATGGTATTTCGAACCATTCCAAGTAAATTTTCATGTGCTACCTTTAAAACCTTCAAAACACTTCTCATTTTGTGACACTGTTTTTAGCTCATGAGGACGGGGTGGATGTCTTTATGTCACTTGTCAAACAGACTTTACCACCGGACTAGCGGCATATACATCCGCTTATCCATTAATTTTGCAAAAAGAGCTGGCAAATGGGGTGCCCAGTCCCAATTAATTACAACTTTAACCGCTTAATTCTCTTCACATTTTTGCCCTGATTTATCAGACAAGCAATGATACCAGTGAAATATCTGCATGTGTAAACAAAAGAGAAAAGAGGGATGATCTGCCTTGCTGGTAGAAATAACGTCCTTCATGGGAGCCGCTCTTAAAAGTCTGGTTGGCAGGGGTCATATTGTACTTTCCATTTTCTGATTCGTTGACAGGAACAACCACCTCCCAAAACAATTTTTACCTCTGTTTTATAAATAAAAAGCTCTAGCACATGTTAAATCCCTGCTTCCCTCTGCGAAGGGCCAATCTTTTATTTTTATGTTGAGTCACCATCCTTTCTTTGAGCACCTTCTCGAGAGCATAACTGTCATTCTTAGTGTAATGTGCTTGTCCCAGAATACGGTTAACTGTGGTATAACTTTGATGCTCTTATCTTTGATATTTTTACTTCTAGTCTCACTTGAACTTCAGAGGTGCCTTGGCATTTATGTTTTGCTCTACAAATAAAGGCAAGCGAGATACCACTTTATCATATCTTATTATGAACATTGCAATCCTGCAGATAGATTTATTTCATGTTATTTATTCTTAGTGTGTTGGTATCTTTTCATAGTTCACATAGCTACTAGGTGGCATTATCTACATTCCTTTATTATGAATTGCCTAAGTACTTGATCATATAGTGAGAATATTTACATCATATGAAGCAAATGTGTTCGTAAAAGTTTCTTTTATCGCACTCAGTTGTTAACTGAATTGCTTGAGGACAAGCAATAAGCTAAGCTTGGGGGGAGTTGATACGTCCAAAACGTATCTACTTTCCCGAACACTTTTGCTGTTGTTTTACCTCTAATTTGTGTGTTTTGAATGCAACTAACACGGACTAACGCTGTTTTCAGCAGAATTGCCCTGGTGTCTTATTTTTGTGCAGAAAGTCAAGTTTCGGGAAAATTCCCGAAAAATATCCTGGAGTTCCTATTTTTCCAGAAGACACACGGAGCCAGAAGACGAGACGGAGGCGGGCCACGAGGGCCCCACACCATGGGCCCGCGGCAGAGGCTGGGCCGCGCCGGGGGGTGGTGTGGCCGCCTCGGCACCACCTCGCGTCCCCCTTTCGACTACTTATCCCCTTGACCTAAAAACCCGAGGGGATCGACGCTTTTTCCAGAAACACTCCAGAGCTCCGCCGCCACCGAAAACCCTATTTCGGGGATCAGAAACTCCGTTCTGGCACCCTGCCGGGACGGGGAATTGGAGGAGATCATCGCCATCATCATCACCGACGCCTCTCCATCAACCATCCATGATTCCCCCATCCATGTGTGAGTAATCCCCGCTGTAGGCTGAAGGGGATGGTAGGGATTGGATGAGATCATTCATGTAATAGATATCAGATTGTTAGGGCATGGTGCCTAGTATCCGTTGTTAGTACTTTATGTCATTGTTGCAACTTGTTATGCTTAATGCTTGACACTAGGGCCCGAGTGCCATGATTTCAGATCTGAACATGTTATTGAATCATGAGGATAATTATTGTTTTAGATCATATCTGCAAGTTGTTTACACATATAATTGTCCGGAACCCGAGGCCCCAAAGTGACAACAATTGGGATAACCGGAGGGGATGGCTGTAATGTGAGGATCACATGTGTTCACGGAGTGTTAATGCTTTGCTCCGGTGCTTTATTAAAAGGAGCACCTTAATTACCAGTAGTTTCCCTTGAGGCCCCGCTGCAAACGGGCTGGTAGGACAGAAGATGTTGTGCAAGTTTCTCATTGCGAGCACGTACGACTAAATACGGAACACATGCCTATGATTGATTATTACCTGGATACTTTATTATTATCTATCTGCAAATGCCCTACGCTTGACTATTATATGAATTATCTTATCCATGCAACGCCCGTTCATCCATCCCTATGCCTACAGTATTTTAATCCTGCTGTCTACTACAATTATTACTGCTGCTTTTATTTTACTGCTGCTATTATTTCACTACTGCTACTGCTATAAAACTGTTGCTACTGATAAACTGTGTCGAGCAAGTCTATTTCCAGGTGCAGCTGAACTGACAATTCATCTGTTAAGGCTTATAAATATTCTTTTCCCCTTGTGTCGAATCAATAAATTTGGGTTTTACTTCCCTCGAAGACTGTTGCGATCCCCTATACTTGTGGGTCATCAAGGCCCACGGCCACGTTGACTGCGCCGAGGCCACGACCGGCGCACGCTCGCGTGGTGACCACCGTCGGCTTCGTGCACAGGCTCGACCGAACGGCGTGCGTGGAGGCGAGCTACGGGACGCGTTCGACGTGCGCGGACACGGTGAGCACAACTACGGTGGCGCCGCTACCTAACTGTCACCGGAGACGCCGTGTCGACAACGACTAGCAACGGCCGGCGGTGAGCTACGACGGAGCTACTTCTACACAACGAATGAGAGGGAGCGGAGGAGGGAGAAGATGTCCCCGAGGACGGAGTGCTCACCCTAGAAGCGTACGTGCTCGCGGCGGTGACGAAGGAGGTCGGAGACGGTGGCGAGCTTGCTCGAAGCGCGGCGGTCGGAGAGGAAGAAGATGAGCTCGTGCGCGACAACGACGGCGAACTGGATCGATTCCTTCGCCGTGGAGGTAGAGGACGTCGAGGCGGAGACGATGCGCCCGCTCGATCTGCTCCGAGCCTCCTAGAACGGCGGCGATTCGACGGTGAGCCCAAGCTAGGGTTCGGCCATGGAAGAAGAAAGAGAGAGCGATAGAGAGAGAGGGAGCAGGTGAAGAGATAAATGAGGGGTGAGAGAGAGCAGAGGAGCGTCGTGGCGTTCTTATCCCCTCTGGGAGGAGCGCGGCACAGTGGCGAGCTCGCCACTGGCGCCAATCAGCGCGTGCTTCGGCGGTGAACAGAGGAAGAGGACGGCGATTTTACAGAAAACCCCTGGCTTTTCTTTATTTCCTGTTTCTTTTATTTCCAGTAGCACTTTAGGGATTTTATTGAGGCACTAAAACATTTTAGAAAATTATGAGAAAAATCAGGTAGCCTCCCCATAACATGTAGAAGCTCCACAAAAATTGGGGTGTCAAAATAAAATGTTTTGAACAACTTTTGTACATAGGGTTTAAATATGGCATTTTTCTTAAATACAAATTTATAATCCTTTAGAAATTTTAAAGCAAGTTCAAAATATTATTTTTGAACTCTTGGAACTTTCTTGACGAATATATTAACTCCAAATAATTTTTATTTTCATGTGGAAAATATTTTTTTGAAGGAAATAGATAGTTAGGTAGGGAAAATAATTTATTAAGATCATTTCTTTAACTCATGATCTTAATTTCCATTTGTTGAATAATTTGAGGAGTTTTTTTTAAAATTTAAGTCACATTCCAAATTGTGATAATTGGGTTTTCAACTTTACATTCAACTACATTTGTGTAATTATTCACCCAAGCAAACAACAAATCAAGGAATTAACAATCAATACAACCATAAGTTAACAAGCAAACAATATAAGTTTTCAACCACATTTCAAATATTCAGATAGGTGGTGGGATGGTAATTAGGTATCATCATAACCATAATCATGTTGAAACAAGCTTGACTCAAAAAGGTTTGATATTTTTCAAGAGAGTTTGCTAAAATACATGGGTAGTATATTTCCCACTTTTATGGATTCCAAAAGAGTGAAAATAGGAGTTTATAACATAAGAGTTGTGAATACTTTGAAATCTAGCAAGATTGAAAATAGGTAGGAGATATTACATAGATCTCCATAGTTTATAAACATGTAACTTTGGGTAGTTAATAAAACCAAAGCATCATTGAAAAGGAGTTGGCCAAAATAAGAGTGGAGAAGCTACATGGAATATTTTTCTTGTCATGGCATGATCACCAAGATTAAATATATTTTTATCTTGGTTGGGTTCTTAGGTTAATATTTACTAGTCAAACAACTTAAACAACAAGTCACACAAGGTCCAAGATAGCAATGGGAAGGAAAACACAATCATCAGTGAAACATTTCAAACAGTTTTTGTTGGTTCTGAATTTTGGGTCTTGTGAAACTAAGTTTTTCTTAGTTCCAAAATTTGGGATGTGACACCCCAGCCCCGACCACTCCCAATATCCCATGTCCCAGCCGCCATAGGCGTCCGCCGCCGTACCAAATACCCTGTCCGCCGCCCCATCTACTACCGTCGCCGGAGGCACGGACTCGCCCGCTCGCTCTTCTGCGACGCGACGACGACGTGAAGCAGCCTCTCGAGTCCCGTCCGGCGTCCTTTCCGTTCTCGATGTTGTACCGGTGGCGCAGCGTGAAGCAGGCTCGTGAGTCCCGAGTCCCGTCCGGCGTCAAGCACATAATCGATGCACAAAATACTCTAAATTTGTTTGTTCTTCAGCTGTTAATTCTTCAATTGAAAAATCTGTCATTTTGGTCTCTTATGTATTTTCGGCCAATTCGGGATTACTCGAACCCGGACCCGAAATTCCGAGTACCCGAATTATCGAGTAGCAGTTTTATGAGCCAAATCTCGGGTGTCAAGATTGGAAACCCGAAATATATTTTACCCAAATTAACCGACCCAAATTTTCGGGGGGTAAACCCGAACGGCCAGCGTGACACCCTCGTCCATCCTTCATTGATTCCTTCACGTACGTGTACACTTTCTTTGTTCCTTCTTCTTCTGGAAGCATCTGTCTGATGCTGCACCTGGCCGCCCTCTCGATTCTCCAGCACTAGCCGTTCTATCTAGTGTATCATGCATGCACCCCACGTGTCCAGGACACGTCGCTCACTGATTCGTCCACGTGGAGCCATCTGCCACTTATAAAATGCACTCGGTCGAGCAGCCCAGCACATCCAAACAAGCCAAGCAGATCCATCATCTGAGTGAGAAAAGAACCAAGAGAGAGCGAGGAGAAGGGACTGAGCTAAACCAGTGAGGATGCAGCACGTTAAGGAGAAGGTGAAGGACGGCGTGAGCGCGGCGAAGGCGAAGACCAAGGTGACGCGCGCCAAGGCGGAGGAGAAGGCGGAGGCGGCGACGGCGAGGTCGCACGGTGAGCGGAAGCTGGCCCACGAGCGCGGCAAGGCCAAGGTCGCCGCCGCCAAGATGGAGCTCCACCAGGACAAGGCCCTGCACCGGGAGGAGGCCATGGAGCACCGCATCCACAAGCACGGCGCCACCGGATGCCTCGGCGGCCACGCCCCCCACCACAACAAGCATGGCGTCGCCACCGCGCCGGCGCCGGCAGCGGGAGCGTACTACCCTCCCGCCGCCGGTACTGGCCACTACTAAGTAGCTATCGGCCGGACGGACGGCTGTATAGGTGTGCACTTGTGCGTGTGTGTCGTGTAATCAGCAGGCCCTGGTACTCAGTGTGGGTTCTGGCAAAGCTTTACGTATCGCGTGTTTGTGTTTGTGTTTGCGTACGTACATGCTTGTTTTCGACTTGGTTCGGAGATGACAGCGGCATGCACTGTATCTATGCTGTATTTTTAGTTTTGATTAATAACGGATCGATGAATATTACTCGTACTGAATACTGTTTAGGGGATTATGCTTCTAACATTTTTTTTAATCTCTAACAAATGCATGCACAGCAAAGACTCCAGACACTTCCATCATTGATGGGCCCAATCTGACCCGACGATTGCCTCTAATCTGACCCGTCTGCGTTGGTAGTGTTACGGGCTCAATCTGACGGAAACCACTCGCTATTCGTGGGCCCAAAAAGCCCACCGACCAGCGTGCACTGCTCAGTTCGTACCTTGAGGCTTCAGACCCGGCAGTGCTCGAAGCACTCGCCTGCCTAGAAGCTCTAGGCCCTGGCTAATGATTTATAACTGACACTAGCAAATTGCCCGTGGTCTAAAATAAATCGAATGTTTGAAGTAAATTTTGATTTTGGTGCTATCATCGTTTTCTCTCGTATTTGAATTCTCTTATATGTCCTATTGTACAACAATCCTCACAAAAGTAAAAGAAAAGTAACCACTTACGGACGTGCAAAATTTCAACTAAAAATTCGTTATATTTTACACTGCACAAAAAGGACAAATTGGGAACAATTTCAAGTTTTTAAAACTTTATACTATTCACCACCCATTTGTCATTTTTGCACAGCTCACAGTACAACGTATTTCGATTCTTGATTTAAAAATGTCCACACTTATAGATCTCGATATTATCTGTAGCTGGCAATTGTTTCTCGATTTTTTGAAACACAAATGTACCAATTTTGATTTTTTTAAAACATGCTCCATATAGCTCAGGAGCCATTAGTCCACTCTCAGTCATCATGTGGCTTTTTTTTTTTTTGAGAGCCTCTCCTGAGAATACAAGTTGTAATATCTGATCAGACACATAGGTACGCACACACACCACACGCACACCCCACCTATATGTCTAAACTAGACCTACAACCTATATCCCTAATACGTCTTGAGAGTCTTCCGAAGTCCAGCGCTCCGGGTACGACGGGCACGTCGATCTCGCCTGTGGCCCATAGACGTCCGAGAGGCAACGCTGAATTTATTCCTGGTGAGACGCCAGAAAATCGTCCCCGCTGGGGATCGATCCCTGGTGGGCTGTGTGCACACCCGCACCACTAGCCACTAGAGCACATGCTCGGTCTCAGTCATCATGTGGCTTAGTACTACATTGCAATGACGCAAATAATCACAACCAATTTTGTAGCCACCATAGAATTGCTGCTAATCATGATCCATTTCTCCTTCAAACGGCAATAAAAATTCAATATATTTCTCAATTACAGCAGCATGAGCAGGTACAACAACATAAAAATTCAATATTTTTTTTCTCAAACACATCGATTTCGCACTGGAATTTGATTAGGCTCAAGAAAAATAGCAGGAAACAAAAGAAAACTGAAATAGCATCAATAATATCACCTCTCTCAATCCCACCGACCCCCTATCTTCGAGCTCCCTCTCACCAGCAGCACCTCCAGTCCTCCAGCAAACCCAAGTTCCCAGCTCCCCTCTCTCGATCTGCTCGAGCCGGCGGAGCTCTCTCTGCTCAGGCGACGACCACGCTCCCACCCCAGCACCCCCTCTCACGAGCTCCTTCCTTACCGATTCTCCGTGGGTCCCGCCTCCTCCTGGGTCACCGCGGCGGCCGCCGCTGTGATCTCCAAGCCCGCAGCCACCGTCGGCGGTCGCGGAGACCGGCTCGTTCCTGTCCACACCCGAGCCTCATCCTCCAGTACCCGCCCAACAGAGCCCGCTCCACTTCGTCCTCCCCCAAGCTCCATTTCGATCTTGTCAAGCCGTCGCTCGCATGCCTCCCTGTAACAGCTACGGCTGTACAAGACAACGTCGACAGTGGATAGATGGGTACCGTGTGCGTGTTTGGTTAGCTGCTGCGCCAGCTGTGTGTGTGGGGCCAGGCCCCACCTGTAAGTCGAGGTTATAACCAGGCATGGATTCGGTGTATCGGGCTATCGAAAGAATGAACTGAGTTCCTGTCCTCTTCCTTCTCTGCCGTGTTCGGCTTGCTCTCTCTCTCGACCTCCTTTCTCTGTTCTTCTCCAAGTCAGAAACCAGATCGAGAGCTCACGCCGCGAATCACTCGTTGGCAAGGGGTAGTATAGTTACAGTGGTATCAGAGCTAGCAAATCCTCCACCGAAAATTTCCCCACAAAAAAAAAATAATTTTCCGTCCGATTTGATTTCTGGAGCAGATGGGAGTGCCGGCGACGACGACGGAGGCGACCATTAGCGCCATCCAGGAGAGCTTGTTGCAGCTCAGCGCGACGCTGGGTCGCATGGCCGCCAAGCAGGACCAGATGCTTGTGGATTGGAAGAAGAGGACGGCGGCGGCGCCGTTCGCGCCCATCGCCACAACCACGCCGACGTTCGTGTCGGGTCCCGTACTGGAGCAGCCGATGACCAAGCCTTCGTCGTCCTTGGTCTTCTCGGCGGGTCAGGTCGTCGGTGATGGTGGTCCACACGCGGACGCCGTCTTCGCCTCCGCCCTGCCCACAAGGTGTTCGACAATGTGCTTGGACGTCAACGGCCACAGCGACTGTGCCGGGGACGCGTTTCCATCCATGGATAACACACGACCTGAGGTCGCGGCACCCACAGAGCTCACCTATGGCTGTGTCAACGCCACCAGCAGCACAGACGCGGTGGTGCCTGCCAAGTGTTCGACGGTGGGTCTCGACCCCAATATCGGCGCCGTTGAAGTTGGGGACTCATATCAGCAGTCAGGGATCGTTTCCACGGTCAATCCTGGACTTGTGGGAGCTCCTGATCAGCCTGGATTGCATCTGGCTCGACCACCGCCATGGCCTGTGTGGATGGCATCGGTGCCCTCGACGGCGTCACCAACCTTCAGGTTTTGTAAAGGTGTTCAAACTGAAACAAGAACATTCCAGTCGTTGATACCAGATATGGCCGAGATTGCTGATGAAGATAGTTCCACCAGCATTGATTTGATATGTACCTTATGTGATAATGGTGGTGAAATCGCGAGCTGTGAAGGCAAGTGCCTGAGGTCGTTTCATGCGACAAAAGATGCTGGTGAAGACTGCGAAACATTAGGCTATACAAGGGCACAGTTTGATGCGATGAAAGTTTTTCTGTGCAAGAATTGTGAACATGAAAGATATCAGTGTTTTGCTGGTCACAGGTTGGGTTCAGCTAAAACAGATCCTCCTGAGGTATTTCCTTGTGCTTCAGCAAATTGTGGTCACTTTTATCATGCTACATGTGTTGCACAGTTACTCTTCCCTCAAAATGAAGCAAAAGCAACGGAGTATACAACAAAGATTATCAATGGGTCGAAATTTGCATGTTCAGTTCATAGCTGCCATATTTGCACGTATGCTGAAAACAAGGAGGTTACGGAGCAACAAATCAATGGGGCAGCAGCACGTATGTTCAGTTCGTTGTACGTTTGCGTATGTCGTCAGGTGAACATAGCTGATTGGATTGGGCAGCAGCAAATCAATGGGGCTTTGCCTGTCACTATACCTTGGGACCCAGGGGTTTGCAACCAGCTGAGTAGAGAAGAGTTGCAATCTGCGTTATTGGAGCATCATAATAGTGGTGAGAACACTTCCAGTGGAAGCAAGAACAGTGACTTGTGTGCAGCTTGGGTCACTGGCGAGAATTTCTTAGCAAAACCATCATCTGATTTTGTGTCATTCTGTGATGACAGCAGCGGAGATCTGGTCATGTTGTCTATCAGTTTCCCTTGGGACCCAGGTGTTTTCAACGAGCTGGGTACAACGATGCTGCAATCTGAGTTGGTGAAACAACAAACTAGTGGTCAGCTCTTGATTACTACTTATCCTTATGATTATGTAGCTCGTTGCTTTTTCACCTACGTGGTGTGCTCCAACTTCAGAAGATTTGGCATGGAAGCAACATGCGTGGTGTGTGTACACCTTCCACACCTGAGTGCCGTTGTCTGGTCTTCTGTAGAAAATATGCTTACAAAACTGAGTGCTCCTTCAGAAACACCACCTAATTCTGAAGCAGCTCTTCTCCTTCAGGACAGACAAGCTCAGCTGGACAGGCTTAAAATTCATCTGGCAGCTGCTCAAAATCGCATGAAAATGCAAGCAGACAAGCGTCGGACTGAGAGGACTTTTGTAGTGGGGGAGCAAATACTATTGAAGCTACAGCCTTACACTCAGTCATCAATGGTAAATCGTCCGTGTCCTAAACTGGCATTCAAATTCTTTGGTCCCTTTCGTGTGTTGGAGAAAGTGGGATTGGTGGCATATCGCCTGGAGCTGCCTGCACATAGTTCAATCCACCCAGTGTTTCATGTGTCCCAGATCAAAGGGTACACACCTGATTTTACTCCAGTTTTCACGGAGTTGCCTCATATTCCGGCACTGGACATGGAAGACACGGAACCTGAAGAAATTCTTGATCGCCGTCTCGTGAAGAAGGGCAACGCGGCAATTCCACAGGTGCTCGT
This sequence comes from Poa pratensis, assembly GCA_947311845.1. Lineage (NCBI taxonomy): Eukaryota > Viridiplantae > Streptophyta > Magnoliopsida > Poales > Poaceae > Poa > Poa pratensis. The sequence goes on along the minus strand of CAMZMU010000094.1, from coordinate 21,258,160 downwards.
CAAATGGAAAGGTATACCTGCTACTTCGGCAACCTGCGAGGACATGTATGTCTGCAAGCATCGGTTTCCTGACGCTGTTGCTTGGGGACAAGCAACATCTCCTAGAGGGGGTGATGTAACAGCTACGGCTGTACAAGACAACGTCGACAGTGGATAGATGGGTACCGTGTGCGTGTTTGGTTAGCTGCTGCGCCAGCTGTGTGTGTGGGGCCAGGCCCCACCTGTAAGTCGAGGTTATAACCAGGCATGGATTCGGTGTATCGGGCTATCGAAAGAATGAACTGAGTTCCTGTCCTCTTCCTTCTCTGCCGTGTTCGGCTTGCTCTCTCTCTCGACCTCCTTTCTCTGTTCTTCTCCAAGTCAGAAACCAGATCGAGAGCTCACGCCGCGAATCACTCGTTGGCAAGGGGTAGTATAGTTACACTCCCTACCGCCGATGCGAGGACTCACGCGCCCCGGCACTTCTGCGCCCCAATTTCTACAGCTTAATCGGTGTGATCTACAACTTAATCATGTTGCCAACTTCTCGGTCATTCAGAAAGCTGAAGGGAGTGCATGTCCAATGTCCATCCAGGACCAGCTAAATGTAGATCCTTACCAGTGTGTGTGGCGTCGCCGGCGCAGGGGAACAAGGTCATCAGCAAGCTGTGTGGGTGGATGTGCTTCGATTGGACTGTTCTCGCCGATGCCAACAATGTATGTTTCTGTGCTAACTGCCTGCCTACTCTACTATATTATGTACACCATGCCATAATATATTAAGGTTCAGTTTTGGTCACAATGTGTTATTATAATTCCGTTCTGGCCAGTAATATGTTAGTTATTGCAGTGCTAATTTAAGTTAAACTTTCCATAACCTTTCACACTGAGCGCATATGTTTCAGAAGCGAATGCAAATTTATCCTTTTGCTTTGATGGGTCAGCTCAACCCCAAAGTGCGATGTTCCACTCATTAGTAACTATAATTATACAACATTAATACTCATCTTCTACGCTCATCTATACAGTGCATTATGCTCTTGTAGTTTACTAATTTGCAACCTGATAGATGAATGGCAAGATTGAACCACCCTTCAGCCAAGCTAATGGAGAAATGCAAAAGATCATATTTGACCTGTGCCCATTATCCAACCAAGATAACCGAAAAAATAACACATTTGTCGCACATATATAATAATGTACTTGTGCACGGTTAAATGCTTTATAGGAGAGTTGCGAGTAGTAATTTTTGTTTTAACATACTATGCTGCAAACTAAACTTCGGTGGCATCTCTGCTTATTGAGAAGTTGAAACAAACATTATGGCATCTTGCTATTCTGAAATTTTATTGTGTTGTGATAGCATGTAGTCTTGTAGAACCCTGATCAGTTTAGGCTTCATTCAGGACGGGATTGCATGAAAGAAGCAAGGTGGAAGAAAGGTCCCTGATATGATATACTTTCCATGGCATGGATGAAAATCCCCAGATCTTCCATCTTAGTGTTGAAAGGATTCAACAAAAAAGGTAATATTCCTCCACCATCTGGTTATATTTCTGCAATGAAAGTGATATAGCTGCTCTATTCGCATTTTTGGAAATGAGTGCGAGCATGTTAGTTAGAGCGATAAGACATCCGTAGTCGACGCTGTAGCCATCAAGGATGGTTCATGACACCTCATGTCCCGTGGACCACCAATAAATGACGTATACAACACTGTACGCTTTCCAACATCGTCCGCCCTACCCTCACCGGCATGCAGGCTGTCCACTAAGCCCTGGTACAAGTCTGCACTTAACTTATCTTGATGACCCCATATGTTGTCCAATCTGGAGTTCTCAATCTTGATATATGTGTCGATGTCGAACTGCTGAAAAAGACGCTTGCCGTAGAGCATCTCTTCTTTCGTAACCTCGGTTGATCCCATCTACAACAAAAAAAAGTCGATATTAAAGAGTTAGAAATATCATGTCAAGGCGTGTTGGTAGCGAAGTTCCATCTGTTACCAAAGAATACGCGATAACCTACATACGTGGCATCTACATTATTGTTACAGTGACGCTAGATATTAACTTATCTAGGAAAATTCTGATTAGAACCTACAAGATGAACCTTGAAAGTACGGAATTTATGAGATCTGAATCATGTATTATAATCTACAACTTACCCACACATGTTCATATTATAGGGAGATGTCAAGCTTTCATTACATACCTGACGCGTAAACTTGGTGATGATCCCCTGAGAATAATAAGAGTAAGAATTTTGAGTTCGGGATGTGGTCGATGAGGAAGAGGGTGCACAGAGAGTCCGGTTGATCTGAAATTGTTCTCGTCGAGAGAGTTTGGTGCAGATTTATAGGTAGGGCGATGCTGAAGGTTTATTATGCTGAAGAAAGGGGCGTAAAATCAGGGTGTGGAGCCGGACGAAGCACTCTGCCTTGACGGACGAAGGAACGAAAAGTTTCTTTTAGGTAGGAGAGTTAAAAAAATTCAGAGGCATTGGTCGAGGTTTGGGAGCATGGTGAGTCAAAGGTTAGCATAATTGACATTCCTTTTGTAGTAGAGATAGAGATACAGGATGAGACAGGCGTCCGTCAAGGCAGGATGAGAGCGTCGCGGGAAATCAGCGTCATTTAAAGTTGAATGATAACTGCCATTTTTATGAGTAGTTTTATTTGTAGTAGTATTTGTTAGGCGAGAAGGTCAGATTGATACGGGCGGAAACTGCCATTTTTATTAGTAATGATAACTGCCATTTTTATTAGTATTTATTAGGCGAGAAGGCCAGATTGTTTCAGGCAGATTGTTTTCCGTACATTGATATGTAATAAATGCGGTATGGACGGCAGAAAAAATTGGCGCGGTGTGGAGCCGGACGAAGCATTCTGCCTTGACGGACGAAGGAACGAAAAGTTTCTTTTAGGTAGGAGAGAAGAGAAAGAGTTAAGGTGGCCTCGGATTGTCTTGATGTTATCAACAGCATGTTGGGCGAATAGAAGGGCAGATTCAGTGTAATCATGGAGGAGATCAAGATGAGAGCAGCTGGCTTCGCATCGGCGACTTTTGTCCATGAGCGAAGAAACACGAATAAAGAAGCCCATGGGTCTTCAGCTTACCGAGAGTGAGTATGGGCGACATGTCTGGCTGGACCAGACTCCAGATTTCTACTGTATTCCAGTGAACATTCACATGCAATTAAGTGGCAGTGTTTCACCCTAAAAAAAAGTTCGTACCTTTCCACCGATTAGATCAAAGTATAGGTGTATAGGGAGCGAGAGGGGACAATCTGACCTAGGGGCATCTTCTGAAGTTCCGAGTATGGTGTTTTGTAGCCCGGGCCGGGTCACATGTAGCCAGTTATTTTGAACATTCGAAATACAAAAAAATGAAGTGTAAAAAAATCTGAAATAATTATGTGCATATAGCCTCAGATATATCCTACAAGTGCGTAAAATTCTAATCCAAAATACTCCATACTCTAAGCTACACAAGAAAAAAGACAAAATTATGAATCTGGTGTGTGAACCGTACATTCCCAAATCTTGTTAGAATTTGCCGTTATTACATAGCACAAAATATAAAGAACTTCGGATTGAAATTTTGCACATTTGAAGGATACTGTATAAGCTACATCTAGATTTAGATTTTTTTTAAACTTTATATGCTGTTTTGAAAATTTTAAAGTATAGCTACATGTAGCCTGGGCTACAAATGACTTTTTCAGCATCTTAGCCTTTTCTTAAAAAAATGCGTTTCAAACATGATTTCAAATATATAAAAAACTGTAACAAAAAATTTATGTGTACCCAAAAATATACGCGAGGCACAAAGTTTTGTGCAAACATGACTTTATATTTTGTCTCCGCAAAAAGATAAATTTCGATGATACAAAAAAACTTTTATGAGACATGCATACTTTTGTTTTTTTACACAGACTAAAACAATCATTTTTCCACAATTTTTTTGGATGGCACATAGGGCGTGGGTATGTATCCCACAATTCTTTTCTTAACCTTTTTGACATTTAAAATATAAATTTCAAAATGAGGCACACGACACTATGTTCACATATGTAGTGAGCTTGGGAAAAGGAAGAGGCCAGTGCGGAAACCCAAATTGAGCCCGAGCTCCATGTATCCCTTTTTTTAAAAACGACAACTTTATGTTTTAGAAGATTTGAAACAAAATCCTAAATGTAGATAATTAGAAATTAGATAATTAAGATAACATCGAATTCTAGTGGCGGAGCCAGGATTCAAACTCTGTGTTGTCAAGATTTACTAATGTTACAAAAATTTCTCTTGAGAACGTACGTATGTAGACAAGAATTTGAAGCATTTGACTCTGACAACCACTTCTTGACAATTAAGACCTGACAACAACTTCTTGACAAAATTGACCATTTTCAGAATTTAAGACCTGACAATTAAATGCTATTGCTGTAAGAAAAATGAACAGTTTCTGCTTCCTATTGACGTAAGAATAGATCACACCGTCACATAGAACCATAATTTCTGGAGTAACTAAACTAATATTCTAAAATTAGAAGTGATTCAAAGCAGAACGTATACAAATAAAAGGGGACAAGGGGCGGCTTACAAATACAATGGGATAAGGGATCATAGTGATGCCCCATACCCCGCAAAACAGGTACTCTGATGTTAACTGCTATCCTGAGTTTATTGATTTCGACAGAAAGTGAGTCGTGGTGCTGTGCTGACAGTGTACCATAAGTGCAAAATTTGATGCTGGCACGACTTAACTTGTTTTTGTTCTATGTTTGTAGCTTTACTCCTTTCATGTTTACTTCTGCATCTAATATTCATTGTATTTATTCCAGGTCCATAAAATTATGATGACTTGGAGGATATGATGTTTGACAACATATCTGAATCCTCCAATACTGACTTAATGAGAATGGTAGCGTTTGGGAGGTAATTTCTTTTCTTGTTGTTATCTCTAGCCTGGCTATATGCTGTGAACTAGGTCTATTAGAGTATCCTTCATGGTGAGTAATGAATATCTGAGGAAGTTGAGTTGTGGCTGAAAGGGGTTGACCTGCTCTCGCCAAAGGACCGTTAGGTGCTTGGCCCTGATCACCCATTGTATTTTAGGGTTGCTATTGTGTCTCTTTTTCCATTATTTTGCAGATTGAAGGTTCCTGGCGATTGGAAGAAGGTCCAAAGTACATTTACTGTAAGTATCTTGGCATCTATGGGAAAGAAAGAAATCGAAGCATGCTTGAGGGTGAATTTAGTTCGGCGGGCGTCTTAGTGGGATTGGTAACTGAGAATATCATCCTCTTAGATGAGGCTTTTTTTTTTTTTTTGCTGATGAGGCATATAGAAAATAGACTTTTGCTGATGTACAACAGACTGCCTGCGTGCAGTTTCGATTTTTAGTTTGTCTTATTTTTTTTCCTTTTGTATTTCTAGCATTCTTGTGATGCATTCCCCTATGTTGTACAAATCAAAGCTTCTACTGTTATCTTAAAAAAAATCTGCTTAACTCCTACTTAAATCTTATATAAAATGCCGAAATACATGAAATTTAAGCCATTGCGTTTTAGATCTTTTATCTAAGGTCGTTTTTCCAATTGTTGAGGGGTGGTCTTTATTGAGTGTATATTTCGTGGTCCTCTCTCTACTTTATACCTTACCGCTGTTAAAGAGCAGCTTTTATATGCGCTCCGTGGCCTTTCCAAGTTAAAATGAAAACAGTTTTGTTCATGATGCATTCAGGTAACTCTGTGCCTCACAACTACATGGTGCTCTTGCTAACCGATGATTGTCCTATCGGCTTTGATAACTCCATGGAAGGTCATGGTCTGAAGACTGTATCACAATACAGACTCTGCAGCTAAACACATGTAGATCGCTCGATTGGCAAGATGATCATTTACAACACTACAACTTACTTCGGAAACTTGACACATTTGTTTTTGTAATTGGACACGAGTTATGTTGCTTTGCGATATTGGAATTTAACTTCAGTGTTTGTAATATTTTTGCCTGACTAATGTGTCAGTCGATATTGCTTCTAATATGTTTGGATGAGTACATATCAGTCGCTTCTAATATGTTTGGATGAATACATATCAGTCGATACGTGCATGCACGTGCAAGCTTACTAGTACAAATAAAAGGGGACAAGGGGCGGCTTACAAATACAATGGGACTAGACTAGGGCCGTGGGGAAGAAGGGCCTCGTCCTGGACTCCTGGTGTTGAACTGCAGACTTCAGTGTATGTATACTCGACGACGGACGAACTGACGACAAGACGGCAATGTCGCCTAGTGATCGCCCGATGTGGCCGTGACTGACCGGCGAATTGGCATGGTATCAGTGCGCCTGATCGCCGGAGGTGGCCGTGGCTGACCGGTTGACCGGCGAATTCCAGCGGCGGGGCGGCCTCAACCCTCGGTGTCTAGTCGGCATTGACTAAGAGAATCATAGATTTACCAATTTACAAGGGAATGAACCGGAGATTACACGGGATTACAGGAAGCTGAAACGGAAGAGGAGATGCCGAAGGGTATGAATCGTGGGGACGAGAAGTTACTAGTGCTTATTTTGTTTCATTTTGCTATCTAACCTAGCCAAGGCACCCATAACAGATGACATGTGGGGCTGTGTGGTTAATTTTCAGAATTTCAGCGTTCAGGAATGGGTTACTCATAGCTAGGGGTATTGGACTTGCCAAATTCCTGTGTAGTCGATTGACTACACAGCCACTGGCGGACCTTCTTGGAGGCCAAAAGGGCCGTGGCCCCCCCAACAAAATTACAAATTTACTAATACCCCCTAAGCTGCTAAGTGCTAAGCAATGCATCGACTGAAAAAACAAAGACCCAACAGGAAATAGAACTAGTTCTCGTCTCACGGAAGTCAGCGCCATCCTCTCGATCTCCTCTCCTCCTCTCTGTCCGCCCTCCGCCGGTGGAACTGCAGCACGGCGCCGGCGGGGTGGCCGGCGTCCGGCCGGAGGTGGCCGGACAGGCCGGTGGCAGGTGCCAGGTGGGGATCGTCTCCCAGTTTCGAGCCGGCCGTGGCGGCAGGCAGGTGAGCTGCAGCAGCCTCGAGCCGGCCGGCCGGAGCCTGCGTCGATCTTCAATCTTCGAGATCCTCCACTGTCTTCTCCTTTCTGAGGTAATTTTGTGTCCAATTTTTCCTCTTTTGGTTCTGAATTTTAAATCTAAGTTGGGGAATGCTCAAAATAGGTCATGAAAATTATTGATTGTTTCCTAAATCTGTAGTGAGGAGGGGATGGTTAAGGAGCGCAGAATTGATTCATTCTTCAAAAGAAAGAGGACTAATCATGAAGCTCATGAATCTGGACCAGCAGCACATGGTGTATCTCAACCTGAACCTGAACCAGCAACAGAAGAAACACCAGTTCAGCCTCCTCTCTTATTGCTCGAATTTGGACAGCAAAGTCATGAAGAACAAGGTCATGAAACTCACAGAAATGAAGTACTATTTCGTGGTATTCAGTTTTTGGAGCGGGATCCAGCACTGCGTCCACAGATTTGGCAATATCCACCTAGCCAAAGAGATGAAGTGCGACGAGCCTATCTAAAACTAGGTCCTATGCAGCCCTGCTTGCAGAGTTACAAAGCATCCGGAGTACAAGGTCATCAACGACGCTTTAAGTACCATTGGTTCAGTATGTTTCCCTCATGGTTGGAGTACTCGGAGACAACTGATCGTGCATATTGCTTATTTTGCTTTCTGTCCAGCAAAAACAAGAACAAAAGAGGTGGTTCAGATGTATTCGCAGTTCATGGTTTTTTTAAGTGGAAGAAGGTGAATGATGGAAGGAAATGTGCATTCTTAAACCACATAGGTTCTGAACCTTGCTCTGAACACAACAATGCAACCAAAGCATGTCAAGATTTGTTGAATCGGCAAGGACATATAGAACATGCAGCTGCAGCCGGCAACAAGAGGGATATAGAAAGAAACCAGTTGAGAGTGAAAATCTCAATTGCAGTTGTTAAGTGGCTCACATCACAATCTTGTGCTTTTAGAGGCCATGATGAGACAGCCGAATCAATGAACAGAGGGAACTTTCTTGAGTTAAGAAAGCTTCTTGCAGAATTCAATCCCGAGGTTGCGGAAGCTATTAAAGATGCAAAATATAATGAACAATACATAGCACCGAAGATCCAACAGGAGATTTTGGGCATTTATGCATTTAAAATCAGAAAACATATCCGTGAAGAGATTGGGAATTCTAAGTTTTCTATCTTGGTGGATGAGACTTGTGATGTTGCAAAGAGGGAGCAGATGGCAGTGGTTCTCAGATTTGTTGATAAAGAAGGCATTTTGCAAGAACGGTTCTTTGACTTGATACATGTGAAGAGCACCAAAGCTGCGACACTTAAAAAGGTATTGAGCTCTCTATTAGCCAACAATGGTTTTGATGTTCAAAACCTTCGTGGCCAGGGGTATGATGGAGCTAGTAATATGAGGGGAGAGTTCAATGGATTGCAAGCTCTTTTTCTTCGAGACTGCCCATATGCATATTATGTACACTGCTATGCTCATCGTTTGCAACTTGCACTAGTTGCTGCATCCAAGGAAGTGGTCCCTGTTTCTCAATTTTTTCAGAAACTTCTGTTTATTGTTAACACCGTGGACTCCTCTGCGAAGCGCCATGATGAACTTCATGATGCTCAGTTGGATGAACTAGCTCGGTTACTAGCAATTGATGAAATTGAAACTGGACAAGGTGCAAATCAAATACAAGCACTAAAACGTCCCGGTGACACAAGATGGGGTTCACACTTGGGTTCAATATCTAGCCTAAAGGACATGTTTAATGTAGTAAGTTCAGAGCTTCAGAAAATAGCTTCTGATGGATCAGCTGGCTCAATTCGGGCAGATGGAGATACCGCTTTTAGCTACCTGACATGTTTTGAGTTCATACTTGTTTTGTGTATGATGGAAGAAATTTTGGAGATTACGGAAGATCTTGGCCAAGCTTTGCAAAAGAAAACACAAGACATAGTAAATGCCATGCGTCTAGTGTTCTCAACAAAGTTTCGCCTTGATGAGATGAGATCTGATGCTGGTTGGGAAGCCTTCTTTGACCGAGTTGTTGAGTTTTGTGTAAACCATTCCATTGATATTCCAGATTTGGGGCAACCTTACATTCTCCGTGGTGGTCGGGCTCGTCGCCAACCTGATTCTTTTTCTAAAGAGCATTATTATCGGGTGGAAATATTTCGTGCAACACTTGATACCCAGCTGCACGAATTAGATTTCCGCTTCAATGAAAAGGTAATGGATCTTCTGACCACTAGTGCTACTTTGATTCCTGCAAATAAATTCAGATCTTTCAAGGCTGGTGATATTTGTGAAATGGTGAAGAAGTATTATCCAGCTGATTTCAGCCAACAAGAAATTTATGGTTTGGAGCAGCAACTCAAACATTTTATTGTGGATGCTTCCAATGATAATGAGATGAAAAAAGTGTCAACACTGACAAATCTTTGTCACTGCTTTGTTGAGAGTGGGAGACATACTATCTACAACCTGATTGATAGATTGCTTAGATTGCTTGTGACTCTCCCTGTTTCTACGGCAAGTGCTGAACGAGCATTTTCTACTTTGAAGATTATTAAGACAAGGCTGCGTAACAGAATGGAGGATGAGTTTCTTTCCAACAGCTTGCTAGTAAACATTGAGAAGGAAATTGCAGAGAAGTACGACTATGATGATATTCTTGTGCATTTCACGGAGGCAAAGAGACGAAGAGCTGATCTGGAGTGATTAACCACATGTGTCCATGACGAGTGAAAATCCATGGTTAAGTAGTTAGTAGTACATGGTTTCTTTTGGTGGAACTTGTAATATATTAAAATATATTTTGTGGACAAGATTAATCTAATTATATATATATATATGCAAATACTACAAATTCTAGCTCGTTTCTGTGGTATAATTTGGTGTTCCAATTTTTTTGTGCATATTATTTTTAGCTTCGCCCCCCCAACGATTTTCTGCAAGGTCCGCCACTGTACACAGCCACAACGTGGCTCCGCCACTGTCGAGTTCTACCGGTGTGCTCATCGAAACCGAGATTGATGTAGGTGCCCGAGGCTGTCCTGTGCATATTAGGGTTGGTCTTAGTTCTTTCACTAGGGAGTTCGGCTTCATACCGTTGTTTGGCCTAGAACGTCAGAAGGCTAGCGGTGACGATGGCGGTGGTGTTCTCTCTGTTGCTGCCTGAATCTCCTTTGGTGCACCCCCAAATAAGATTGTTTGGGTGGATGGCGTAGATTCTCTTTTGTTGGATCTGTCACTGTCTGGCGGATTTCCTTCTTGACGTGGTTGGAGCCGCAGGCGGCGCGGCTTTGCAAGAAGCTGCGGGCTACTCCACAAATAAGGCCTATCTTGGCAGTTCAAGTTTAGGCTCGGTTGCAAGGTGATTCTTTGCCTTCTTCTGGGCGCCATGGTGGTGAGGGAGGGAGATGCTAGAGGAGCTGTCTCAAAATCTTGGTGATCATCCTTGGCGACATGAGTTTGGGTTTGACTTAGATGATCAACTGATGGTCTTCCACAAAGCAGGCGATGGCCAGTGCTTCTCCAACCTCCCATTGGATGCCACTCATCGTTGCGACGTTGTTGGGAATTTGACTTAGATGATCAACTGATGGTCTTCCACAAAGCAAATGATGACCAGTGCTTCTCCAACCTCCCATTGGATGCCACTCATCGAGTTTGCGACGTTGTTGGGAAGATGATCAACTGATGGTCTTCCACAAAGCAAACGATGACCAGTGCTTCTCCAACCTCCCATTGAAGGGCACTCATCGAGTTATTCCCTCGATTCCAAGTGGTCTCGTTCCCGGCATCGATGAGGATGGCCACGGTTTGAGCTGGCGTTGCTCCGCTGGGCAGTGGCGGAGCCACGCTTGCAAATCCTTTGTATACAAGCAAAAAAATATTTAAAATAAATAAAAAATTAGTAAAAGCACATATATTTGACATCACAAATTTAAAATGACATCACAGGTTCCGGATGCTAGCTCCGTCACCGCCGCTGAGTGACGGGAAAACGTTTTCTTGGATTCACTCAAGGCTATTACTGTAAAAGTTAGGGACTTGTCTGATATTTTTTTAAGAGAAATGATTTTTCTTTTTGGGGGTCCTGAATATTAATGGCATCTAGCACAGGTGGCCGACTTCAGGATGCTTTGATGTGAACAGGTGACCACGTTCCCTGTCCCCATTCGATCCGACGCAGCAGTGGGCATTTGATTTATTTACCCGGTGATCCACTTGCTACTACTAGTATAGCCTTTGGCGTGCATTCTGTTCCTTTCCTCTCCATCCATGTCGACCGACATCACGTAGCTGTCGACCGTCCTCTCTCAAGCTGCGTCAACTGCCACCACCCGCGCCTAGCCATCCATGCGTCGCACGACGATTCGTCCATGTGGCGCACCTCTGCCTATATAAACCCCACTCGAGCAACCAGAGAAGGAAAGCAAAGCAAGCAAGAAGAAGCACACCAAGAAGAAGAGATAGAATAGAAACCAGACAAATCAAGATACACCAAGATGCAGCACGCCAAGGAGAAGATTAAGGACGCCGCGAGCGCCATGAAGGCGAAGACGACGATCACGCAGGCCAAGGTCGCGGAGAAGACGCAGGCGGCGACGGCGAGGTCGCACGACGAGCGCGAGCTGGCGCACGAGCGCGGCAAGGCCAAGGTCGCCGCCGCCAAGATGGAGCTCCACCAGGACAAGGTGGTGCACCGCGAGGAGGCCATGGAGCACCGCATCCACAAGCACGGCCACAAGAACAAGGACAAGCACGGCGCCGGCCACTGATTTGACTGATACACAGGCATGCGCGGCCGCGCGCATGTACTCGTGTGTGATCTAGCTTGCCTAGCTACCTCCTGCAATACTCTCTTTCTTTAAGTACGGGCGCTGTACGTGTTTATTCGTGTTGATTTGACTCTCTGCTTGATTTGACGTTGTTGGTTGCTTTTGTTAATAACATATCTGCAAAAAGTTTTGTGTATAAACAGTTTTGATATTATTTTTTTGCGAAACACGGTACAACGTAGACGCTCACGCACATACTCACCCTATGAGAAGTCAAATCTTTTTTCTTAACCATCCACATCATTTAGAGAAGGCAAAAAATATAAATTATACAATGCATTATTTCTTATTGTCATTCCTAACAATTGATGAGAATTAATTACGTTTTAATGAGAAATTGTGTTGCTAAGGGAAGACATATGGTATAATGGAGAAAATAATCTTCTCTTATTTTATAAGAGATCATCTCTTAGCTAAGTGAAGACAGACTCCACTTTCTTCATTCTCTTTCCTCCAACTAGATAATATCCTACGTGGCAACGCTAAGAGAAGGATGACATCACCTCATTATACATGTCCTAAGGGCATCTCCAACGGAACACCCGAAACAAAAAATTGGTCGTTGTGGTTTGGCGTGTCCTCGACAGGTCAAAGACCCATTTATATCCTTGGTCCGTTTGGGGTCAGCTGCCCCCATTTAAAAAAAATATTGGAATCGTATTTTAATTATACGTTCTAGAAAACAAAAATAAAAACAATATTAAACATAAATTTAGACCCAATCTACAAGGGTCGTACTCAATCTTGATGACGACGGGTGGCCACGCTGGACAGGTGACCATGCCCGCGACGCCTCGCGGGCGGTCCACGGCCCCTGCAGAGTGGCGGGGGATGCTGGTGGATTGGCCGCTAGGGACGACTCGTGGAGCGTCCGGGCCACATTGCGAGCTCTGTGAGCTCGGACTCGTCAATGTCGGACAAGAACTCGGCGTCCATCTCCTCCTCCTCGGGCGCGGCACAGGCACGTGTAGGTGGGGCACGCCCGGTAGACTTACCAATCTGGCAGCTCCTCGACATGGGGCTCCTCCAGCTCTAGCTTGCTTTTTCCATTGAAAACTTAATTTACACCTTATTTTATTGGAGAGGGGTGAGTATTGCAAATATGACATCCCAATTCTTATTCAGTCGGAACCTGTGTCACCCCATGTGTAGCAACTCGAGGGAGCAAACTGTACCCGCCATCAGTGGTCTGCGCCGTTATCCTCCTACGTTGCTGCTGGCCCTAGCCTTGGCGGCGACCTCTTCTGCTCCTGCACGGCAGCGGTTTCTTGCGTGGCGGCGATGGGCTAGCCATCATGGTTGCGCGTCCGACATTGCGGGATCCATCTTGTGGCCTTAAGGGAGCTACGCTTGCCTAGGTTTCCTCCTGCACATGCGGAACGATGGATCTAGCTGGTGTTGTAAGCTCAGGACCGACGGTGGAGGCCAACGCGATGGCTCCAAGATGTAGATCGGTGGAGACGGTCCTACTAACGCGGCGCGGTCTTGTGGTGGTGGAGCTCTGATACGTCTCCAACGTATCCATAATTTCTGCTGTTCCATGCTTATATTATACCATTTGCTACATGTTTTATATACACTTCATATCACTTTTATGCATTTTCTGGGACTAACCTATTAACAAGATGCCACAGTGCCAGTTCCCTGTTTTCTGCTGTTTTTGGTTTCAGAAAGTTACTTCTGGAAATATTCTCGGAATTGCACGAAACAAAAGGCCAAGTCCCTATTTTTCCAACACGTACACGGAGTCCGAAGGAGAGACGAAGAGAGCCACGAGGTGGCCAAACCAAGGCGGCGCGGCAGTGGGCCCAGCCGCGCCACCTGGTGGTTTGGGCCCCTCGGGGGTCCGCCGACATCGCCCCTTCGCCTATTTATTCCCCGAGACGTGAAAACCCTAAAACACCGAGCCTTTCATCCAGAACATATTCGCTGCCGCCGCCGTCGTCAACCCTAACTCGGGGGGTTTCTGAAGCTCTTCCCGGCACCCTGCCGGAGAGGGGAATCATCACCGGAGGGCTCTACATCGCCATGCCCGCCTCCGGAGTGATGCGTGAGTAGTTCATCCTTGGACTATGGGTCCATAGCAGTAGCTAGATGGTTGTCTTCTCCACTTGTGCCATCATGTTTAGATCTTGTGAGCTGCCTATCATGATCAAGATCATCTTATTGTAATGCTACATGTTGTGTTTGCTGGGATCTGACTTATATTGATACCTATGTGGAGCTGAATATTATATTATCATGTCTATGTCATTTGTGATCTTGCATGCTCTCCGTTACTTGTTGAAGCCTTGGCCAAGTGAATACTTGTAACTCCAAGAGGGGGTATTTATGCATGATAGTTGGGTTCAACCTCTATTTAACCTGGGATAGTGACAGCAAGTTCTAAGGTTGTAGATGTGTTGTTGCCACTAGGGGTAAAACAGCAATGCTTTATTCAAGGATGAATGTATTGTTTACATTACGCACATTACTTAATGCAATTGTCTGTTGCTTGCAACTTAATACTGGAAGGGGTACGGATGTTAACCGGAAAGTGGACTATTTAGGCATAGATGCATGCTGGATAGCGGTCTATGTACTTTGTCGTAATGCCCAAATGAATCTCATAGTAGACACCACAACTCACACATGCATGTTATATGCACTTATCAATTGTCAATTGCCCAGCTGTAATTTGTTTACCCAGCATGTTAGTTATCTTATTGGAGAGACACCACTAGTGAACTGTGGACCCCGGTCCATTCTTTTACATCTGAAATACAATCTACTGCAATCATTGTTCTCTACTGTTTTATGCAAACAAACATCATTTTCCATTCGATACGTTTAACCCTTTGTTTTCAGCAAGCCGGTGAGATTGACAACCTCACTGTTAAGTTGGGGCAAAGTAATTTGATTGTGTTGTGCAGGTTCCACGTTGGCACCGGAATCCCTGGTGTTGCGCCGCACTACACTCCTTCACCAACACCTTCGAAGCAAACCTCGTTTTCCTACTGGTTCGATTAAACCTTGGTTTCATACTGAGGGAAAACTTGCTGCTGCACTCATCATACCTTCCTCTTGGGGTTCCCAACTGACGTGTGACGTACAAGCATTGTTTCTGGCACTGTTGCCGGGGAGATATTCCCTCGTCAACTTAGAGCTAGCAACACGTTTTCTGGCGCCGTTGCCGGGGAAAACCGAATTGCTTCTGCAAGGGGAGTCTCTCACACCCAATCTCTTTACTTTGTTATTTGTCTTGCTTAGTTTATTTTTATTTAGTCTTGTTTGCTCTCTTTATCAAAAACACAAAAAAATTAGTTACTTGTTTAATTCGGTTTGATTTTGTTTTTCAAAATGAATGCTCCTGAAGTTGAAGTTCGTTCTTTTAGGCAACTAGGAGGTGAAAATTTGAAAGATGCTTGGTATAGAATTAGTGATGCTCATCATAGATGTACTAAGAAACACTCTACCACTATCCTCCTTAGGAACTTTTATGTTGGTATCTCTAGTTGGTATAGGTATGTTCTAGACACTCTTACAGGTGGAAATTTCTTGGGTACTCCTGCTTTAGAAGCCTGTAATATTATTGAAAGTTTGGTAGGAACACCACCCACTAAAGATATTAAAATTGAGATCACCTTGGAGGATGTTATAAATAAGTTAGACTCTATGGAGAATTTTTTTCCAAATTTTCTTGATTGTATTGGTAAGACTAATGAATCAATAGCCACCATCAATGAAAGAATCACTGTTCTTGAGGATAATAATATCCATGACACCCAAAATCATAGAATTGATGAGTTAGAGGAAGCTATTGAAACCTTAAGTTCAACCTTTACTTCTCTTAAGTCTAAAAAGGAGAAAGTTTATGTGGGTAGAGAGCAAAAGTTTATGTATGTTCCTAAAGTGCCAAAACCAAAGACTCATTATGAGCTTAAAATTGATAAAACTTTTAGTACGGTTAAAGGTAATGAAACACCTCCAGGAACATCTAAGATACCCATTGTTACAAGCTGTGTGTTGGAAGAAGCTTTTGATGATTTGAATGATTTGCCACTTGACAACACTTGATTTTCACTTTCTGCGCCTAGCTGAAAGGCGTTAAAGAAAAGCGCTTATGGGAGACAACCCATCGTTTTTATTTGCTGTTATTTTTGTTTTCTTTGAGTCAAGGAGTTTTGTTACTTCTGTAGCAACTCCTTTGTATCTTTATTTTATCGCAATGTTGTGCCAAGTAAAGTTCTATATTGAAAGTTGATGCAAGATTTGGATTTCTGCGCAGTGACAGATTTTTAGCTGTCACGGATTTGAGCTTATCTCCCTGTAGAAAATTCAAAAAATTCTGAAAAAATCACGCATATTCCTGAGATATGTACGCAACTTTCATTATTTTAGGCCAGATCCATCTGAGCAACTTAAGTGCCTCGAAAAAATTCGTCATTCCAGACTGTTCTGTTTTTGACAGATTCTGCCTTTTGTTTTGCATTCGCTCTTTTACTGTGTTTGTGTGGATTTCTTTGCTCCACAAAGCATTGGTGGCTGTAGCTAATGTCCAGAAGCTTTGGGATTGATTGTATCATTACAGAATATGAGAATTTTTGATTATGCACTAACCCTCTAATGAGAACTGTCTTGAGTTTGGTGTGAAGGAAGTTTTCAAGGATCAAGCGAGAAGGGTGATATTATGTGATCAAGAAGAGTGAAAAGCCTAAGCTTGGGGATGCCCCCGTGGTTCATCCCAACCATATTCAGAGAGACTCAAGCGTCTAAGCTTGGGGATGCCCAAGGCATCCCCTTCTTCATCAACAAACTTATCAGGTCATCTCTAGTGAAACTATATTTTAATTCTTTCACATCTTATGCGCTTTACTTGGAGCGTCTGTGTGTTTTTATTTTTTTTTTTTGAATAAATTCGGATCCTAGCAATCCTTGTGTGGGAGAGAGACACGCTCCGCTTTTTCATGTGAATACTCATGTTCTTCACTTATATTTGTTGAGTATTCTTAACTAGCTACTGCAGTGCTTTTAGCTCCTGTTTTTCATGCATCTCTTCGAGCTGTTAGCACTTGTTTATAAATACTCTCTTGCTGCATTATATTATCATTTGGAGAGTTTATGTTTAAATAAATTGATTGGTGTTTGTTTGGAAGAAAGAAAATGCTACATGTAGTAGTTGGTATTGGAAAAGACATATGCATTCTTGTAGATCATTGTCTTGTTTCGATTTGATACTTTGCAATTGTTTTGAGCTCTCAAGTAGATCATGTTTAAGCTCTTGCATCATGTAGTTAAAGCCTAGTAGTGGAGAACTACCGTAGAGCTTGTTGAGACTTGGGATGCATATTTGTTCTCTCTAAGGTCTAGATATTTTCTGGTAAAATGTTTGAGCAACAAGGAAGACAGTGTAGAGTCTTATAATACTTGCAATATGTTTTTATGTGATTCTTGCTGTACCGGTTTATACTTGTGTTTGCTTCAAACAACCTTGCTAGCCTAAACTCTGTACTGAGAGGGAATGCTTCTCGTGCATCCAAAACTTGAGCCAAAACCCATGCCATTTGTGTCCACCATACCTACCTACTATGTGGTATTTCCTGCCATTCCAAGTAAATATTTCATGTGCTACCTTTAAACTATTCAAAACTTTATTACTCCTTATTTGTGTCAATGTTTTATAGCTCATGAGGAAGTATGTGGTGTTTTATCTTTCAATCTTGTCATTTACTTCTGACAGACTTTCACCAATGGACTAGTGGCATATACATCCGCTTATCCAATAATTTGCAAAAAGAGCTGGCAACGGGGTGCCCAGCCCCAATTAATTACAACTTTCATTAATAATTCTCTTCACATGTTTTGCCCTGATTTATCAGTAAGCAACTTAATTTGCAAATAGACACTCCTCCATGGTATGTGAATGTTGGAAGGCACCCGAGGATTCGGTTAGCCATGGCTTGTGTAAGCAAAAGGTTGGGAGGAGTGTCATCTATAAAGAAACTAAAATACATGTGTAAACAAAAGAGAAGAGGGATGATCTACCTTGCTGGTAGAGATAACGTCCTTCATGGGAGCCGCTCTTGAAAGTCTGGTTGACAAGGGGGTTAGAGTGCCCACTACCATTCGTTGACAACAACAAACACCTCTCAAATACTTATTTTGTGCTCTCTATATGCTTTCGAAAACTTAAAAAGCTCTAGCACATGATTTAATCCCTGCTTCCCTCTGCGAAGGGCCTATCTTTTACTTTATGTTGAGTCAGTTTACCTACTCCTTTCTATCTTAGAAGCAAACACTTGTGTCAACTTTGTGTGCATTGATTCTTACATGTTTACTTATTGCACTTGTTATATTGCTTTATGTTGACAACTATCCATGAGATATACATGTTACAAGTTGAAAGCAAATGCTGAAACTTAATCATCCTTTGTGTTGCTTCAATGCCTTTTACTTTGAATCTATTGCTTTATGAGTTACCTCTTATGCAAAACTTTTTGATGCTTGTCTTGAAAGTACTATTCATGAAAAGTTTTTGCTTATATGATTCATTGTTTACTCTTTATCTATTTGTTAGCAAACTATAGACATTGCTTTGAGTCACTTCATTCATGACATGAGCCTTGCAATATATTGATCAAGATTGTGTGAAAGCATGTCTCCTCAGAAATTATTTGTTGTTATCGTTTTACCTACTCGAGGACGAGTAGAACTAAGCTTGGGGATGCTTGATACGTCTCCAACGTATCCATAATTTCTGCTGTTCCATGCTTATATTATACCATTTGCTACATGTTTTATATACACTTCATATCACTTTTATGCATTTTCTGGGACTAACCTATTAACAAGATGCCACAGTGCCAGTTCCCTGTTTTCTGCTGTTTTTGGTTTCAGAAAGTTACTTCTGGAAATATTCTCGGAATTGCACGAAACAAAAGGCCAAGTCCCTATTTTTCCAACACGTACACGGAGTCCGAAGGAGAGACGAAGAGAGCCACGAGGTGGCCAAACCAAGGCGGCGCGGCAGTGGGCCCAGCCCGCCCCTGGTGGTTTGGGCCCCTCGGGGGTCCGCCGACATCGCCCCTTCGCCTATTTATTCCCCGAGACGTGAAAACCCTAAAACACCGAGCCTTTCATCCAGAACATATTCGCTGCCGCCGCCGTCGTCAACCCTAACTCGGGGGGTTCTGAAGCTCTTCCCGGCACCCTGCCGGAGAGGGGAATCATCACCGGAGGGCTCTACATCGCCATGCCCGCCTCCGGAGTGATGCGTGAGTAGTTCATCCTTGGACTATGGGTCCATAGCAGTAGCTAGATGGTTGTCTTCTCCACTTGTGCCATCATGTTTAGATCTTGTGAGCTGCCTATCATGATCAAGATCATCTTATTGTAATGCTACATGTTGTGTTTGCTGGGATCTGACTTATATTGATACCTATGTGGAGCTGAATATTATATTATCATGTCTATGTCATTTGTGATCTTGCATGCTCTCCGTTACTTGTTGAAGCCTTGGCCAAGTGAATACTTGTAACTCCAAGAGGGGGTATTTATGCATGATAGTTGGGTTCAACCTCTATTTAACCTGGGATAGTGACAGCAAGTTCTAAGGTTGTAGATGTGTTGTTGCCACTAGGGGTAAAACAGCAATGCTTTATTCAAGGATGAATGTATTGTTTACATTACGCACATTACTTAATGCAATTGTCTGTTGCTTGCAACTTAATACTGGAAGGGGTACGGATGTTAACCGGAAAGTGGACTATTTAGGCATAGATGCATGCTGGATAGCGGTCTATGTACTTTGTCGTAATGCCCAAATGAATCTCATAGTAGACACCACAGCTCACACATGCATGTTATATGCACTTATCAATTGTCAATTGCCCAGCTGTAATTTGTTTACCCAGCATGTTAGTTATCTTATTGGAGAGACACCACTAGTGAACTGTGGACCCCGGTCCATTCTTTTACATCTGAAATACAATCTACTGCAATCATTGTTCTCTACTGTTTTATGCAAACAAACATCATTTTCCATTCGATACGTTTAACCCTTTGTTTTCAGCAAGCCGGTGAGATTGACAACCTCACTGTTAAGTTGGGGCAAAGTAATTTGATTGTGTTGTGCAGGTTCCACGTTGGCACCGGAATCCCTGGTGTTGCGCCGCACTACACTCCTTCACCAACACCTTCGAAGCAAACCTCGTTTTCCTACTGGTTCGATTAAACCTTGGTTTCATACTGAGGGAAAACTTGCTGCTGCACTCATCATACCTTCCTCTTGGGGTTCCCAACTGACGTGTGACGTACAAGCATTGTTTCTGGCACTGTTGCCGGGGAGATATTCCCTCGTCAACTTAGAGCTAGCAAGCTCCTCGCGGTAGTGGTGGTGGATGGCGGTGGCCACCCGACCGCGTTTGATATGCCCTCTTCATTGGCGATCTCAGGGCCTGTGGTGATGATCCGGACAGCAAAAAGCTTCTTCGACGCGTAAGGCGTGGTGGCGTGCGGAGTGCTGGGCTGTACTTCCGAGCTCTGGCGATCTTGAAGGATGAGCCATGGTGGGTGTTCGCGGGGTTACGTCTTGGTGTGGTGCCCGGATGCTGGGGCGGTGGCCCCGAAGGTGGTTTTCCGGTGCCGTGATGAGCTAGGAGGTAGTAAAGCGCGAGGCGAACGTTGCCCCAGTGCCTTATTTCATCGGTGGCCTCAGACCATCGAGCTCGTGGGGTGGGGTTGGCGGTCTGGGTGCCGGTTTGCGGCATTTTTCTGGAAGGTCTTCGTGAGGCGGACGTGTGGTTCGCGTCCTTGCTCTGGTTGCCAGCCAGAACAAGCAACGACGACGCCCTTGGCGTCGCATCCTTCACAAATGCGTCATCGAGTCGGCGCTTCGCTTCTCCGCCCGGGAGTTACCAGGGTAAAGCCCAGATCCCACGTGGGATAGGACGAGGGTGGCACTTCAATGTTGCTTGCCTCTTGGGACCTCGTTTTGGGTGCTCTCTCATGTCGTAGGGACCTGTAGAGTTGCTGGTGGGCGATTGCGAGTAGCAACACAACCTTGGGTATGTAAGACACACATACACGATTTCAGATTCAGTGAGCTCCGGGCGAAAACCTTGCACCGACCTTGGTTGGTGCAGGCGATGGTGGTGATCTCGGATGTCGCTCCCTTACTTGGAGGCACCATGGAGGAGCCCGCTCACTAGCCATGTAGGTTTTTTCTGTTTGTGTAGTTGATGTTGTTGTTTTTTCTGTCATCGCCTAGGCGGTGCGTGGTCCTAAGGTGGGCGTGGACGTCAGAGCGTCGGCTCCAGGTTCTCACATCCGCCTTGTTGTGTTGAGATGCTTGGGTGTCGAATTTGATTGAGCGGGCAATTTGGTCGTACATTCAGAGTGGGGTGCGATCTCGGGGCCGGCGTGCGGTGTTTTGTGTTGTATTTTTTAAAACTGGCCAACTGCTATCAATGATTTTTTTTTTTTTTTGCCTCATTTGAAGGGAGAAAACAACGTTAAGGTGCACCCCGTGGCCTGTTCCTGTTGCATGCAGCTGCTGGTGCCGACTTTTTTTTTTCGAGAGTGCTGGTGCCGACTTCAGCTGGTGAGTGGTGACCATGTCCCGTCTCCATCCAATGCAAAATTTCGGGTCCGGCTTAATCTCCATCCACTCCACGACGCCGCACCTGCATTTGAATAACCTTTCGCGCGCATCTATTCTTTTGCTTTATTTTTCCTCCATCCATGTCGACCGACACCACTTACTTGTCGACTGTCCTCTCAAGCGAGGCAGCTGCGTCAAATGAGTTAATTGCGCTCGGGGTCACACATCTCGTCGTTGATGTGCACTTTGGTCACACATCTGGATAATGGGATTTTTTGGTCACACATCTCGACAATTGCGTACACTTTGGTCACAAACGGGCCACGTCATCCCGTTATGGACCGGAAATTTTCAGAAAATCCCCTCGAGTAATATTAGCAGGGCCATATTGCAAATATCTGGACATAAATGATTTCGGAAAAGAATAAAGAGGGGTGACGTCATGCTGACGTCAGCACACAGCAATGGATCTTCACCAGAAACCGTCGCCAGCGGCGCGGCTGCGGGATGGAGGGCGGCGCCGTTGGGGGATGGAGGCGTGGCTGCGGGGATGGAGGGCGGCGCCGTTGGGGGATGGAGGCGCGGCTGCGGGGCCCCGCAGCTGGAGGCGCTCAGCTTCGAGGCGAGGTCGGACGGCGACGTGCGCGTGCTCGACACGCGGCTGCCGGACTCGAAGAAGACGAATTGATTCGCGAGGTTCAGCCCATCCCAGCTCGCGGTACTCGGCAAGGAGATAGAGGAGGTCCAGGCGGAGGCGTTGGTCCTCTTCGATTCGTCGGGGAAAGCTTGTGGCGGCGGGGATTCGCGTCGGCGCGGCAGCATGCTTCGGCCGTGCGTGTGGAGAAAATAGAGCAGGGGAGAGGCCGGCCCTTGACACGCCAGGGGACGCGGCGGCGGGGATGGACGTCATGCTGCAGGTCGAGGCCGGCCCTTGACACGCCAGGGGACGCGGCGGCGGCGGCGCTCGGCAGGGGACGCGGTGGACGGTGGCGGCGTGGCGAGGAGAGCAGCGTTGACCTCCTTTTTTATTTTTCTTTTGTTTTTTCTGAAAAGATCTGACATGTGGGCATGTCTAATTTTGCAATATGGCCCTGCTAATATTACTCGAGGGGGTTTTCTGAAAATTTCCGGTCCATAACGGGATGACGTGGCCCGTTTGTGACCAAAGTGCACGCAATTGTCGAGATGTGTGACCAAAAAATCCCGTTATCCAGATGTGTGACCAAAGTGCACATCAACGACGCGATGTGTGACCCAGCGCAATTAACTCGCGTCAAATGCCACCACCCGCGGCTAGCGATCAATGCGTCGCACGATGATGCGTCCATTTGGAGCACGGGCCGCCTTTATAAATTATCCCACTCGAGCAACCAGAGAATGAAACCAAAGCAAAGCAAAGAAGAAGAAGAAGAAGCATAGAAACCAGCCACATCAAGATACACCAAGATGCAGCACGCCAAGGCGAAGATAAAGGACGGCGCGAGCGCCATGAAGGCGAAGGCGACGATCGCGCGGGCCAAGGTGTCGGAGAAGGCGGAGGCGGCGACGGCGAGGTCGCACGACGAGCGTGAGCTGGCGCACGAGCGCGGCAAGGCCAAGGTCGCCGCCGCAGAGATGGAGCTGCACCAGGCGAAGGTGGCGCACCGCGAGGACGCCATGGAGCACCGCCTCCACAAGCACGGCCACGGCCACAAGAACGACAAGAAGCACGGCGCCGGCCACTGATATACAGACAGGCATGCGCGGACATGTCGTGTGTGATCTTTCTGACTTCTGAGAGAAATGTCGTGTGTGATCTAGCTAAGCTTACCTTACCTCCGGCAATACTCTCTTTCTTTTACTTCCGTAGTATGCTACGGGTGCCGTGCGTGTTCGCGTTGATTTGACGCCCTGCTTGATATGACGATGTTGGTTGCTTTTGTTAATAAAAGATTGACAAAGTTTTGTGTATAAACAGCTTTGATACTTGCACTGTTTGGTTACTCGCATGATTTTGGAATTTTTTTACATTTGTGGCCCTGTCAGAGTTTACCACTTACGGCATGTTACGCGCCTTATTTAGATGCCCATAAAAGTCTAGCTAGTATGAAGAAAATAGTTAAGAAGCACTGACGTTTGTTGTACATCTGTGTTTCGGTAATCTAACATATAGATAATCTTTATCAATATGGTGAACTTACCTCATATCATTACACTTAAACAGCTGAGAAGCTAGCTCAATGGTATAGCCTAGGCAGTGGCGGAGCTTGGGCCAACTGGTTGGGGGCAAATGGGGCTCAAAGGCATTTTGGGTCAGTATTGAGGGAGCAAATGGGCCAAATATCACTGATTTTGGAGACAAAAAGGCCAAAAAGTAGTAGATTTTAGGCAAAATTTTCTTGGGCTGGGGGCGGCCCTGGGCAAAGTCGAACACATGCATTGCCCAGTGCTTGTCCAGTAAAAAGTATTGATTAAAGCTTCACTTAAGGTGAATTCACCAACATGCCGGGCCCTGGCTCCGCCACTGCACTTGAAGAATCAATGTGACAACATCATAAAGAGTGGCGAGGAGGACAACAACTTGGCTCGGCGATGGCGGTCAGCGGTAGGAGCGCCGACGAAGTTTGGAGCTCGTCTATAACCGTGAACCATGTTGAAGAACACACGTGCACCATGCACATCTTATTAACTGCTGGTACGACGACGGAGTTTAACGGCGAGAGTGCGGCGGTTGAACAGAGTTGACACACAGGTTAAACAACACATATATATATATGAAGGACAGTCTAAACACATATATCGTATACTACAAGATTTACTCGGGTACATGGCCGTCAAAACGGAAAAAACTACAACACGAAAGTTGTGTGAAACATCGAGATGAACCTACTCATTAAATAATATTTCAAAAGGTCAACTGAGTGCGACGAACTTGACACAATTTGTCCAAAAATGTTCCAAACACATCCTTTCAAAATTGAGAAGTTATAATCGACGAAACTCGTAACCGAGGGAGGGAATTGAACCATAACGTTGACGTGCATATTTTTGTGTACATTTTATCTCGAATTGAAGTATGAGTTTTAGATTAGAGAAGAGTGAAGTGGAGCTGTTCAAGTTAGGCCAGTAGGAGGTTACATATGAGGAGAGCCATGGAGCCAAGCTTTCAAAGTTCATGCCCATGTAGGAACACGGTCTGGCTCACAAAACCATGATATTTTGCATCGACTCCGTGGGCAAACAAACACGTCCAACCTACTTACACCTTTTCATGTACTCCCTCCGTTCCAAATTAATTGACTTCCATTTGTGCACATGTGGATGTATCTAGACATGTAGATACATCCACATGTGGACAAATGGAAGTCAATTAATTTGGAACGGAGGGAGTATTCGTGTCCGAGCAATTAATACCTTACACTGGCCAGCCTTTTTAATGGCGCTGTATGCCAGATAGTTGCTTGTGTCTAATAAGAAAAAGACATGAGATATCTAACGGATTAGTCTAGAACTCTTTATATGAACCGACTCAGCTTACCTTATAAACCCTAGGCCGACTCGCTGCCTAGAGGTGCCCTTAAGGCAATAGGTTCTGACAAGTTCTGAAGTTAGACAAAAGCCTTGCCACCTAAGATTCTAAACCGGTGACGATCTTGTAAATCAGTCCAAAATTACTGATTTATAGCAGGAGTAGAGCTCATGCACCGACGGGACGGGGACCCAAACTTTGATACGTGTTGCGCCAATCCCATTCTGATTAGCCTCCACTATAATATCACCCTTCTCTATTCTACGTTAGCGCCAACCCAGGCCTATCATGTCGAAAATACCACGACATGTGTCGCTTTTTGGAGAACCTAATTGTCATACCTTTGTCGTCTCGGGTGGTGGCTGATGCCGTTGCTTGTTTATGTATGTCCTTTATCGATTTAGCATGACACTTGGGAGTCATTTTTTTATTAATTTTGGTGTGTGCATTATGTATGTCTCAACTGTGTATTTGTAATATTAATATTAATATTTTACCTTTATAATAAGGGTTTGTCTAAATCTCATGCGTCACGGATTTTCTTAAGTCACTACGGGAGAGCAGGACGTTGCCGTGTGCCAGAAGCACACGGCGAAGACCGAAAAGCACACGGCAACGTCTTTGCCGTGCGCCCCACACGGCAACGACCACACGGGGAGAATTGCACGGGAAAGACCTCTTTGCCGTGTGTCGGATATCGGGGCGCACGGCGAAGATTATCTGTGGGACCCGCAGCGACTTGACGACGATGGACGGTGACGGCGGCTCTTTGCCGTGTGTCGTCTCTAGTGGCACACGGCAACGTGTGCAATGTTTCCCGTGTGCCCGTGCACGGAAAAGGATAACAAAGTGGGTCCCGATTGTCAGTCGTGCACCGTGCATCCATCTTTGCCGTGTGCCTGCACAGGAGCGCACGGCAACTGCATAACCTTTTACCGTGTGCTCGCGATGGAACACACGGCAATGTATCTCCTTCTTTGCCGTGTGCTGGGACACGTGTCCACAACCTGTGCGTCCTGGCGCCAGGTTTTCTGGCACTCTTTGCCGTGTGCCAGCACACGGCAAAGGTGACCATATTTTTCCTGCCAATTTTATTTTTCTCAATCCCTGCAGTTCAATAATTCCAGAACAGTTACAGAACACATATTTACACAAAATATCACATATCTCACACATATATCACATATCTCCCACCAAATATCACATGTATCATCCAAAACATCACATAGTAGTATCCTATTCAAGTCCAAATGTAGCACAACAACAAAAGGCCGCTCCGACTACATCAATGAAGCACAACAAAACAATGACGAAGCAACTCCCGGTCATCATGCCATCGATGCCATCCGCTCCTAGCTCCAATCCATCTAAAACATGGAAGAAGACACAAAGGCATGAGGATTCCAACATCCATGAATTCAACACAAAGTAGTATACAGTGCTGTTGTTGCACAGGATTTTCAAATAAATTATTGATCAAGTCTTACTTCCTATGTGTTTATTGCTTGAACATTTGGAGCCAATTTCCAGAAGTTAAAAAGGCACTAGAAGTCTAGGTGCTAATTATAAACACAAGTACATGTCCAACTACCTATTCCTGACATAAGCAAAGGATTCAAACTATTAAGTTGCTAATTATTTGTGTTGCACAAGTTGGACAAGAAATGTATTTTCTGATAGATTTAACTATGTTTGGTTGGTCACCTATTCCAACTACCTATTCCTGACTTTTCTGATAGAACAGTACAGAAGACAAAGAAGGCCTCTTGTGCATCCTTTGTTGTGACAGTTTTTTATTTTCTTTTCTCTGTGAAGATCTTGAGTTACAGGAATGGGTGTTGTAATTACCGAGATTGTAGCGAACTGCAGTGTGATGGGAAGTGAAGGCTTCTCCGCACGTACATGCATTTTACTCTAACATGCATTTCATTGGGTTTGAGCTAACTACCTGGCGGCCTGCTGAAGGTGGCGGAGTAGCGTTTGCTGCTGCTCCATCTGCTGCTCCATCTGCTGCTCCGGGTGTCTGGGCTCCATCTGCTGCTCCAGGTGTCTGGGCCATGGGCGATCCGTTCGAGGAGGCAACCTACATGCATGAAGAATTAGATGGTTAGCACCGGTTAGAAGGACATGGTAAAAAGACATAAAAACTTTGAACATGAGAACTTACGGTGTGCGGAGATGAATGAATCACCATCGCTTGAAACTGTGCCATGTCGGGAACCATCATACCGTTGCTGCGGAACATATTCTGCATATTATTTTTGAGAAGCAAGGTTAGTAAATGAAACAGTAGACTACCGTTGGTATCTTATGCACATGAAACTCACCGCGAAGACCGCCATCTGTGCCCGCATCGCCTCCATCTCCTTCCTCGTCTGCTCGGTCTCCTGCCTGTGCTTCTCCTCTAGGGTTGCGTTCCGTGCTGCCATCTCCTCCATCGCCTGATCCAATGAAATGGTTTGCATTACTTAGAATGAAAACATGCAAATAACTAGAGGACGCATCATTTTAATGAAACTAACCGCTTGTAGGTCACGTGCAGGCTCGTCGCGCCTCTGGATCTGCAGGCTGGAGCTCGTAGACCTAGCCCTCATGCTGGCTAGGCCCTCCATCTCTATAGGGAAGGTGCTGGCTCCAAGAGCAGGCCGACCGTGCCTCAGTCCTCCTCCTGACGTCATGACCAGCACCGGGTCAAAGTCCCGGGAGCTCGGGTCAATGGTCTCCCCCTCCCTCGCCTTGAGCGCATTATCGTACTTCTCCTTGCGTTTGGCTGTGGACAAGTTGAAAGAGGTGCTGGGAGTAGCGGGATCATACGGCTTGGCCTTTTTGGCGGATGCCAGCTTGGCCATGTGGTACGCCTGGTACGTGTTAGGCTCTGGCACCTTATTGTGAGCCGCCTACAATTAAAAGTGATATGGTTAGAAGAGCATATCTTGTTCCGCTTAATCAAGCATGCATAAAGAACTTGTGAAAAATAAACACTTACATATAGCTTGGCGTACCCACCCAAGGACTGGCTACCCTGGTGGTGCGTAGCCTTCACGACCAACCGATTCGCCCTGCCATTAGCGTTGATCGCCCTCCACTCGTCAGAGTCCCACCAAGCCGACAGCCGCCTCCAGCATTCCGCGTGGTTGGAGCACCAGCTAGGCCTCACCTACATAAAGGAGTATGTGGTTAGTATGCATGAAGAATAACTCAAGTGTTAGCCATGCATGTATGTAAGGAATAACAAGAAGTGTTAGCCAGGTAGGCCTCACTTACCGAATTATACTCGTGAGCCTTGGGGTACTTATAAATGGCTTTATCCCTTGTGCATGACAACCCCTTGGCCGCCTCGATCCTGACGACAGCTGCGATACGCGCCTCGTAGATCATGTCCGTCACCTTCTTGACGCCCATCTTAATGAGGATCTTCCTGCACTCTGCCTCCTTCCCCTCCTCGCATCTAAAGAACTCCTGCAATTAAGCACGACGAATGTGCAAGTTAGTGAAAAGGATGAGATGTGCTAAACGAAATGTGGTTGCTGACATACCCAGAAATCGTGGAGCACGGCCTCGTACTTAGAGCCGTGGGTGGTGTCACAACGAAGCTTGTAGTCCTCCCACCGCGTAGCTGGCACGACCTCACCGGTTGTAGGGAGTGTCACCAACCCCGGGTAGTGGGTCTTCATCAGAGAGCCAAACACGTGCCCCATGTGCCGCCCTCCATCTTCAGGCTTCTTGAACCTATTTGCAAAACCGGGAAACAAAAATGTTAATTAGAATGTGTCGAGAGATTTAAGTTTCAAAATGTAAGAAACATATTAAATAGAATGTGCATCTTACGTAGAGCCCTTTGGTTCAACCAAAGGCCGTCTAGCGGGACTGACTTTGGGAGCGCTACCGGACCTCGCAGGTACACGTCACTGGACACCTCCTTCTCACAACCCTCCTCCTCAGAATCGGAGCCATCAGCTGACGGGATGTCGGTCTCACACCCATCCCTCTCCATCTCCACCCTCTCCTCCCCTCGTCCCCCCTCCCCCTCTGTCTCCTCCCCTCGGCCTCCCTCTGTCTCCTCCCCTCGTCCTCCCCTGTCTCCTCCCCTCCTCCCCCATCCCCCACTGTCTCCTCTCCTCCTCCCCCACCCCCCCTCCTCTTCCTCATCGGAGGCCTACCCTCGGTCCCTCTCGAGGAACCGCCGACTCTGGATCCTTCGCCTCTTTCCTCCTGTTGCCTCCTCTCCACCGCCTGGATCACGGCGTTGAGGGGCTTCGTCGTGTCCCCTCTCCCTCTCCTCCCTGCTTTCCTCCCGCCCCCTCTCCCTGTCCTGCCGCATGAGCTGCCTCCTACCATGTTTCTGTGGCCTGCAATGACAAACATTGAACCGATTAGTACGAATGCAAAAGCAAATAAAATAAATAGAACTCATGCTAAGCAAATAAACTAAGTGAAATAATTAGAAAGCATGTGAAGCAAATAAAATAAATAGAACTCATGCTAAGCAAATAAACTAAGTAAAATAAATAGAAGCATACATATATTGGTCAAAGTCGGGATCATCTGGATCTGGAGGTCTAGCATTAGCCAATGGAGCGTCAGTCTCATCGTCACTATCACGTGTGTCATCACCGTCGGTATCCTCACCGTCGTTCTGTGAACTTAATCGCTGGAGAAATGCCAAGTCGTTAATGTCGTCAACCTCTTCTTCGGAGTCGACACCGACACTGCCAACGTCTTCTTCCATGCCCTCACCTCCCTCTCCTCCCGTCAAGTCGATCACGAAATGGCCTGTGAGCCCACCTTCCTCTTGGAAGAATTCTCCCTCATATGTGTCGGCGTTTATGAGAGGGTTATAATCATCGTCGATTGGCATAGGTAATTTACCATACGGCGACACCTTGTACGGGACATCGTAATCCCGCAAACGAGCAATCTTGCACGCGTATGGGAGGTAATAAACTTGGGTCGCCTCTTGAGCCACGATATAGACATCTGGGCAATCCAAAAGCTTTTCTCGATTAATTTCGACTAGCCCAACAGCCGGTTCTCCTCTATAATGCTCTCGATCGAACCACTTGCACTTGAAAATAATGACCTTAGGATGCGGTCCTCCTACTCTTTTCCATTGTAGTTCATATATTTCTTCAAGTACTCCATAGTATTCTACTCCATTGCATACGGTTAACACTCCACTATTCGTTGTTTTTCGATTAGGCCGACTCTCCTCGTGGATACGGGTTCAGAAGCGATACCCATTGACGTCGTACGTGTCGTACCTAAGGACCTTATAGTGAAAACCCATGGCAACGGTTCTCAACTCCTCGTTCATTGCATGGTCTACGTCAGCCTGTAGGTTCAAGCGGAAAGCATTAGCGCCAGGTAAGGCGGGATTGAGATGATAAACTAACAAGGAGGGGAAATAGAAAGTACTTTTGCTCGCAACCAATCAATGTAATTTGGTTGGCCGTTCCCGGCACCCTCACGGAGAAAATTGTCCTCCTCGCTTGGGGAAGGTTCGTTGGCACTTGGCCAATATTGATTCATGAATTCGCTACAGAAACGAGGGAAAGTTAAGTTAGACACAAACTTATGATGAGTTGCGATACAATTATCGTAGAGAGCACTTACTCTTGGTACTCGGATGCTTCTTCTAGGTTTACCAAGACATACAAGGTTATATTGGACCACACTTCTAGACTCAATTTTTGCATCACTTTGCCGCCTGAAGTTCCCAGTTTCCCTTTGAAGAGGCTAAGCTCGGATACATGGTTGTCAGTATTGTAACGAGCGACTGGATTATGCATAGTGGGAACATCTGGCGGATAATATGTTGTGATGACGTTCGCCACCTCCTCAACGATGAATGCCTCAGCTATGGATGCTTCAATCTTGCATTTGTTTGTACATTTCTTTCGTACGGTCTTTAGCAGTCTCTCTAATGCGTACTGCCAACGGGCATGCACGGGACCTCCCATTCGTGCCTCCGTGGGGAGGTGTAAAATCATGTGGGCCATAGGAACAAAGAAGCTAGGCGGAAACATTGCCTCCAACTTGCATATCAACTCCGGAGCCACCTTTTCCATTTCATCAATCACGGTTGGAGATATCTCCTTAGCACAAAGAACGCGGAAGAAATAGCTAAGCTCCGCCAGCACCCGCCATTCTGCCTCGGGGATGAAGCCTCGAGCCATCACTGGGAGTAGCCGCTCGAGCCATATGTGGTAGTCATGACTCTTGAGCCCGATGATTTTCATGGCATCAAGCTTCACACCCCTTCTAAGATTCGCCGCGTACCCATCAGGGAACATCAACAGGGCGATCCACATGAGCGCTTCCTTCCTTTGCTCCCTTGTAAGAACGAAAGGGGCCTTTGGCTTCCTCCATCTCGTACCCCCGCCAATTGGTTGTTGTTCAAGATTTGGTCTATCGCAAATCGCCTTTTGGTCGACCCTAGCCTTGATGTTATCCCTCGACTTATCGGGGATGTCAAACATCATAGCGAAAATGGACTCCCCGATATTCTTCTCAGTGTGCATCACATCTATGTAGTGTGGAAGTTCAAGATCCGGAAAGTACGGGAGATCCCAGAAGCACGGCTTGTGAGTCCAGGCGTGTGTCACACCGTATCCCTTGTACTTACCTGGATGTTCGGGATCCTCCTCGAGAGCGTTCAACTCAGCAAGTATCTGTTTACCAGTCAAAACGGGAGGTGCCATGTGTGTGACAACTACATCTTTTGTGAACTTCTTGGTGTCTTGTCTGAACTCATGGTCATCACGAAGGAACTGCCGATGCAAATCAAAGCAACAATACTTGCGACCCCCGGTCAACCAATAGAACTCCATAGCACTCTTGCACTGTGGGCATGGGAACCTACCGTGCACGCTCCAGCCAATGAATAGCCCAAACGCCGGTAGGTCATGCATTGAGGCGAAAGATGTATACCCTCGAAGCGTGCTCGATGATGCTCTCCGTAGGGGGGGTGCGGAACAGCGGCACCGAGACGTCGATGAGCAGCTCCGGTACTACCCAAGGTCGTCTCTACCACCACCTCGACGGAGTGGAGTGGATCAGCCTGCTGTCCCCGCCATCCTTGCTCCTCCCCGACCCCGACCCCGATGCGGCGGCGGCACAAATCACTCAATCAATCTAGCAGAGCAATTAGACAATTTCTTCAGTCAATCAATCTAGCAGAACAGGACAAACCAGAACATATTAAGGGCTCGTTTGATTTAAAGGGTAGGAAAAATGGAGGGATAGGAAAAATGTAGGATTGGTATGGTCTGCCCATTGGAATCCTACGGGAATGAAAACTATAGGAATTGGTACAAATGGGTGTTTGATGGCAGTGTAGGAAAAACACAGGAAATATGTAGCACTATAATATTTTATTTGAAGTTGAGCCAATGTTAATTTCCAAAAGAGCTGGAGCAGAGCGAGAAGGGGGCGTGCACTTTTCTTCCAACCACAGGAAAATTTGCAAGAGCTCGGATCAAATGTTATTTTTCCTACGAAACAGACTAGGAAACTTCCCGTAGGAAAGAATCCTACGTATTCATTCCTTTGTATCAAACGGCCATGGTAGGAAAAAATCCTTAGGTTCACAATCCCACGAAATTCCTGTGGAAATCCCACAAATCAAACGAGCCCTAAGGAGGCAGGGGAACTTACCAATTTAGCAAGACAGGAGGTGCGGGTGGTGTGGCGAGGAGCAAGACAGGATGAGCAGCGGGGTCGGCCGGATGGGTGGCGAGGAGGTGCGAGGTGGTGTGGCGGCGGCGCTCGGGTCGGAGATGCGGCGGCGCCCTGTTCGGATGGGTGGCGGCGGCGCCCCGGTTCGGATGAGCAGAGGCGGCGCGAGGGTCGGAGATGCGGCGGCGCCCGGTTCGGATGGGTGGCGGCGGCGCCCCGGTCGGATGGGCGGCCCCTGCGGCCGAAGAGTGGCCGCGGCGCTGGGAAGTAGCGGTCGCCGGCGTGTAGCGGCGCTGGGGGTAGAGCGAAGCTGGGAAGTGTGTGCGTGTTGTGAGGAGAGGTCGGGGCCGGGTGCGTGAGCTGAACAGATCGAGACCTAATTTCTCTTTGCCGTGTGCAGGGAAGAAGGACACGGCAAAGCAAGAATATAATTTCACCGTGTGTTTGCACACGGCAGTGGGTAATTTTTTTTAATACTGATCTATTTATATTTATATACTACTTATTATTACAATACAATACAATAATACTCATATAGTATCATATAGTACTCGTATACTTTAATTAATACTATTTTGGAACCACCTAGGTTTTGGAGGGGTACCGACGCTCCGGAGCCCCTCTCCGGTGAAACCCTAGATCCGCTGGAGAAAAGTCAAAGTTGCCGTCTACCCCTTTGACCGGAGTCGAAAGGGGGTAGGCCGGTGGATTTTTTTGCTTGGTTGTGTTAGGCGAGGACATAGGAAGACCCAAAACCAAGATCCACCCCAGCCCTTGCCAAGATTCCCTCCGTTTCGCCCGAAGTGGGAGTTTCGAGCTATAAGTCCACGAACTCGGTATGGAGAAAGTGATGCCGGTGAAGCCGGTCACACACCTCAGTGAGATCTTGGACATGTACAACACCCACACACTTGTATACATATGGTATGGAACCACCTAGGTTTTGGTGGGGTTCCGACGGTCCGGAGCCCCTCTCCGGTGAAACCCTAGATCCGCTGGAGAAAAGTCAAAGTTGCCGTCTACCCCTTTGACCGGAGTCGAAAGGGGGTAGGCCGGTGGATTTTTTTTGCTTGGTTGTGTTAGGCGAGGACATAGGAAGACCCAAAACCAAGATCCACCCCAGCACTTGCCAAGATTCCCTCCGTTTCGCCCGAAGTGGGAGTTTCGAGCTATAAGCCCACGAACTCGGTATGGAGAAAGTGATGCCGGTGAAGCCGGTCACACACCTCGGTGAGATCTTGGACATGTACAACACCCAACACACTTGTATACATATGGTATGGAACCACCTAGGTTTTGGTGGGGTTCCGACGCTCGGAGCCCCTCTCCGGTGAAACCCTAGATCCGCTGGAGAAAAGTCAAAGTTGTCGTCTACCCCTTTGACCGGAGTCGAAAGGGGTAGGCCGGTGGATTTTTTTGCTTGGTTGTGTTAGGCGAGGACATAGGAAGACCCAAAACCAAGATGCACCCCAGCCCTTGCCAAGATTCCCTCCGTTTCACCCGAAGTGGGAGTTTCGAGCTATAAGTCCACGAACTCGGTATGGAGAAAGTGATGCCGGTGAAGCCGGTCACACACCTCGGTGAGATCTTGGACATGTACAACACCCAACACACTAGTATACATATGGTATGGAACCACCTAGGTTTTGGTGGGGTTCCGACGCTCCGGAGCCCCTCTCCGGTGAAACCCTAGATCCGCTGGAGAAAAGTCAAAGTTGCCGTCTACCCCTTTGACCGGAGTCGAAAGGGGGTAGGCCGGTGGATTTTTTGCTTGGTTGTGTTAGGCGAGGACATAGGAAGACCAAAACCAAGATCCACCCCAGCCCTTGCCAAGATTCCCTCCGTTTCGCCCGAAGTCGGAGTTTCGAGCTATAAGTCCACGAACTCGGTATGGAGAAAGTGATGCCGGTGAAGCCGGTCACACACCTCAGTGAGATCTTGGACATGTACAACACCCAACACACTTGTATACATATGGTATGGAACCACCTAGGTTTTGGTGGGGTTCCGAC
Organism: Poa pratensis; assembly: GCA_947311845.1. Taxonomy (NCBI): domain Eukaryota; kingdom Viridiplantae; phylum Streptophyta; class Magnoliopsida; order Poales; family Poaceae; genus Poa; species Poa pratensis. Next base: position 21,223,499 of record CAMZMU010000094.1, on the reverse strand, counting down.
GCTCCGGAGCCCCTCTCCGGTGAAACCCTAGATCCGCTGGAGAAAAGTCAAAGTTGCCGTCTACCCCTTTGACCGGAGTCGAAAGGGGGTAGGCCGGTGGATTTTTTTGCTTGGTTGTGTTAGGCGAGGACATAGGAAGACCCAAAACCAAGATCCACCCCAGCCCTTGCCAAGATTCCCTCCGTTTCGCCAAGTGGGAGTTTCGAGCTATAAGTCCACGAACTCGGTATGGAGAAAGTGATGCCGGTGAAGCCGGTCACTCACCTTAGTGAGATCTTGGACATGTACAACACCCAACACACTTGTATACATATGGTATGGAACCACCTAGGTTTTGGTGGGGTTCCGACGCTCCGGAGCCCCTCTCCGGTGAAACCCTAGATCTCCTGGAGAAAAGTCAAAGTTGCCGTCTACCCCTTTGACCGGAGTCGAAAGGGGGTAGGCCGGTGGATTTTTTTGCTTGGTTGTGTTAGGCGAGGACATAGGAAGACCCAAAACCAAGATCCACCCCAGCCCTTGCCAAGATTCCCTCCGTTTCGCCCGAAGTGGGAGTTTCGAGCTATAAGTCCACGAACTCGGTATGGAGAAAGTGATGCCGGTGAAGCCGGTCACACACCTCAGTGAGATCTTGGACATGTACAACACCAACACACTTGTATACATATGGTATGGAACCACCTAGGTTTTGGTGGGGTTCCGACGCTCCGGAGCCCCTCTCCGGTGAAACCCTAGATCCGCTGGAGAAAAGTCAAAGTTGCCGTCTACCCCTTTGACCGGAGTCGAAAGGGGGTAGGCCGTGGATTTTTTTGCTTGGTTGTGTTAGGCGAGGACATAGGAAGACCCAAAACCAAGATCCACCCCAGCCCTTGCCAAGATTCCCTCCGTTTCGCCCGAAGTGGGAGTTTCGAGCTATAAGTCCACGAACTCGGTATGGAGAAAGTGATGCCGGTGAAGCCGGTCACACACCTCAGTGAGATCTTGGACATGTACAACACCCAACACACTTGTATACATATGGTATGGAACCACCTAGGTTTTGGTGGGGTTCCGACGCTCCGGAGCCCCTCTCCGGTGAAACCCTAGATCCGCTGGAGAAAAGTCAAAGTTCTCGTCTACCCCTTTGACCGGAGTCGAAAGGGGTTAGGCCGGTGGATTTTTTTGCTTGGTTGTGTTAGGCGAGGACATAGAAGACCCAAAACCAAGATCCACCCCAGCCCTTGCCAAGATTCCCTCCGTTTCGCCCGAAGTGGGAGTTTCGAGCTATAAGTCCACGAACTCGGTATGGAGAAAGTGATGCCGGTGAAGCCGGTCACACACCTCAGTGAGATCTTGGACATGTACAACACCCAACACACTTGTATACATATGGTATGGAACCACCTAGGTTTTGGTGGGGTTCCGACGCTCCAGAGCCCCTCTCCGGTGAAACCCTAGATCCGCTGGAGAAAAGTCAAAGTTGTCGTCTACCCCTTTGACCGGAGTCGAAAGGGGGTAGGCCGGTGGATTTTTTTGCTTGGTTGTGTTAGGCGAGGACATAGGAAGACCCAAAGCCAAGATCCACCCCAGCCCTTGCCAAGATTCCCTCCGTTTCGCCCGAAGTGGGAGTTTCGAGCTATAAGTCCACGAACTCGGTATGGAGAAAGTGATGCCGGTGAAGCCGGTCACACACCTCAGTGAGATCTTGGACATGTACAACACCCAACACACTTGTATACATATGTATGGAAGCACCTAGGTTTTGGTGGGGTTCCGACGCTCCGGAGCCCTCTCCGGTGAAACCCTAGATCCGCTGGAGAAAAGTCAAAGTTGCCGTCTACCCCTTTGACCGGAGTCGAAAGGGGTAGGCCAGTGGATTTTTTTGCTTGGTTGTGTTAGGCGAGATCATATTTTTAGTGCAATATAATTTAATCATGGTGAAGAATGCATGTGCTATTTATATATATACTAGAAGTGGCTAAGGTAATTAAAAAAAATACTCTTTGCCGTGTGCATACACACGGTAAAGGATATAATCGTTGCCGTGCGCCGTGCTGCGCACACGGTGAAGACCTGACAGATGGGCCGTTGCACAAAAAATATATTGGTTAATTGATGCCGTGTGCCAGCACACGGCAAAGGGATAAATCTTTGCCGTGCATCGTATTCGTGCACACGGCAAAGAACTGTCGTGACGGTTCCGTTACTTCCACCGGCAGGTCGGACACGTGCCTCGGTCTTTCCCGTGCGCGTGGTGTTGCCGTGTGTATTTGTTTGTCTTTACCGTGCGTTGGTCTTTGCCATGTGCTATTTTGATTGCGAGGCCGTGCGACGCACGGCAAAGAGTTGTGCTTCCGTGTGCCCGATATCTGGCACACGGCAAAGAGAGAAGCACACGGCAACGTACTGCTCTCCCGTAGTGAGTCTCGGTCACGCGAACAAATATTACTGTTGTTTCGAAAAAAAATGCAACTCGATGTAGATGCACTTTCTTAGAAAAGTGCAACTTGTTTCAGAAATGTCCATTAATGTGAGTTGCACTTTTCTCTTAACCGTGGTTACACCTTTTTTAGTTAATTGATATTTAAGAAAATCTCAAGCGTCTGAGATTTAGCGAAACGTTTATAATAAACTAAACTTACACCTTATTTTATTGGAACGGGGTGGTTAGTTTAAAAAGCAACGTTAAGATAGTATATCAAAGCGGGTCGCCGCGCCACGTGTCCTGTTCCTGTAGGTGCCGACTTCAGCCCGATGTGGCCAGGTGACCATGTTCCCGTCTCCATCCAATCAAAATATCTCATCCGGTCTAATCCATCCACGACGACGCAGCAACTGCATTTGATTATTTTGCCCCATGATCCTCTTGCTACACTACATCCATGTCGACCGACATCACGTACCTGTCGACAGTCCTGCGTCAACTACCTCCAGCAACGGATCGACAGTCATGCGTCGCAAGACGATTAGTTCATGTGAACCACCGGCCCGCCCGCCTATATAAACCCCGGTCGAGCAACCAAAGAAAGCAAGAAGAAGCATAACACAACAAGTAGAAACCAACCAAATCAAGATATATACAAAGATGAATCACGCCAGCGAGAAGATGAAGGACGGCTCGAGCGCCATGAAGGCGAAGGCGACGATCACGCAGGCCAAGGTGGCGGAGAAGGCGCAGGCGGCGACGGCGAGGTCGCACGACGAGCGTCAGCTGGCGCACGAGCGCGGCCAGGCCAAGGTCGCCGCCGCGGAGGCGGAGCTGCACCAGGCGAAGGCGGTGCACCGCGAGGACGCCATGGAGCACCACATCCACAAGCACGGCCACGGCCACAAGAACGACAAGAAGCACGGCGTCGGCCACGGCCACAAGAACGACAAGAAGCACGGCGTCGGCCACTGATATATAGGCATGCGCCGCTGCGCGCATGTCTACACATCGTGTGTGTTCTAGCTCTGCTGCAACTCTTTATTTTACTTTTTTTTCAGATGAACTCTTTCTTTCACTTCAGTACAACTCATGCCGTACGTGTTCGTGTTGATTTGACGCCGTGCTTGTTATGACGTTGCTGGTTGCTTAATTAGTTAATAACAGATCGACAAAGCTTTGTGTCTAAACAGCCTTTATACACTGGTCATATAATCACAGATCTCGCGAAACATTCGATGGGATATTGGGATTGTCTATATTCGAATTTCCGAGACACGGGTTCAGAGAGTTACAGCGACAGTCAGATACATGAACGCTCTAAGACCGAATTTACAGAGTAATGGCAGAACCCAATTCCTACTCGCCACGTACTACCTTGGTCGACGTCGATCTTATAGAGTTATAGATAGAGTAAAACGCACCTGGAGTCTATCAAGTTGCATGGTTGGAGCGGATTGGTCACCTACTGGGAAAATGCCAACTATTGGTCACTAACTTGTGCAAATGTTGCACGTTAGTCATTCCGTCACTCCCACCATTAAAATGCTGACGTGGACGCTATTTTTTTACAAAAAAGACCTTAACCTTCCGGAAATTCACATTCGCACCCGAGCTCATATGCTACAGTGATTTTCGGGAAAATAAAAAAAATAGTAAAATTTTCAAAAAATTCGAAAAAAATCACAGGCAAACATTAGTATGGTACGCACACCGTGTAAAATTTCGTCATGAAATGACATTGTGAACGCCCTGTGCAAAAAAAACAAATCTCTGACCGAAATCAGATCCAAAAATTTGAATTTTCAGATCTGTGTTTTTGGGGAAAATAAAACAAATAGTAAAACTTTTCAAAAAAATCCGAAAAAAATCACAGGTGTGCGTACCATACTCATGTTTGCCTGTGATTTTTTCAGATTTTTTTGAAAAGTTTTACTATTTTTTTATTTTCCCGAAAATCACTGTAGCATATGAGCTCGGGTGCGAATGTGAATTTCCGGAAGGTTAAGGTCTTTTTTGTAAAAAAATAGCGTCCACGTCAGCATTTTAATGGTGGGAGTGACGGAATGACTAACGTGCAACATTTGCACAAGTTAGTGACCAATAATTAGCATTTTCCCAGTAGGTGACCAATCCGCTCCAACTAGGGCTGGAATCGAGCCGAGCCGAGCTCGAGGCTCGGCTCGGTCAGGCTCGGGAAAACACGAGCCGAGCCTGGCCCGGCTTGCCCCTGAAAAATTAGCAGAAAGTAGGCTCGTGGCTCGGCTCGGCGGGCTGGCTCGCGAGTCGCATCAATTGTTTTTTTTTTACACATGAATGATGAATCGATCAAAAAGATCAGACGGACCATCCCCATCGATGCGTTGACCCCAGGGAGACATTCGTGCCCGTGCTCTCTCCTTCCCCAATCCCCATCGCGCTCGCTAGCCCGCCGCTGGCCGCCACCACCGCCGCCGCCCGCCGACGCCGGCCGCCACCACCGTCGTCCGCCTCCCATGGATCGTCGCCTGAATCGCCTCCCCCCTAAGCTTGCCTGGGCAGTGGACGCGCGCGCCGTTCAAGGTCGGCCGTCGCCTGGACGCACGCGCCGCGCGGAGCCGTCGCCGTGCTTCCAGTGGGCAGTGGCGGCCGGCGGCCTTCCGGCAGCAGCAGCCAGCAGGGATCCGTCAATCGTCATCCGTGTCCGTCGCTTCTCTCCAGTCTCCACCACCGGTAATGACGCCATCTGATCTCCACCTCCGTGTCCAGCAGTAGCACACTAGCACGCACTGTCCATTCTTTTGAATTCTTTTGTAGTTGCACAAAAAGGAGGAGAACATATTCACAAGACATGAACTAGAGTTGAGCTGACAGTGTAGGAGAAGTATTTTAGAAAAGATGTTCTTCATTTGTTCAGAAAATGAGACAATAGATCATTTGCTTTTTCATTGTTCAGTAGCTAGATATTTGTGGAGCGTTGCTACCTATTCTTTTGGTTTTAAACATACTCCTAAAACTGTAAAGGATTTACCTTCCTGGTTTGAGACGTTTCCTCTTAACATTCAGAAATACATTGCAGTGGGGGTAGTTGCGATCTGGCATGCCATAAACAGAGCATGTTTTGAGGGTGTACTTATACAGGATCCGACCACATTAATTTACCAATTAGCTCATTATCTATCTTTCTGGGTTGGTTGCATAAATCAGGTCTCAGAAAACGGCAGGTCGAGGGTTCTGCTGGTGTTTGTGGCTACTGTGATCATCCACAGGTAGTAGCACACTAGCATGCTCTGGTACTGATGCAATTTTTCGCTACTGTGTCTACTAGTATCTTGATGAGGAGAATGAGAGCTTGCTAAACAAAAGCTTTGATGTGCTATTGTGGTGGAAGCTGAATGCACATAGATACCCAGTGATAGCAAAGATGGAAGACTATGTGATGTATGTTAAATTTGGACCAAGTACTTTTATTTCTGTTATGCTTAGTTGATGCTTTGTGAAACTTGTTACACTATCTATTGTTATCTATTGTTGATTATAATTGTCAATTGTTACATATTTGGCAAAAGTCATGTCAATTTTTTTAATTTCATCGAGCCTTCGAGCCGGCTTGCGAGCTTCACCGAGCCGGCTCGTCGAGCCTCGAGCCTTGCCCAACAGGTTTAGGCTTGGCTTGCATCACCTTCGAGACAAGCCGAGCCCGAGCCGAGCCTTGTCGAGCCCGAGCCGAGCCTCGAGCCTCGAGCTTCAGGTCCAGCCCTAGCTCCAACCATGCAACTTGATAGACTCCAGGTGCGTTTTACTCTTATAGATACATCCAATAAGACCCAATCCTTGGGTTGGTAACGGGAGCTCTCCTTTCTTGCACGCTGCTCACGTACAGCCACTGTCATTTTGTCCTTGGAAACTTGCTTGTCCCAAGCCGATGCGCGCGGGAAACTCCCCCTGCATCTCCGCCGCCTGCTTCCCCGCCATCTCCAACGCGAGCTGCACTGCATCTGCTCCTCGCGGCACTCCTCATTGTAGACAGGGGTGTCCTATCTGAAGATGTCGATGTCGCACGCCAGCGGCTCCGCGTCGAAGAAGAAAGAGCAGGCAACTGATGCCGATGCCGCCATGGTGTGTAGGTGACTTCGATCAAGGCGAGCTGAGCTTTTTGGTGTGTTCCCTTCTTTTGGTGCGGGAAGAAGATGGAGACAAGCTGAGTTGGGAAGAAGAAGCCAAGGGTGAGTCACTGTTGTCATTCTGTGAAGTCTCGGTTTTGCTTCTTTGTGTTCAGTTCAATTTCCTTGATGAGCAAACGATTTCATCTGTTCACTGAGAACATTGATTAACACCTTGTTGATGCCTTATATAATATGAAAGAAAGATCTGCTACAAATTACAGTGAATTTGTGACATGGAAGGTGTGGTGGTCGTACAATCTGCAAAGTGGCCTGCTTGTTCGAGCACCACCATTGATTTATATGTCTTACTGTGTACCGAAAAAATACCTACAGACGCACTGGGTTGAAAACTTTAAATCGATGGTAAGACTCAGATTAGCATATTGTCGGCACTCGACTGTGTTGGAATTTTGACTAGTATTACTAGTGGGGCTTTGATCCAAACCAATTAAAAATTCTGAACTTCTTATTTGGCCCATTCGCGGCTGATTGTGCGTGTGACTAAAGTTTAATCCCACATTGCTAGTTTAGAGAGTGTTGCAACTCTTTATAAGGTAGAGTGTTGTGCTACTTGGTGTGCTTGTGAGAACAGAAGGCTCTCTCCCGCGCACTCCTCCGCCGCTCGCACGTCGTGCCGCGGGTTGCGTAAATCTCGTCGAGCCGAGCATATATTTTTGTTGTTCCGATTCCTTTGGATCGTGGGACTGGGCGAACCCTAGCCAAAAACACGCAACACATGGTCGCTCGCCGCCCTAGTTTTAGAACCTTGCGCCGCCATATTTCAAGTCTTCTCCATCCCGTCTTCCGGCGTGCACCGGTTGAAGGGACAGTAGGCCTCCGGAACCCCGCCTCTTGTGATCCTGTACGGGAGAGGGGCGATCAGCTTTTTGGGGAGCGCACTCGCGCGACTACTGGCTTCGAGTTCTTCCTCAACGATGACTTCTTTCCCGACATCGTCAACCTCTTCATCGACGACATGAGTGACGCCAACGGTTCTGCTGCTGCTGCACCGTACGTCTTCTTGATCTTCCTGTTTGAGATACTGCTAGAGTTTCTGCTCGTAGTACTTGCTCTAGATTCAATCTGTTTATCTACTGTTTTAGTAGATCGCATGATTAGTTTAATTTTGGTTATTCTAGTCATAAATTGTTTATCATTTTCGGGGATTAAATCATATGCTAAATTGCTTATATATTAAACAATCCAAAAACCTGATTATAGAAAATTTGTATCATCTGGCTTTCTCGCGTCTACGAAGCCGTTTCCCTTCAAAGGGGTACAATACAAACGGTGGCGCATGATAGCAGTTTACTGGTTTCAGAACAGTAACTGCTATGCCGCCACCAAAGGCAAGCCTGAGGGCGAGTTTGCTCCTGAACAACAGGAAGCGTTTGAGAAGCTTGATACCTTTTTCAAGAGTGCCCTTCTGAGTGTTCTTGATGATTCCATTGTGGATTCGTATGCATCATTTGATACTGGCAAGGATATGTGGGATGCGCTCGAGACCAAGTTTGGGGCCTCGGACGCTGGTAGCGAGTTGTACGTCATGGAGCAATTCTATGACTACAAGATGATTGATGAGCGCTCTGTTGTACAGCAGGCTCATGAGATACAGTCGCTCGCAAAGGAACTTGAGCACTTCAAGTGTAATTTACCGGACAAGTTTGTTGCCGGTGGCATTATCGCCAAGCTTCCACCTTCGTGGAGCAACTTTGCTACTTCTCTGAAACACAAGAGACAAGAGTTTTCCGTTTCGGATCTCATTGGGTCGCTTGATGTGGAAAGAAGGCGAGATCGAAGGATACACGTGCTCGAGTTGCTGAGGCTGGTTCTAGTGCTCATGTGGTACAGAAGAAGAATTACCAGCCGCCCCACAAGCCCAAATTTTACAAGAGCAACTCTGGGGGTAAAGGAAAGTCTGATGGAAGGTTCAAGCCACACATCCTATCAACTTTAAGAAAAACAACAATAAGAAGCCGAGGAAGGGATCATGCCATGTTTGCGGTGATCCGGATCATTGGGCACCTCGCTGTCCCAACCGCCATGAGCTGCGCGGACTGGATAACAACGGCAAGACTGCCAATGTTGTCATTGGCGACACTGAGATGAAGGATTCTGGGTACGGTATATTTCCTACCATCATTTCAGTTTGTCATCCTCCTAATTAGTTGATTCACACTGGTGCCAATGTACATGTTTTTGCTGATGCCTCCATGTTTTCTTCTTACCAGGTCACAGGGACTTCTCCCGTGCTGATGGGGAACGGATCACATGCTTTTGTTCATGGTGTTGGCACGGTCGATCTGAAGTTTACTTCGGGGAAGATCGTGCGCTTGAAGAACGTGCATCATGTGCCCTCCATCAATAAAAATCTCGTCAGCGGATCTCTTCTGTGTCGAGATGGTTATAAGTTGGTTTTCGAGTCCAATAAAGTTGTAATATCTAAGTATGGACAATTTGTTGATAGAGGCTATGAGTGCGGAGGCTTGTTCCGCCTATCTTTGTCAGACTTTTGCACTAAAGTTATTAATCATATTTGTCACGAGGTTGAGTCCAATATTTGGCATTCACGACTTTGTCATATTAACTTTGGTTGCATGATGCGGCTAGCTAGCTTGGATTTAATTTCGAAATTCTCTACTGTCAAAGGTTCCAAGTGTCAAGTGTGTATGCAAGCTAAACAACCTCGCAAGTCCCATAAGACTACTGAGGCAAGAGACTTGGCACCGCTGTAACTAATATATTCGGATCTTTGTGAGATGAATGGCGTGTTGACAAAAGGCGGAAAGAAATATTTCATGACGCTTATTGATGACTCCACTGGATATTGCTATGTGTACATTCTGAAATCAAAAGATGAGGCTTTAAACTTTTTCAAAATCTATAAAGCTGAAGCAGAGAACCAACTTGATCGAAAAATTAAACGGCTAAGGTCTGATTATGGTGGAGAGTATTTTTCCAATGAGTTTGATTCTTTTTGTGCGGAACATGGTATAATCCATGAGAGGACGCCTCCCTACTCACCTCAGTCAAATGGTGTGGCTGAAAGAAAGAACCAAACTCTAACTGATTTGGTTAACGCCATGTTAGACACTTCGGGTCTCTCCAAGGCATGGTGGGAGGAGGCTCTATTGACAGCTTGTCATGTCCTAAACCGAGTTCACAGAAAGAAGTAAACCGTTTCTCCATTTGAGGAATGGGAAAGGAAGAATACGAGACTCTCTTACTTTCGTACTTGGGGTTGTTTGGCGAAAGTCAATATACCAATTCTCAAGAAGCGCAAGCTTGGACCAAAAACCGTGGATTGTGTTCTTCTGGGCTACGCTTTTCATAGCGTTGGTTATAGATTTTTGGTAGTAAAATCTGAGGTATCTGACGTTAATGTTGGTACGATTATGGAGTCGAAGGATGCGACTTTCTTTGAGGATATCTTTCCCATGAAGGATATGCCTAGCTCATCAAATCAGGAGATACCGAATACATCTAGTCAGGAATTGGCTGTTATTCCTGATCCTACCATTTCAATAGAACACACTGATAATCCTGTTGAGGATGACAATGAAGTTCCTGTTAGGAACAAGAGACAGAGGACTGCAAAGTCCTTTGGTGATGATTTCATTGTGTACCTTGTGGATGACACAGCCAGTACCATTTCAGAAGCCTATGCATCTCTTGATGCTGACTACTGGAAGGAAGTTGTCCGTAGCGAGATGGATTCCATCTTGGCTAACGGAACCTGGGAAGTCACTGATCGTCCTTATGGATGTAAACCTGTAGGATGTAAGTGGGTATTCAAGAAAAAGCTTAGGCCTGATGGTACTATTGAAAAGTACAAGGCGCGGCTTTTGGCCAAGGGTTATACCCAGAAAGAAGGTGAAGACTTTTTTGATACCTACTCACCTGTGGCTAGACTGACCATGATTCGAGTGTTACTTTCGTTGGCTGCCTCGCATGGTCTTCTCGTTCATCAAATGGATGTTAAGACAGCTTTCCTAAATGGAGAGTTAGACGAGGAAATTTACATGGATCAGTCCGATGGTTTTGTAGTACCTGGTCAGGATGCAAAGGTGTGTAAGTTGTTGAAGTCTTTATATGGCCTGAAGCAAGCTCCTAAGCAATGGCATGAAAAGTTTGAAAGAATTTTAACTGTTGCAGGTTTCGTTGTAAACGATCTGACAAGTGTGTGTACTATTGCCATGGTGGGGGCGAGGGAGTTATTCTTTGTCTGTATGTCGATGACATACTGATCTTTGGAACCAACCTTGAATTGATTAATGAGGTTAAGGATTTCTTATCTCGCTGTTTTGAGATGAAAGATCTAGGAGTGACTGATGTTATCTTGAACATCAAGGTGCTGAGAGATGGTAATGGTGGGATTACACTGCTTCAATCTCACTATGTGGAAAAGGTCTTGAGTCGCTTTGGGTATGATGACTGCAAACCTTCTCCGACACCATATGATCCTAGTGTGTTGCTTCGGAAGAATCAACAGAGTGCTAGAGATCAGTGATACGTCTCCAACGTATCCATAATTTCTGCTGTTCCATGCTTATATTATACCATTTGCTACATGTTTTATCTACACTTCATATCACTTTTATGCATTTTCTGGGACTAACCTATTAACAAGATGCCACAGTGCCAGTTCCCTGTTTTCTGCTGTTTTTGGTTTCAGAAAGTTACTTCTGTAAAATTCTCGGAATTGCACGAAACAAAAGGCCAGGTCCCTATTTTTCCAGCACGTACACGGAGTCCGAAGGAGAGACGAAGACTCGCCACGAGGTGGCCAAACCACCTGGCGCCGCGGCCCCACCTCCAGCCGCGCCTGCCTGTGGTTTGGGCCCCTCGGGGGTCCGCCGACATCGCCCCTTCGCCTATTTATTCCCCGAGACGCGAAAACCCTAAAACACCGAGCCTTTCATCCAGAACATATTCGCTGCCGCCGCCGTCGTCAACCCTAACTCGGGGGGTTTCTGAAGCTCTTCCCGGCACTCTGCCGGAGAGGGGAATCATCACCGGAGGGCTCTACATCGCCATGCCCGCCTCCGGAGCGATGCGTGGGTAGTTCATCCTTGGACTATGGGTCCATAGCAGTAGCTAGATGGTTGTCTTCTCCACTTGTGCCATCATGTTTAGATCTTGTGAGCTGCCTATCATGATCAAGATCATCTTATTGTAATCCTACATGTTGTGTTTGCTGGGATCTGACTTATATTGATACCTATGTGGAGCTGAATATTATATTATCATGTCTATGTCATTTGTGATCTTGCATGCTCTCCGTTACATGTTGAAGCCTTGGCCACGTGAATACTTGTAACTCCAAGAGGGGGTATTTATGCATGATAGTTGGGTTCAACCTCTATTTAACCTGGGATAGTGACAGCAAGTTCTAAGGTTGTAGATGTGTTGTTGCCACTAGGGGTAAAACAGCAATGTTTTATTCAAGGATGAATGTATTGTTTACATTACGCACATTACTTAATGCAATTGTCTGTTGCTTGCAACTTAATACTGGAAGGGGTACGGATGTTAACCGGAAAGTGACTATTTAGGCATAGATGCATGCTGGATAGCGGTCTATGTACTTTGTCGTAATGCCCAAATGAATCTCATAGTAGACACCACAGCTCACACATGCATGTTATATGCACTTATCAATTGTCAATTGCCCAGCTGTAATTTGTTTACCCAGCATGTTAGTTATCTTATTGGAGAGACACCACTAGTGAACTGTGGACCCCGGTCCATTCTTTTACATCTGAAATACAATCTACTGCAATTATTGTTCTCTACTGTTTTATGCAAACAAACATCATTTTCCATTCGATACGTTTAACCCTTTGTTTTCAGCAAGCCGGTGAGATTGACAACCTCACTGTTAAGTTGGGGCAAAGTAATTTGGTTGTGTTGTGTAGGTTCCACGTTGGCACCGGAATCCCTGGTGTTGCGCCGCACTACACTCCTTCACCAACACCTTCGAAGCAAACCTCGTTTTCCTACTGGTTCGATTAAACCTTGGTTTCATACTGAGTGAAAACTTACTGCTGCACTCATCATACCTTCCTCTTGGGGTTCCCAACTGACGTGTGACGTATAAGCATTGTTTCTGGCACTATTGCCGGGGAGATATTCCCTCGTCAACCTAGAGCCACCAATCAGCCGAGATATTTTCAGATTATTGGCTCGCTTATGTATTTAGTTTGTGCCACGAGGTCTGACATCTCCTTTGTTGTGAGCAAGTTGAGCCGGTTTGTTTCTAATCCGGGAGATGATCATTGGCATGCTCTTGAGAGAATTATGCGTTATTTAAAAAGCACTGTGAGCTATGGAATTCACTACTCCGGTATCCGAGGGTACTAGAGGTTATAGTGATTCGAACTGGATATCTGATGCTGGTGAGATTAAGGCCACAAGTGGTTATGTGTTTACACTCGGCGGTGGCGCTGTTTCCTGGAAGTCTTGCAAGCAAACCATCTTAACGAGGTCAACTATGAAAGCAGAACTCACAGTTTTAGACACAACCACTGTTGAAGCTGAGTGGCTTCGTGAGCTCTTGATGGACTTACCTTTGGTTGAAAAACCAATACCCGCTATCCTTATGAACTGTGATAATCAAACTGTGATAGTTAAGATTAAAAGTTCTAAGGATAATTTGAAGTCATCAAGGCATGTGAAGAGGAGATTGAAATCTGTCAAAAAATTGAAGAACTCCGGAGTTATTGCTTTGGATTATATCCAAACGTCTAAGAACTTGGCAGATCCCTTCACAAAGGGTTTATCACGTAATGTGATAGATAGTGCATCGAGGGAGATGGGTTTGAGACCCACGGTATGAGTTGTCCACAGTGGTAAACACTCTATGTGATCGGAGATCCCGTGAATTAGAAGTGGGAGACAAGTTGTTGGTCAGCTGGGGGGAGAGTATCCCTACATTACTTTTCCCACTCCGTTAAGATGCAATACTCTCCTGATCTGCATGGCAGGTTGATGTTTATCTTAATGTGTTCCAAGCGACTTACTTTTATAAGTGGAGATGTTGTCCTGCAGAACATCTCTTGAGCAATACACTTATATGAGTCTGACTATTAAACGTCGTAGTCTATGAGAGTTGGGTGCTCTTTAATAAACTCATGAAAGGTCTTGGAGTATGACGCATAAGCTCCACCCGCGGGGAAGCCTTGCGGCAGCCCAATATCGGTAAGGGACTTGTGTGAAACTAGGTCGCAACAAACTTGTAGTTCAAGGCATAGTCCACTATCCAAGTTGTGATCTAGTGTAGCATAAATTTTTAAGTGGAAGTTCCACTTAACAGTCTCCACTAAGTACCGGTATATAAAACAATGTTTTGCAAGTCAATGATGAGATTGGCAAATGAGACTTTGTGGGGGATTGTTGCAATTTTGACTAGTATTACTAGTGGGCCTTTGGTCCAAATCCCAACTAAAAATTCTGAAATTCTCATTTGGCCCATTCGTGGCTGGTTGTGTGTGTGACTAAAATTTAGTCCCACATTGCTAGTTTAGAGAGTGTTGCACCTCTTTATAAGGTGGAGTGTTGTGCTACTTGGTGTGCTTGTGAGAACAGAAGGCTCTCTCCCGCGTACTCCTCCTCCTCCTCCTCCGCCGCCGCTCACTCGTCTCGTCACGACACGTCGCGCCGCGGGTTGTGGGAATCTCGCCGAGCCAAGACTCGATCGTGCGGCTACGCCCACGTCCTACCCGACCCACACTATATATACAGGCTGGGCGAACCCAAGCCAAAAACACGCAACACATGGCCGCTCGCCGCCCTAGTTACAGAACCTTGCGCCGCCGTATTCCAAGTCTTCTCCATCCCATCTTGTATACAAAAATAGAGGGAGTACAACGGTTGAGATTAAGCGAAAAGATAAAGTCAAAATTTAAATATTTCAGAAAAAAAACTCTAGTAAATCGTATATGGTCCGTTTCGTATTCTGAGAAAGTTTCACTTCATTTGGATCACTCGCTTATGATTTATTAGCTTTTTAAGTTAAAAAATATGAAAAAATATTTAAAAATAACCAATTATCCAAATGCTAGGGCCGAAAGTGACTCGAGACAACATCTGAGCTTGCCCAACGATGTCAATGGAACGAGAGCGACATGTACCAAAGCTCCACGACGACGCCCCATAGAGGGTAACGACGCATTACGCCGCCGTCGTCAAGACCAAAACGGATAAGGCTTTTCACCCGGAGCCCTGTCGTAGGGAAGGTAACCACAACGACGCCCCCAAGAGGGTTACGATGCCCGCAGGCATTGCCGCCGCTGGCGCCAAAGCGCTGAGCATTAAAATCTCACATCACAAGTAATATCATATTTCATTCATAACATATTCAAATGTCACCATTAGATTTATATTACAATATGACGAATTCCATTACATTTCTATCACAATATGATAGATTACAAGATGACACAAGGATGTAAAACCTTATTTCAGCTTGATCGAGACAAATCGCTCCGTCGGGGCGTGCTGCTTGGCGGCAAGTCCATGATGCATGTAAAATGCATACATGAACTTTGCACTTTAATTGCTTATATTCCAATCATATTTGCATCATATAAGGGTTATATCAATGTTTTATAATGATTTTTGGGAATATTCATTTATTTCCTATTTTTATGGAATTAACCCTGCACAGGCAGAAAACCCCGTTTTCTTATTTTAATGTTTCAGGGACCCAAACGTCAACGAAATCACCTGGAAATTTACGGGCGTCAATATTTGGAAGGAAGAAGACCTGTGGCGAAGGAAGCGAGCAGACGGAGGCTCGAGGGCCAAACGAGGGGGGCCCACGCGGCCTGGTACTGTAGCCGCGTGGGACCCACCCATTTGGGCCTCGTGGCTCCGTTGCCTTCGATCTTTTCTCCACCGACATCGTCTTGACCTAAAAACGCCTATATAAAAGGTCCCCCGACGTTCTCTGAAAGGAGCGCCGCACAAACACAGAAACACCGAAACGGAGATCAGGAGCTGCAGATTGGAGGGGGAAAACTCCGGCGGGGCGCTGCCGGCGTGGTCTCCATCTTCTCCATCGACTTCTCCACCGTCTCCATGATGAAGAGGGAGTAGTCCACCTCTGACTATGGGTTTGTGGAAGTAACTTATGTATCTCTCCTCTCTTGAGCTTCACTAATTAGCACCGTATGAGCTGCTGAACATGATTACGGTCACCGTTGTAATACCTTTGTGGTGGATCTTTATGAGTTAATATATGTTTGAGATTGCAATGTTTGTTTCAGTTATGAGTATAGATGCATATTATGTACCCCGTTCTTGTCTACTTGTTTTGATCAAGCATGTTTATGAGAGCGTGTGTGGGGGAATGTGTGCATTAGTTGGAGTAACGGGGGGTGGCTAGTGCAGTGAACGTGAGAGAAAGTTCTGCGATCCACTTTGGTATCTTTGCCTTACTTTGTTGCCTCACTAGGGATAAACTAAAATACCATGCTATCGGGGATGTGGGCGTGACCATTGCCACTACTCCATGACTAGATCTAGCATGTTCTTATTTTCACTTCATGTCATGATACTTAATGCTATACTCTGAGTTATCTTAATTACTGAGGTGTTATGATTTAGTTCGCATCTTGGTGGAGTATAAGAGAGGTTAATAACCAAAAGATCTCTATGTTAGGACGTGATGTCCATATATTTAAGTAACTTGTTATCAAACCCTGTGTTGCAATCTCATATGTTAACTATGTGTGTTCCATTGTCTACCACTTTATAAAGAGAGAGTGCATTTGTGAAACCATGAACCCCAGTCCATTTTTAATCATAAGAAACACCTTTCCAACACCATATACCACTTTTCTATTTTCAGCCATCATTAAATCCGAAAATACAAAAATACTTTTCATCTTGCATACATCATTCAAAAACCCAAAAATATAATTTATCATTGCATTCACCATCATTGCATATTTATTTCTTGTTTGCATTGCATAACTATCCTGATATCATTCTTACACCTTGTGCTTGACAACCACAGGTGAGGTTGAGGACCAAAACATCTAACCTTGTTTTGTAGGTAACCAAAAGAAGGATAAGAAGATAAATCTACCACTTCAGATTCCCCGAGAGTTCGATATTAAACCCTCGAGTCACCCCTCGTGGGGAAAACTGTCTTCCACTTACTATACACTCTGCACTTGGAGTCTCAACCTAATCCCGTTTACTTTTGCAGGTATCAAAGCCTTGCTCTTGGGATCATCAGTCCATAATTAATTTCTTAGGTGACATCCGATGGTGGTGGTGGCAGATGGACTGATCTTCTTGGCATACTTCATTTATTATGTGTATTGTCAATGAAATTTACTTCTTTGTTTCAAAGGAGTTCTAAGTTAGCTAATTTTGGGGTTTTGTATTAAACATAAATAACATAAACAATGGCAATTACTAAGCATAATAGAAACTAGTCTACAAATGCTATGGATCCCTGAGGAGATATAATCATCTGAAAGTCGATTCCACGGAATCATACTATTTTATGCCATTTCACCGAAATAGACTCATGTTTTCAAATGACTATGGACTTAGTGACAAGACAAAACACGACAAATATTTTCGGTTAGTTGATTATAATGTACGAAGATCATTTATAATCATCTACGAAATCCAGAAAAATTTGGTACGACGAAAAAGAAAGGAAAAAGTCCAAATCAAGGGCCAGTTTGGAATACATGATAGGAAAAACAAAGGAATAGAAAAATCACATGAATAAGATAGGAATGCAGGTGTAAACCTATGGATTGGAAACCACAGGAAAAATTCCTACGTGAGCGTTTAGATGGGCTCATAGAAAACACAGAAATATTTGGGCATGAGCTTTGAAAAATACATTACATCTGCTTAATTAGCGAAAACACAATTTGCAGAAACTGATACGTGAGGGTCATTCTCAAGCTTGTTGCCCAGAGTCTATTGCAGGGAGCTAGAGAAGCCACGAGATTTGTCCCCACCGTCCCTGGCTACAAAGAGCAGCCCATATGGTGTAGAAGCGTTAGTTGGAGGAGACATACTTCAGTGGATAACAAGAGCTTCATGTGATGGTGTTGATAGAACCAATGTTTTGTTTCCTGTACTTTTCGTATGAAATCAGAGGCAAAGGAAACTTTCCTGTAAAATTCCTATGAGGGAATCCTGCGTTCTAAATGGCTCTACAATACTCATTCCAGAGGATTGCCGATTCCTACGCTTTTCCTGTGAAAATCCTACGTTCCAAACGACCCCCAAACCTTCAGGGCTCCTTTGATTCATAGGGTTGCCAAAGAATTTGTATAGGATTGAAATCATGTGGGAATTTTTCCTATGAAGCCGTTTGATTCATAGGATCATTTCCTATAGGAAAAATCCTATAGAAATCTTGTAGTACAAAGTACATAGGAAAATAACATGAGGTCTAACCTCATGGAAAAATTCCTACACCACAATCAAACAAATTTCCTCTTCCCATAGGATTAGATTAGACATGCCATCTCAACCCTATGAATTCCTATTCCTACACTTTCCTTATCCTACGAATCAAAGGAGCCCTCAAATTGCACACCTTAGCTAAATCGAACCTCAACCTCTGGATCACCGAAATCATCACACCAAACTTTTGAATCCCGCTTTATTCTGAACCTTAGAACTATTTTTATTTGAACTTTCACTGATGTGGCAAGTCAAACCGGGTTTGTTGACTTGGACATAGATGGTTCCACTTGCGGTACCTATGTGGCCTCCACCATGTTGCCTAGCCGGGTACACACCGGCGAGCCGCTGCGCGCCCACCGCCACCTGCACGTAGAAACCCACCCGGGCGAGCTCCTCTACCAGCTGGGAAAGCTCTCTTAGCCCTTGCTCAGCAGGTCGGTCACCATTTCGCCCTATGCCGCTTCACGACGGCGGCGTAGTACTCGGATGGCATGCCTTGCTTGCTCGCCTGCCCGACAAGCTCGTTCCCCAGCGTCATGCAGCGCAAACGTCGACACGCGAAAGCCCGTTGCGTGGGGCACCGGCCTAGCCGCTAGCGCGGGCAGCAACGAGAACCACTATAGCTTGCTGCAAATTCCAAATCAAACAGTTCTAAGGTTCAAAATAGATCGGGATTCAAAAGTTCGGTGTGCTGATTTCCGGGATCGAGAGTTTAAGATTAGATTTAGCTTAGCCTTACAAGTTGAATATTTGATTTCGACTTTTTTCAAAAATAAAATGCTCTATGTTCAAAAAAAGAAAATGCTCGGATCCAACGCGTCGCCAAGTTTAGGCAGGCAAAAGTCGGGCGTCGCATTCGGACCGAGCGGCACACGCTATCCAGCGCCACACGAGACTGCCTTCCCTCCTAAGCTAAGCTTTGATCGCGCCGCGCCGCACCGGTCGGTCGGGTCGTCACCGCGTCGCACGTTGGACGACGTTTCTACAGAGAGGACGGAAACCCATCTCCCCCTCCCTCCCTGATCTACCAATTCCACCACCACCTTGCTTTTGAACCCGCCTCGCCTCCCCCAATCAATTCCTACCCTTAGTAAGGGAACCCTTTGGATCTAGATCTTGGAGTCATTTGTTGATTTCCTCCATGGTTTTTTCTCTCCCATTCCTCTCTAACATTTTTTGTTTCGATGGAATTTGAGAGAGAAGGATTTGGACACTTCTTGTGTTTTTGCTTTGCATTGGTTTCATCGGTTTGAGCTCTTCACGTTGATATGTTCGAGTGAGAGGCCGTGAGCTTGTTACTCTTGGAGGGTAACCTCCTAGATCGATGGTTTGGTGGTTGTGACCGCGGTGACCTCTTCGTGGAAGATTGTGAAGAGTTCCGGATCTTCTCCTTCGTGGGGATTTGTGAAGTGGTTGTGGAGCTTGCCATCTCTAGAGTGAAGGACAAGCTAACCACAAGGAAAGGCTCTTGCTTCGTGTAGAGGGTTTGGAGAAGAAGGTGAGCCTTCGTGGCGTATGGGCATCCTTATATATCTTGTGCTCATCTTGTTTAGCTTAATTTGTTGTGCACTTAGTTGAGCCTAGCATATTTAGTTTTTTGGTTGAAAACCAAACGATAGTTTATTTCCGCATTCTTTCAAGCCAAACCCGTAGTAGATTTTTAAAATGCTTATTCACCCCATCAATAGCACACGAGACCATCATAATCTTTCAAAAGGCCTCTTCAAATCATCATAATCGTCCAGGTGGCAAGCGTTTCGGGTTGGCCGGACCACCCGGCCAGAACCTGGCCGCCACTAGTCCATTTTGACGTAGGCGATGCTATAGCACACGAGATGGAACAAGCAATATATGAAGTGGAGAAGGTAGCTGAGTTTGTACCTTTACATGTGAACACTAATGGTCTTACTGAGCCGAGAAACATGAAGAACGGGATGGACGATGAGCAACTTCGCCCACACACTCGATCACTTGATATGGACCATAGTACTTAAAAAGCAGCTTACACTAGTACACAACGACACTATGAAATGGTCCAAAACTCTCTTTGACAACAGAAAAACACTACATTGTCCGAGCTTCGTTATTGATGTGAAGGGCTTTATCAGGAACATAGCTTTTAACCGTCACCGATTGGGCGTTTTTGGCAGCAACAATATATTTATCTCCGTTGCTTTAAGGTTGAGCTCGTCGGTATGGAGTTTTTGTTCCACTCGTTTGCACTGAGTTTTTCTCATTCATCTATTCATGTGTCTACATCAGGAATGTATATGCCACTACACATTAAAATCTCACATCACAACTAATAACATATTCAAATGTCACCATTACATTTATATTACGATATGACAAATTACATTACATTTCTATCACAATATGACGGATTCCAAGATGACACAAGGACGTAGAACCTTATTTCAGCTTGATCGACACAAATCGCGCCGTCGGGGCTGTGCTGCTTGCTGGCGAGTCCATAATTGCTTAGGTGACAATCTGGTGGTGGTGGTGGTGGTGGTAGATGGACTGCTTTTCTTAACAGAGTTCATTTATTACTTTTGAATCCCGCTCTATTTAGAGCTATTTGATTTGGAATTTCGCTGATGTGGTATGTCAAACCGGATTTGTTGACTTGGACAATATAGTTGGTTCCACTTGCAGTACCTATGTGGCCTCCACCATGTTGCCTAGCCGGGCGCTCACCTCCACCGACACGCAGAAACCCACCAAGGCGAGCTCCTTTACTGCGAAAGCTCTCCCACCCCTGCCCGATAGGTCGGTCACCGCTCGCCCTGGCATGCCCAGCTTGCTCGCCAGCCCAACAAGCTGGTTTCCCGGCATCATGCAGCGCAAACACGTCGACACGCTGAAGCCCGTTGCGGGGCACCGGCCTAGCAGCCAGCGCGGGCAGCAACGAGAGCCAACTATAGCTTGCCGTAAATTCCCAACCAAACAGTTCTAAGGTTCAGAATAGGCCGGGATTTAAAAATCCGGTGTGCTGATTTCGGGGAGTGAGAGTTTGAGATTCGATCTAGCTAAATCCTACATGTTGAAGATTTAATTTAGACTTTTTCAAAAAAAAAAGTCGGATCCAACCGCGTCGCCAAGTTTAGCCAAGCAAAAGGCGGGCGTCGCATTCGGACCGAGCGGCACACGCTATCCAGCGCCACACGCGACTGCTTTGATCGCGCCGCGCCGGTCGTTCGGGTCGTCACCGCGTCGCACGTTGGACGACGTTTCTACCACAGCGGAAACCCTCCTTCCCCCTCCCTGATCTACCAGACCACCACCACCTTGCTTTTGAGCCCGCCTCGCCTCGTCTCCCCCAAACCCACACTACCAGCTCAGATCGCGCGCACGCCTTCCCACCCTGCTGCTGACGCGACTCTAGGGCAGCGCCGCCGGCGATGGCGTCGTCCATGAGGCGGCGGCCCGGCCGCGGGGGCGGCGGGGGTCCGGACCGGGTGGCGGAGAACTGGGAGCGCCTGGTGCGGTCCGCGCTCAAGCGGGACCGGGCGGGCGGCGCGGGGCCCGGCTCCTCCGCCGCGGGGCACGCCGCGCCCGGGGCCGGCCTCGCCTCCGCCGTGCCGCCTTCGCTCGGCAGGACCACCAACATCGAGCACATCCTCCAGGCCGCCGACGACATCGAGGACGACGACCCCAACGTCGCACGGATCCGTACGCGCCCCTCCCTCGCCTCGCCTCTCCGCTTTGCTTGCTACCGCCTCCTGGTCACTCGCCCTGCCGCCACGGCCTCAGTGGCTTCGCTTGGGGAGGAAATGTCTGGGCAATTAAGCTGGGTTCAGGGTTTTTAATGAGCTCCCAATCTCTGCTGCTTGCCAACTGAAACGGGATTAGGTTCTGAACTCGTAGCAGCATTGCGTGCTGATTTTGGTTGATCCATCACGGACCTTTGGGGGCTTCTAATTAATGCCACTCAATTAGATAACAAACTAGGGCACCGTTCCCTTTTGGGAAAATTCGTTCCAGGCATTTTGAACACTCTGTGATAGATTAACTGACTCCCAAGGCGATGTGAGGGTGGGTGACACACAGTCGAACCCATGCCTATGTGCTTAGACTCGTAACCTTACCTGACTAGAGACTCTATAACTATATATATATTTTTAACCTGATTACCAGGCCCACCGTGTGGTACGTGCAATTTTTAGATGAACTCAAAGGGCATTGCCCGGGAACGCTTCCTCTGCTTGCTTGCTACAATAGGGTTGCTTCTGGTTACTTGAGATGTGGCTGTGGCCTGACAGGTCGTACTGAATAGCAAACAACCTGAGGATGTGAAAACTGTCCTAGTGATTCGGTCCATGCAGTGGGTTTCAGGAGAGGCTCCCACCGCTTTAATTTAAACGAAGAGTTGTGTACAAGACCTCACCCGTGATTAGAGTTTAGAGTTCGTGACATGGCAGTTTTGTTCCTGACCTGGAGAAACTTAATAGCAATTCTGCATTGCAAATGCTTTCCAGATTTATCTGTCTCTCCATCCGTAACTATGAACGACAATCCTGATATCATCTATAGAGGAAATGGCTCATGATCTTATCTTCTCATCACTTTCGATATGTACTGTAGCTACCTGCCCTTTTTGCGTCCTTGCTCCCTTGAATGGTTTCACGGAGAAGAACATGGGTGATAGTGTGCTTATGTACCCTTTCATCGTTTAAATGAATGTGTTTTCTGAGCGTCGATTATTGTCGTCCTACAGTTTGTGAACAAGCATACACCATGGCTCAAAATCTGGATCCAAGCAGCGAACTGAGAGGTGTTCTGCAGTTCAAAACTGGCCTAGCATCTGTGATCAAGGTATGCTAGTTCCTCACTGTGTTGTATAATTACGCGCACTAATCACTTCTATTACTGTTCAATCTCTCTTCCGATTAATGATCCCACTTTGTTATCTAACTTCCTATGGATCCCTTGGTATTCTGCAGCAAAAGCTTGCTAAGAAGGACGGCGCTTCAATTAACCGTCAGAATGACATTGAGGTACTCTGGAACTTCTATTTAGAGTACAAGAGCCGGCGTCGAGTTGATGATATGCAGCGGGAGCAGGAGAGAATGAGGGAATCCGGAACTTTTAGCACAGAGTATGTCTTTCTTGCTGATTATATATTGGGTCCTTAATTGTTACACAAACACTATTGTCGCAGCATTTTATGCGATTCAAAATTTGGCAGACAAACTTCTTGCACTCTTTCGTCCATCTCTGTCTGAGGAATCTATCTATTTATGATATATGCAAAGTGCTAAGTTGGTCTTCTTTCTTAAGGTTTCTGAGCACAATTATTTGCTGAAGTACTTCTATTCAAATCCTTCTCGCACTAGCTTTGCACGATGTAATAATGGCAAAATCATCTTGTGTACATTATAACATTGCTCATGAATATCCCATTTTTTACCCTATAACCAGGATGGGAGCAAGGGCTGTGGAGATGAAAAAGATTTATGCTACGTTGAGGGCTTTGCTTGATGTTTTGGAAATTCTTGTTGGACAAGCACCAACCGATAGGCTTGGTAGACAAATTCTAGAGGAGGTAATTGCTTGATCAACTGATCCCGTCATGCCTTTTTTTGTTCCTTTGCAATTATCTGTTCTGTATTTGGTTGATGCCATATACACTAACCTATCTTTGAAATCCTGGATAACTCATGCGGGTTACTTGACATTTATGCTTCATTGAACTGTTATTCTTTCTCATTGGACTTTTTCAGATAAAGAAAATAAAAAGATCCGATGCAGCCTTGAGAGGTGAACTGATGCCATACAACATTATACCACTTGATTCAGCATCAGTGGGAAATGTTGTTGGGTTTTTCCCTGAGGTAACCATGGTTTTTAACTTTCTATTGTTGTTATGGTTTTATCTTCTCATGCCTTGCTAAATATCCTCGTAAAATGTCTTCATCGTCTCTTGCAACTCTATTAGGTCAGGGCTGCAATTGCTGCTATTCAAAACTGTGAGGATCTGCCACGGTTTCCTTATGACACACCACAACTGAGACAGAAAGATATTTTTGACCTCCTTCAGTACGTATTCGGTTTCCAGGTTATATTCTTGACCTTCCATATTCTTCTTTGTTTTAATCATATTAAACTGGGTCCTGTGTTAGGTGTTTTGAATTCTTTAATATGGTATCTTGCGTGTTGAATCGCCTTGAGACACTCGGTGAATCGCCCTATTGTGTACAGTTTGATGTTTTTTTTGAGGGAGTGTACAGTTTGATGTTACGTATATCTTCTTACACATTTCTTGATCGATTCACTTAAGGACCATTTTTAGAAGCAACCAACAGTCAAGCTTGTGCATGTCAGCCCTGTGTTTGTATCTCAGTATCTCATGCTAAGTTTTACATTTCCTCAATACGTTGCTGCTCCTGCTAGTGCTGCATGTTTTTAGCTGTCAATTAGCTGATATTGAGACACGGCAGTTGTATTTTGTTATATTATCTGCCTTACCCTTGTTTGTGCATGCATCTTTGATCACTATTCTGGATATGGCTGAATTAGGAAACTGTCCAGTATCCTGAACATTAGCTGTTACATAATTTGAGAAGCCAATCTGAGAGTTAGGTTGTAATGTGGTGCTGCCTCTTTTCAGTTTTGCATCTGCCATCCAGTTCCTTGTGCTGTTCACGCTTAATTCAGATGTTATATTCCCCTGTATGCTATCCTCTCTCCATAAGCAACGACTTCTACTGTCGGTCGACGCACCCAATTTTTTACCAGTTAACAGTCTTAAACATATATGCCCTCCAGCAATCCATTGCATGATGAATTGACACTTAAGAAAGTAAGCTGGTATTTATGCTCAGGATCCTTAAATCGCATCACCATCCTGAGTTATGATGGAACTGCTGAACAAGGTTATCACTTATCAGGGCTGATCGTAGTCAGGATTTCTCTTAGCAACATAAACTTGGAAATCGAACGATTGTTAGTTATTTTATGAAATTCACCAAATTTAATGCATCTTTAGAATAAAAGGATTCTTGGAGGAAAAATGGAGCAGTTCATTCTGAAGGAAAAAAATTCTATGAGAGATGTTTGGATTCCTTTAAAAGAGTTTCACATGATAGGATTTTCCCCCTACACATTACAAGGGTTCCAACATGATGTATAACCTCATATGACAAATTCCTTTGGGAGTCCTCTCTCTCTCATCAAGTAGCATCTAATCTCAAACTTCCTTCATTTCTCTTGCGAGGCACCCATACTTCTTTGCTATAGGACATTCTAGTCCAGTTTTTGTCCTACTCCTATGTTCCGAAGAGGTCTCTGCATCCTATAGGGATCATGATCCGAATGTTCAATAGGATCCTTCTATTAGAATCAAGATCATTATTCTTGGTTGTGAAGGCCTTCATATTTGAAAAAATAGATATGAGCATAGTTTTTTCTGGGTGGGCTTAGCTTGAGAATCTTATGTTATTTGACTTAGTTACCTATCAAGCAACAATGTGGCAAGTTGTTCCTTCCTTTGTTTGCTGCTTCTCCAGTTTTTTTAGGCCTTTGCTGCTGCTCCAGTTGTGCTCCTATATGTTATTGTATCTACGTAGAACTGGGCATTAGCGGAAGTGCAATGGTGTCCCCTTGCTGACCTGGTTCGACCCCTGTGGGGCGGATTATATCTCGCTGGTTTATTCGACAGGGTGGATAAACCAGTGTCTCTCGTCGTATTCTAAATAATGTGTGGGGAGGTGCTAGTACCCTTAGTTTCATTATTACTATTCTGCCTGCATCGAGTATCTAATGCGGCTGATTTTTTGTTCATGTTTCAGGATGATAATGTTCGGAATCAGCGTGAAAATGTTACACTTACCTTAGCCAATGCTCAGTCCCGTCTCAGCTTGCCTAACGAGACAGAACCGGTTAGTTCCCCCTCTTCTCATCTGAATAATTTTTTTTTTGGCATCTGGGTTGTGGAGTTCAATAAGATCCTTATCCCTGCTGATATAATATTTCATGTATTATTTGTTATTTTGGGCATTGGCATGGTCTCAAATGCAGGATATAATTTATGGGCATGATCGATACAAGTTTTTATACAATAGACATCCGAATAGTGAATAACTATTATTTTGCATCGTGAATGCTAGTTTTCATACGCACAATTAGAAGCCTATTTACCTTGGTCGTCCTATATGATTGCCTGAGGGAAGAGAGAAGGTTTTGCCAGACTAAAATTGAACTTCGCAAGTAATAGACGGTTTTAAGTAATTATTGATCAGAAAAGCCTAGGCGTATTGCTCTTGTTCCATCTACTTTCAACAAATGGAGGCTCCTGAATCTTGACAAAAATGAAATCTGTGACCTACGTTATTATTCTTTTGTGGCCATTTATCAGAAATTTTAGCTGTGTAATTTAATAACCCCAACACAATATACAATAAATATGCACATGAATCTTGTAGAAAATCGACGAGAGAGCTGTTACGGAAGTTTTCTGCAAAGTTCTGGACAACTACATAAAATGGTGTAGGTTCTTGGGCAAACGTGTTGCATGGACCAGGTATGTTTACTACCTGTGAGCAGTTTTTCTTGCATACTATTGATTCCCTGGATGCTTACCTGTTATCACCTATTTTTTTGGTAGCCTCGAAGCAGTAAACAAGAACAGAAAAATCATACTGGTTGCTCTCTACTTTCTTATTTGGGGCGAAGCTGCAAATATTCGCTTCCTTCCAGAATGCTTATGCTACATTTTCCACAATGTGAGTCCCTTATCCTATGTTGATGTTGTTTCCGAGGGATGCCATGTAGAGCAATATAAACCACCAATCGGTAGGCTCTTTTCTGTAGTAGCTGGTCTGGTCAGTTTGCGACGATGCAGCTTCCATTTGCCATCTAATTTTCTTAGCTTCTTGGCAAGGTACTCTGTTTACGATTCAATTTTGTAAGCGTTAGAATGGCTCTTGCATTTTTGTGCATATCTAGCTAGTTAAATCGTAGTTCATATTATTATTTGTGGAGACTGCCACTGATGTAGCTTTCTACCATTTTTGTTGAAACTGCCTTTCTTCAGGGAACACTCATATATCGTGAAATGGATTATTATGCTATGGCACTCAAAGTTTGCTTAATGCTGAAAAAAGATTGGGAAGTAGTTTTTGTTGTAGATCCTCACTTTGCAGTAGAAAAGTGGACCATGTATTTGAGCTGATAGAATAAATGATGTGTCCTTGAGATACCACCTTCTTATTTGTCGCAAACTTAAGCTTGGCTCCTTTCCTGTTGTGTCTGAATATGTTCTTACTAGGGGAATAGTTCGTCTGTATTTCTGTAGCAATATTTTTTTGTACAGTTTGCTGAGCTTACAGATACTTCTGGCATACATTCAGATGGCAAAAGAACTTGATGGAATTCTTGATTCATCTGAAGCCGAACCTGCGAAGAGCTGTATTACCAGTGATGGTTCCACATCATATCTAGAGAAAATAATTACTCCGATATATCAAACGATGTCCGCGGTAGGTTCATTTATGGAAGTTCCAGCTTGATTTTCAATTTTGATTAACTGTTATTTCTATCATATCTGAATCAGTATTGCTTTCGTACTTGTGTGTATCTTGCTCTCTTTGGATCGACACTGATCTTTCCTAATTTCAGAATAAGGTCCTATATTCTGCTGG
The DNA here is from genome assembly GCA_947311845.1 of Poa pratensis. NCBI lineage: Eukaryota > Viridiplantae > Streptophyta > Magnoliopsida > Poales > Poaceae > Poa > Poa pratensis. Next base: position 21,195,861 of record CAMZMU010000094.1, on the reverse strand, counting down.
TACAGTTTGGTGCTTTACTGCCTTAATGTCTTAGCATTACTCGAAAACTTGAAATTGTTCACTCAGTCTTAGTTAGCTGTATGTGAAATTAGATTGTTCTTGTGAGCCATGTGGTTTCTATATTCTGTCTTGTTACTTAACACCTGCTGACCTGCGCAACAATTTTTTCCGTAGTGTTACAAGATATAAGCTGTTTACATATGACCTGACTTACTGTCTTTTTATTCTTTTCTTCTGCATTAAGGTTTTATGCATCTTATATCTTCCACAGGAGGCTAACAGTAACAATGATGGGAAGGCGGCACATTCTGCATGGCGAAATTATGACGACTTCAATGAATATTTCTGGTCTATTCTCCTAACCATTGCCTTTTGTGCTGTTTTCCCTTATATCCATTGCATCACTGTCTCTTTGTTCTGTTTCATATTTGTAGGTCACGCTCATGCTTTGAACTCAGTTGGCCACCTGCTGAGGGTTCCAAGTTTTTGCGCAAGCCTGCTAAGAGGAAGCGTGTAAGTTGATCATGCATATTGTTTTAACGGCAGTAGTAGTTTTGATGATACGTGTGGTACAAACAGCCGAACACTGAGAAACCTAGTCTTTAAAGATCAAACATTTGAATTCCTTCTTTTCTGTTACCTAGTTCCTATCTGTTGTTTTGTCAGTGTGTGACATGGGCAGGGGCTTCACTGGCAGTAATAACATCACTGCCGTTAGCCCGTTGCTATAGCACAAAATGGTAGCGAATTGCCTGTTATCTTTTAGTCTGTTTCAAGGTTATTAAGTCGTTGCCTGATCGACGCCTAAACGTCGCTATTTCGTCCAAGCGCTCTGAGGTGGACGACTGGGAGCGACTCCCAGGATTTCTCAGTTAGGCATGCTCGCCTGGGCGTCGTCGCGGCTAGCTGTGTTGCTCAACCAGGGGGAGATCAGCGTGATAAGCTTGAGCTTTTCCATCAGAATGGGCAAAAACTTCAGATCTGGAGGTAGCAAGTCAACGTGAGAGGGGAAACACAGTTGGTGTGGCTGATTTGCTCGTGGACAGAGGAGAAGCGGAGTTGTGCAGCTGCTAGAGCATGCCATGGGGCTGCTGAGCTCGCCATTCCCGGCCATGGGCTGCTGGAGCTCGCCATGGTTCCCCGCCAGGGCTGCTGAAGCAGCAGTAGAGGTGGGTTACATGCTTACTGGTTTGGGAAGTAGGGGCGGCGGTAGAAGGGAGAGGCTGAGAGCGGAAGCTGCTAGGTTTTCTTTCTCTTATATAGTCCAGGCTGTTGGGCTTAATGGGCTGTCTCTAGTATACCTTTGGGCCAAATTGTCACACGGGAATTTGATGCCATATGTGTATAATTTCATATTTCTTACAGTATATTATTTATAATTATTTTCGCCCAACACTCAATTGTCGACATGGTGGGCGCCATGTCGACTCAACTCCACGAGCTCGATACGACCAAGTGACATGATAACTTTGTTTGCTTAAGTTTTAATCTATTTGTTTGATAACTTCTCAAGATTTTAAGTTTGACATGAATTAGTTTTAGGTTTACTTTGATTGGGCGTTAGACATAATAGTTTAGACTTTTAGGGACAAAAGACGGGTCAGCCCTATAAATGGCTACAACCTACAACCATTGTACCTTCAGACATCAAGCAAGAAGAATAGCTCTCATCAAAAGTCTTCTTCCTCTTAGGCAAACAGTGAACGGCGATCATTGCTTCGTTTTACTATATGAAATTTTTGCAGTACTAGTGAGACTAAGGAGTGCGCTTTGACCTAATTGAAATAAATGTACTTTTTTATTGAATATCCATCTATACCTTGTTCTGTATAATTATGGTTTTTCATACCTACGAGCCTTCTAATTTTAATTTTTTCTACAGACCGGAAAGACCAACTTTGTCGAACATCGAACTTTTCTGCATTTGTACCGCAGTTTTCATCGCCTGTGGATTTTTCTCATATTAATGTTTCAGGTCAGTTGTATGATCCTTTATTAATTTATAGGAACAAATGTATCAATAATCTGTAGCGCTGAACATCCCTTTCTGAATGGTGCTGCAGTGCTTAACTATTATAGCCTTTCACCATGGGAAGATAAACCTTAATACTATTAAAGTAGTACTTAGCGCTGGACCAGCCTTCTTCATACTGAACTTCATCGAGTGTACGCCCTCTATTTTTTCCTTCACGATCTCCCTCTTTATATGATGGCTTTTCACGTGTTATCATTTGCCTGGACTAGGACCTTGTAACATCTATATGTTCCTTATGCTCCCTTTTTTGTGGTGGCTCTTTTTTTCTTATAGGCTGCTTGGATGTGCTACTCATGTTCGGCGCATATAAGACAGCGAGAGGTTTTGCCATCTCAAGAATAGTTATTCGGTTCCTTTGGTTAGCTGCAGCTTCAACATTTGTAACATATCTTTATGTGTGAGTAATCGTTTGTATTTGTTCTTAATTCTTACCCTTTCTTAGAGTGCACTAAGTTACCTATTCATTTGAATGTTGAATATTGAACAGGAAAGTCTTGGATGAGAAAAATGCAAGAAATTCTGATTCAACTTATTTCCGGATCTATGCTCTTGTTCTGGGTGGTTATGCTGCGGTTAGGCTTGTGTTCGCATTGTTGGCCAAGATCCCAGCTTGCCACAAGCTATCCGATTTCTCTGACCGGTCACAGTTTTTCCAGTTTTTCAAGTGGATATACCAAGTATGCATGTCTTCACTCTGCATTGTGGTTTGGGAACACATATTCTTTATGTAGTCGTGTATTCATCTTGTTTCTCTTTTTTTGTACTAGGAACGATATTACATTGGCCGGGGACTTTACGAGAGTCTAAGCGACTATGCCAGGTTCTTTTCTTCCCATTATTGATTCACCAGCAGTTCTCTCATATCATCTTGTCTTCACTACTTTAGTATTTGTATTCTGTGGTGTGTTATTTACCGTGACAACATTTCTTATGCAGATACGTGATCTTTTGGTTGGTCATATTTGCGTGCAAATTTACGTTTACTTATTTTCTCCAGGTGGTTATAACTGTCTTTCAGAACTCTGATGCTTACTTACTGTTTCTATATCTGAAGTTACTATGTTCATCGTTACATTCCGTTTTGCAGATTCGTCCTTTAGTTGAACCAACCAATATAATTGTGAAACTCCATGATTTGGAGTATTCCTGGCATGATTTTGTATCGAAGGGTTAGTAGATTTGTACATATCACACAAACAGTGTTGTTTTATTTACTCCACATCTTTTTTTGAGGGTATAATTTGTTCCACGTCTTTATCAAGGAGACAAGGGTTATCATCTTATTTACCCAAGTACACTAGCAATGCCACTACCATGCTGATGATGTTTTTGTAGGAAATAAAAATGCTTTGACCATTCTCAGTCTGTGGGCACCGGTTGTTGCTGTAAGTTTTCCTGCATTGACCTTCAATCTTATTGGAGAGAAAAAGTGAACTTTGCAAACGATACATTACTTTACCTTATTTGTATATTCAGATATACCTGATGGACATTCACATTTGGTACACTCTTTTATCTGCTCTTGTTGGTGGCGTTATGGGTGCTAGAGATCGCCTTGGGGAGGTACTATCACCTGCTTGTGCTTTTCTTGCTTTGTAAACTGGATATCCCTCTCACATGTGCCAATTTATTGCAGATTCGCTCAATTGAAATGCTTCATAAACGTTTTGAGAGCTTTCCGGAAGCTTTTGCAAAAACTCTTTCCCCACAAAGGTCCTTAATCCTACTCGTTAAAATTGTGTCATCTTGAGGGGCTATGTAGCTAAAGAACAAATTAAGAGTCTTCGCACATCTGCTGCCATCAAGTTTAATTTGATTTATTTTTCAATTTTCATTCTCCATTGCAGGATATCTAACAGGCCAGTTGCTCAGGTAAACAAACGCCAGCTTATCACATACTGTGTCTGTCACTTCCTTTAGATTTAGAAGATTGTTCCACAGTACATTTCAAGATGTCTACCCTTACACCTGCACACACACATCTAATTTCTGATTACAGCAAGTGCTTACGATTAGTTTTATGACCTGATATGTTCTAAACAGGTTTGTTTAACTCAATTTAGCTAAGCATGCCACTCTATTTAAGCTTGTATCGCTAACACTAAGTTCACTTAATTTTCTTAAACTCTGATGAAGTGATTATGGCCTGAACATAGTATTGTTTAAAGTTTTTTATCTTTAAAATGATCAAGGTAGCTGATTCCTGACAAGTGTATTTGAATGTACTGACTTTTTTATCACCCTGAACACTAGGATTCAGAAGCTACTAAGATGTATGCCTCAATATTCTCCCCATTTTGGAACGAGATTATCAAGAGCTTGCGTGAAGAGGACTATGTCAGTAACAGGTACATGAAACACAGCTTAATCCTACCACTTCTAGCTAACCCATTTGGCATTTGCTTCGATGTCATGAAAGGATTTTCTTTTCAGGGAGATGGATCTGCTTATGATGCCAAGTAATTGTGGAAATTTAAGACTTGTGCAGTGGCCGTTGTTTCTTCTTACTAGCAAGGTATCCTAATTGTCATTAATTATATCCGTTTTCTTTCGCAAGAACAGATCTTTACGTATCAGGAACCAGTGTCTTGACTGCCATGACTCTGTTGGTTGCTTCATTTGTAGATCATGTTGGCCAATGACTATGCATCGAACTGTAAAGATTCCCAATACGAGCTGTGGCACAGAATATCAAAAGATGAATATATGGCCTATGCTGTCAAGGAATGCTACTACAGCGCAGAAAGAATTCTTAATTCTTTAGTTGATGCTGAAGGGCAACGTTGGTATGTTTTCTCACTGAAAGATGAAGCATCTGATACTAACATCAACTTTATTCGATGGTTGCCCTAAATTATGTCTTCACTTAGTTATTTGTGATACACACACACAAATTTTTGATACATACTCCTGATCTATGTACAGGGTCGAACGTCTTTTCCGAGATCTCAATGAAAGCATAACACAGAATGCACTTTTGGTGACTATAAATCTGAAGAAGTTACAGTTAGTCCAATCACGACTTACAGGCCTGACAGGGCTTCTGGTAAGATTGTCACACAAGTGCTATACCTGGCACCTCCACATTTCCACATGATTTCTTTTTGGTCGAGGGTTGTTTATCCAGCTGTTTCCTGTTTCTTAAATTTATAGCAAGGCATCTTGAATGATAGTCTGATGTATATATATATTAGATACGCGATGAGACCGCTGATCGCGCAGCTGGTGTTACGAAGGCTCTCCGTGAGCTGTATGAGGTTGTTACCCACGAGTTTCTTGCACCAAACTTAAGGTATGCAATGGAAAAACACCTTTTGATTGCTGAAAGATATGTGTTTGGCAGTTCCACTTTATTTTCTGGTACAAATGTGTCTTCTCTTGCTGCAGGGAACAATTTGATACATGGCAATTACTGCAAAGAGCTAGAAATGAAGGGCGTCTATTCTCCAAGATTTTCTGGCCAAAGGATCTGGAAATGGTACCCCCACCTCCCCTGGACAACCATGTGAAAATTGCTTACTGAATTTTTTTCTTGTGCTACCACCTCTTGTGGTGCTACCGTGCTACCAAATTATGGCATCACCACTAAAATGTCAGGATTTTTCTAGATGTTTTTGGCATATTTTATGATGCTTCTGTGTGTCCATAGCATAGCAGCAAGCCAGCAACCCTAAAGGGATAAAGGGTGATAGGATACAAAATTTTCTGACTGCTTACTCTTGTATGTTCTTACTAGAGCTGTGTATTTGTGCTTGCAGAAAGAACAAGTTAAGCGTTTACACTTACTTCTGACTGTTAAAGACTCTGCTGCAAACATTCCAAAAAATTTAGAAGCTCAGAGAAGACTGCAATTTTTCACCAATTCTTTGTTCATGGACATGCCAGAAGCAAAGCCTGTCTCTGAGATGATCCCCTTCTGGTACTATAAATGCTTACAAACTTCATGCTCTCACGGAATATGATCGTATTAACACTTAGTTATTTTGTGCAACAGTGTCTTTACCCCGTACTACAGTGAGACGGTACTTTATAGCATGTCCGAGCTGTGTGTTGACAACGAAGATGGCATTTCTATACTTTTCTACCTTCAAAAAATCTTTCCTGGTACTACTATAATACTTAATCTCCACTACTTATTGCCACTTGTAATCCACAATGGTTATTTTGCTTTTAACAAATCTTTTATGTGCTGGTTGTACTTTTGCTCTTCAAATGCTTGCTTGCATGTGCTATTGGGTAACTTCTTGACTTTTGAATGGCTTGTTGCTTCTGATTCTTGTTCATCTAAATATCCATTAGTTGTGACTCATCAAGATGTTCTAGCCAATTTAGGAATATTACTTATTTTGATATCTGGGTAAGGAATGGGTTGCTTTAAATTAGCAGATATGCAGAATAAGTTACGTAGAGTGAACCATTGTAAATATAGCTCCAATTAATTACCACAAATTTCCCACATGTCAACATGTGTGGTTGCCTGAAACATTTCTGTCAGGTCACCTCAAAGAAGAAAGTGTTTCCCTTTTTTATTGTACCAAAATACTGATCAAGTCGTTAGGTTTACACCAGGCACGTAATTTGTAACTCACTTTTGCTGCAATCAGACTGTCATAAACAAAACATGCCCTTAATTTCGATGGGTATATGCCCTGGTTTTTTATTTGGTTTGCAGATGAGTGGGCAAACTTCTTAGAACGAATTAACCGTGGAGAATCATCGGAAGAAGATTTTAAGCAGAGTTCAAGTGATACCTTAGAACTGCGGTTTTGGGTATCATATCGTGGCCAAACTTTGGCAAGGACAGGTCAATTTGTTGTTTTATTTCTGTTGCTTGCAACTGAATGCTCATATTTTAGCAGAATATGTGTAGTAAATGCTAAAATGATCCATAAGCTTCATTTTGGTGCCAATCTGCATGTTTTTTTTTGTCTTTGTAATTGATATATTTGTTGACTTAGTATTTCTTGCAGTGCGTGGAATGATGTACTACAGGAGAGCTTTGATGTTACAGAGTTACCTGGAGAAGAGATATCTTGGAGGTGTGTGTATAGTTTGCTGTTGTAGTAAATCAATTGAACGCGTTTCCTCGTGAATTTCATCCTTTTGTTTGTTCTATCAGGCATTGAAGATGGGTACTCTGCAGCTGAATATATTGACACTCAAGGCTTTGAATTATCTCCAGACGCACGGGCCCAGGCAGATCTTAAATTTACTTACGTTGTTTCATGTCAAATATATGGACAGCAGAAGCAAAGGAAGGCTCCAGAGGCTGCGGATATTGCTCTTTTATTGCAAAGGTTAGTTTCTTGACATGTATTTCTTGTGTAGGCTGTAATATAGATCACATGGACAAACGATCTTTAATTCTTTTTGCTTATCAGGTGAGTTTACTAAGATGACCATGGTCTTCTTTCTTTCGTTTTCATTATCTGGAGTTCCCTTACAAGTTTTCGACTGTGATTGATGCTATGCGACTTTTAAACTGTTCCACTGGATAATACTGACTACGTTTCATTATAATTTGTAGAAATGAGGCCCTTCGGGTGGCTTTCATACATGAAGAAGATAGTGTATCAAGCGGTGGGGATCCTATAAAAGAGTACCATTCCAAGCTAGTAAAGGCTGATATTCACGGGAAAGATCAAGTTAGTAAACTTCTATGTTTTGTATTATTTGTTTACCAATTCTTTGGTGCATTTTTTACCTGGTTGGAATCAATGATGGATCCACTACTCACTCCCTTCTTGTGATCCCACTTATCATGTTTATCGCCTGAGCTTTATGATGATTCCCCTTAGTTATTCTCGTAAATATACCCTTCTCAAATAACTGGTAATACTGTTCTCTCCTGTTCATATATTGAATACGATAAAGAAAATAATAGCTGTTTGTAACAGTTCCTGGTTCCTTGCTACTGCATTTCCGCTGGTAGCGGTCCCTCCATTTGCCGATCTACCAAACCATCTCCACTTCTGGCAGTAATCACTGATGTTCTTGTAGCCTTAACCGCTGCTTGTATAAAATTTGATTATCCAAAATATAGAAGAAATTTAGTTTCTTGCCATCCACAATGTATTTTACCGACGCTACTTTTCATTAACCTTTTATGCTTTATTTTTCTGTAACTGGTGTATACATAGGAAATATACTCCATTAAACTGCCTGGGAACCCCAAGCTTGGTGAGGGGAAACCTGAAAATCAAAATCATGCTATAATCTTTACTCGTGGAGATGCTGTACAGACAATCGATATGAATCAGGTATACTATTCTTCTTCAGCATTAACAGTACCCTTAAACCAATGACCTTCTCGACTCTCAGTTCCTCACTAAATGTATCAGCTGTCTAGATTTTCTACTTCTATTACAGTAATAACATCCTTATATGACATAATGGTTGTTTTTAGGTTGCTCATTTCATTTCTAAGTATTTCTCGATACGTAGATGCTGAGCTATGCATGATTCTGTTAGTGTTACAACTTACATTCTGTGCCTTTCTTGGTAAATTTTGCCATACAGATGATATTCTATGCTTTTATTTGCTTGAGTTTTTCGTGAGTAGAAAGGAGTTTGTTACGTAAAAGCTGTAAGGGGAATATACAACCATATGCGTTGCACTAGATACCTCCCCTTTATCATATGCGTGTTACACAGTATAGATGTTTAAGATGCTTCTTTATAACCCAAATCAGCCCTGATTGATAGAAGTTCTCATGTAGGATAATTACTTGGAGGAGGCAATGAAAATGAGGAATTTACTTGAAGAATTCCGTGCTAACCATGGAATACGTTATCCCACAATTCTAGGTGTGCGTGAACATGTGTTTACTGGAAGGTATTATTTGACTATTCTCAGTTATTTTACCAACTATGGACATGTTTGTTCTTTCTGTATCAACCTGTTCGATTTTATTTTGCTACAGTGTGTCTTCGCTGGCGTCATTTATGTCGAAACAGGAAACTAGTTTCGTTACTCTGGGGCAACGTGTTCTTGCTTACCTCAAGTAAGTAAACGTTGTAACTATGCTGTGGCTTGCTGTAGCGAATATCCATGCTCATTGTTACTACATTTTCTCTTTCTACCAATGAACGTGACAATAGTTTCATTGTGACGCAATTTAATTGCATTCTGTTATCCTTACCCAGGGTTCGAATGCACTACGGACATCCAGATGTTTTTGATCGGATATTTCATATAACCAGAGGCGGCATTAGCAAGGCTTCCCGGGTGATTAATATTAGTGAAGATATATATGCTGGTTCGTATTTTGTGCTCTATACAGTTAAATTACATCATGAATGTGCTGCAGTACTGCAAAAAATTTCAAGACATGTTCTATTTTAAGCACCTAAAAAACTGAGACCGTCAACTCTGTTATTTATCTCACAGGAGATAGGATGATAGGCGACGTTGATAACTAACCATTAGTTTGGATCACTAGTGTTATCCATACATAGATACTGAAAACAAATACTTTATTCTTTTAAGATTGACTTGTAAGTGTTAACCAATTTGCAGGATTCAATTCAACTCTCCGCCAGGGTAACATCACACACCATGAATATATCCAGGTTATCAATTCTTTTCACTTTTTATTACGAAGTCTATAAGATCAATAATAGGCATTTAGGTGATGCCGCATGTATATCCATTATGGTTTGCACAATACGGTGGCCCAGAAGATGGCTGTTTGACATGATAAGGCATGTGCACGTGGAAAGTTTGTTTTCAAAGATGTCAATATGTGTATTACAGAAAACACATGTGGAACTGCATATACAGCACATGCATCAGTTTCAGTTATTTTCTTTCTGGATGGTGCACATGAGCTAACATGCTTTTCGTCATTTTTTAAAGTGCAGTTGTGTGTTTATTTGCTTCAGGTTTGAACATGCCATTATTTGTATATCCCCCAAAAATGTAATAATTGGTTTGCTTCTTTCCAGGTTGGGAAAGGACGGGATGTTGGTTTGAACCAGATTGCACTGTTCGAGGGGAAAGTTGCTGGTGGTAATGGCGAGCAAGTTCTCAGTCGAGATGTGTATCGTCTAGGGCAGCTGTTTGACTTCTTTAGGATGCTAACCTTCTTCTACACCACAGTTGGGTTTTATGTCTGCACAATGGTATTCCTCCCTTCCACCCTGCATCCTCGAGTTTACTTTACTCTGTTGTTGCTCGGTTGTGCCTGAATCATATGTTATAGTTTTATACATCTTTAACGGAGTAACCAACTCACGTTGAATACATGCATTCAAACGAATTATTTTATCATGAGTTGCTCCTGCGCCGGCTTAGATATGCGTAGTACCATTAATTGATAGTATATTCTGAATTGGTTTTGGTTGCATCACCGTCCTAAATCCACCCAAATTTGCTTGAGGCTATAAAGATGGGTACCAGAGTGGCGTAGAAACTGGATCCTTGTTGGGTATTCTCAGTTTAGGATTTAAGCAAACTTCTAAGTCAACTTCTTTGAGATTGATACTTTAAGTCCTTCACCTAAAACCTATATATGTTGAAGGACTTTTGGGTATAGTTCATTGGTTGTTACGTAGACGTCTTGTTCTTATCTTGCCTGCTACCATGTTACCAATCTCATGCACTTGATAGCTAAGAGTGTGCCTATAAATAAACTACGCTGTAATGATGAGCCTGATTTAAGCATTGTGTTGAAAATTGGATTTGGCTGGCTATATTTAATAATGCCTTTATTTACAGGATTTCAGTAGCATACATATATATATCTAATAATGCCTTTATTTACATGTTCATTTTTGTTAATTACTATAAGTTGTTGACATATTTCTTTGTGTACGTGTGCATGCAGATGACTGTTTTAACTGTGTATATCTTCTTGTATGGGAGGGTGTATCTGGTAAGTTTCGAATTCCTACCATGTTATGCATCTAGTTGATGCATATTCGCTTCTATGCTGTCTTATAATTGTAAATTGCACCTGACACTTTTAGGCACTCTCTGGACTCGACTTTTCAATATCTCGCCAAGCCAGGTTTCTAGGAAACACTGCCCTTGATGCTGCTCTGAATGCTCAGTTTTTGGTCCAGATTGGTATTTTTACAGCTGTACCAATGATAATGGGTTTCATTTTGGAGTTGGGGCTAATGCAGGTGTGCTCTTTGTTTCTTCCTGCTTCTTACATGGTGATCCTGATCCTGTCTTCACGTTATAATTTTAATCCCGTGCAGGCTATATTCAGTTTTATTACAATGCAACTACAGTTCTGCTCAGTATTTTTCACCTTTTCACTTGGAACTAGAACACATTATTTTGGGAGAACAATCCTTCATGGTGGTGCAAAGGTACAGATGACGTGTTAATGTTTTACAAATGTTACTTCTTCGAAATCTTCTGACACATGATCCTCTACGCAGTATCGTGCTACTGGAAGAGGTTTTGTTGTTCGTCATATAAAGTTTGCTGACAATTATAGGCTCTATTCTCGAAGCCACTTTGTCAAAGCGTAAGTCGCTACTTTCAATCAATCAAGTGATTTTTTTCAGGAGGTTCATCTGCATGAGTAATAGTCACACAAATCTATCTTCACCACATGGAATAGCGCACAGCTTTAGTGTTGCCATATTGCTTGTTAGTATTGTCGTACTACTGTGTATAACCTGATTGTATGCCGTCTATTGACAATTTGACATTAGTGAGGAATAGTCTGGTGGGTGTATGTGCTAGTATATCCTGATTGTATTCCACAAGCACTGAATTTGTGTTTGAAGGAAAAATCGGTTAGCATTTGCCGATACACTTTGGGCGTGTTTGGTAGCCCGGGCCAACCCAGCAATTCTCAGCCCAACCGAGATTTCTGAAAATTCGGCTGTTTGGTAGCCCGGTTCTCCCGTGTGGGCACTGCCCAACTGACCCCGAAAAGAGCTCTCAGCCCTGCCCGGTAGAGAAGCTCGAATCGAGCTTCGCTGCTCGGCAGGGCTGAGCTCGCCCGGAAAATGCCCACCCGCGCCCCGCACCTGGGCCAAAACCAACAGGGGTCAACTGCCCCGACCCTCATTTCCCCCCAACCCGCTCCTCTCTCACTGTGCTCCCGCCCGCTGCCACCTCCTGCTCTCGCCCGCCGCCACTTCCTGGATGCCGGCCTCTGCCGCCTCCCGTCGACGCCAGCCTCCGCCGCCTCCCCGTCGACGCCGGCCTCTGCCTCCGCCGCCTCCCCGTCGACCCCGGCCCCCGCCGCCTCCTCATCGACGCTGGCCTCCGCCAAAACTCGCACCGCCGCCACCTACTCCTCCCCTGGAACCCCGCGACCTCGTCGACGCCGGCCTCCGCCCAAACGAGCACCGCCTCGACGAGCACGGCCACTGCCTCCCAGCCACGGCCTCCGCCCCCGCGTCCCAGCCACGGCTTCGGCCCGCCCCACGTCCTAGCCATGGCCTCCGCCAGGGACGAGCACCGCCTCGGCCGCCACGGCTCGTCACGGTTCCCGCATCGACTCCACCGGCACCGCCTCGCTCCGCCCGACGCCCCTACCGCCGGAGCGCCGGCGGTGGCGAGCTAATCGGCCACGATGGGGTGGTTGGAAGAATCGAGGACGGGATTGCTTTTTTAATTTCTGTTTAGGGTCCTTTTTGTAAGAATTTGGATCTATTTGTAATATATAAATCCTGGAGTTATTGGATCTATCTATAAAACTGTGATATTTGTTATCTCAGCACATACAGCCTACCAAACACTATCTCATCTCAGCCTGTCTAAACACACACAAGCCACCAAACACACACAAAAATCTCAGCCCAACATGTATGAGGGCAGCTTGGCCCAGTTGAGAAAGCCATGTTGGGGTCACCCGGTCTACCAAACACACCCTTTGTAAATTCTGTAATCTTTTGATGGACACAGCAAAGGTTTGCTGGAAATTACTGGAGTGGTTAAAATTATTAGTGTAGGAGAGTTAAAGGGGGATGAAATTCTATTTTCCTTTGGAAATTAACTGAGCCCAGCTGTCGGTAGCTCAATTCTGTCTTCTCTTGTTTCTCTCCAAATACAAATAAAACTTCTCACTACCCCTAATTTCTAAATTTCAAAATATTAAGATTTAATTGTTCCATTGCGTTGCACCAAATGGCAGCAACTTTGCAGTGTTCATTGCTAAACTATCGATTTCATGATTCTCTTCAGCAAATGCAAACCAATTGTAATGTCGTGGAGTCAGTTTTGTGACTTTTTTGTTGATATTGCAGGGTTCTGACTAAGTCAGTGCATTGAATCTTCAATTCCAGTTACAGTGTTCTGCTAACATTACTTGATCAATCTGATGGATATATTATTGCAGGCTTGAGGTTGCTCTCCTGCTCATTGTCTACATTGCGTATGGATACACGAAGGGCGGGTCATCATCCTTTATTCTTTTGACTGCCAGTAGTTGGATAATGGTTATATCCTGGCTTTTTGCTCCGTACATTTTCAACCCTTCTGGTTTCGAGTGGCAAAAGTATGCTAAAGACCAATCCTATCTTTTCCCTTAAGTTTTGTTGGCACTCAAGCTAGATGACCATGATTGGGAAACTGAGAGTTTTTCCATTTTTCCTTTTATAAAGAATATCATAACTACTGTGAAGAAACTTATGAAATTATAGGATGAAAATATATGCACACTCATCATGCTAGTCTTAGAAATATGAATATAAGATGCATTTTGTTGATTCACATTGCATGGATGTAATTGCTACTGTTGTATTTCTGGTATTTCTGCTTTACTTTTACTGACTCCCGTTTTTTAACGTCAGAACTGTTGAGGACTTTGATGATTGGACAAATTGGTTATTTTATAAAGGTGGAGTTGGTGTAAAGGGAGAAAATAGCTGGGAATCTTGGTGGCTTGAGGAGCAGGTCAGTAACCATGCCGTTGTGTGCGAAAATCTATTTATTTAAGCTATGTTTTTTTTTTCTTTTCACTTATAATTTTTTTTGTACTTATATAATGTGTTTATACAGGCTCACATCCAGACATTTAGGGGACGTATCCTGGAGACTATCCTGAGCCTCAGATTTCTTATATTCCAGTATGGCATTGTGTACAAGCTTAAACTGACTGCACATAATACATCCTGGCAGTAAGTGAAGAGCTATCTCTTAGTACTTCTTGATTGTAGAAGAATTTATTTGCTTTCTTAGTTATCTGTTTGTGTGCTGCTTTACACCAGATATTTTCTACCCGCTCTTCTATGTCCAGCTTAAATGTGGATAATTACACATTGATCTTATAGTATGTCAGTGGACCCCCTCGTTTTCGCTCCATAGTTGTTTCTGATGATTGTTTTTATGTGCAAGTTGAATAAAAAAGCTTGGAATTTGACATTGTACATGTACTTACATGTTCAATTAAGCAACATTACAATAATATAACCTATCTAATGCCTTCTGTTATTGGTCAGATTTATGGCTTCTCATGGATTGTACTTCTTGTTCTGGTCCTCCTATTTAAGGTTTGTTATATTATTTATTTATATTTTCATCTATTGCACGATTATACATTATAGGAACCAATTTGCCTAAGCTAGCTCTATTGTGTTTCAGCTTTTCACTGCAACTCCTAAGAAATCGACTGTCTTGCCGACTTTTGTTCGGTTTCTACAAGGCCTCCTTGCACTCGGCATCATTGCAGCAATTGCTTGCCTTATTGGATTTACAGATTTCACAATTGCTGATCTATTTGCAAGCGCACTAGCTTTTCTAGCAACTGGATGGTGTGTTTTATGTGTAAGTGCAACAGTCTTTTCTTTCCCTTTTCTACATTGCATGTACTTTCTGTCTTGTTGCATTTCGCTGCATACCTCCCAACTTGCTGCTTCTCATTGCAGCTGGCCATCACATGGAGGCGCTTGGTAAATACCCTTGGGCTCTGGGACTCTGTCCGCGAGATAGCTCGGATGTATGATGCTGGGATGGGTGCTGTTATCTTCGCACCCATCGTGTTCTTCTCGTGGTTCCCCTTCGTATCCACCTTCCAGAGCCGCATCTTATTCAACCAGGCATTCAGCCGCGGTCTGGAGATTTCCCTCATCTTGGCGGGAAACAAGGCAAATCAGGAGTCATGAAAAACCCCATCTGCTCTGCCTGTGTGGTGTGCTGTATATTGTTGGTAGTTGACTAGCGACACTAGGTTCGAACAATGTATGTACATAATGTCTCCAGTGATTGGACGCTAATCGCGCGTGGATCTAATGCTTGCTTAGACATGTGCATATTCGCCTCTTGCTTGTAGTTGAGAGTAACTGATGTAATTTGGATCCTCTGGCGATTTGTGTCGCCTGGTAGTAGTATTCTCACTTTGAGTAACGATGAAATCTTTCCTCTAGGCTTCTAATGTATGGTTCTGAAATGCTTGTTTTTTATGCCTCCTGTATCTGTTACCTTCCTACAGAATTAAGCTGGCTGCCAAGAAGTTAAGATGCTAAGAGCATTTCTACTAGCAATACTCTCGATAACTAAGCTGTGGAACTTGAACTGAACCTGAGCAAGACAGGAACTGCCTAATCGAACAGAAGCTGCTAATCAAAGAAACTTGCTGATATATATTCTTCTTTTGTCCAGTTTACTACATCCATATAATGTCACTGGGTTCATCTCCATATCACCCAAAAGTATAAGAGGTTGATGTAAACTTTTGCAGATTGATGGTGGTTCTCTGCAAGCAACACTTGCCGGCAAGGTAAGCAACAAACAAGTCAACAAGTAAACTAAGCACGGCTTCACAATCCAGGACACGTCATTCAACTGTTGGATCGATCGCCTCTGTTTGTCCAGTTATGCAGCCGATCCTAGGCTAGGTTTGGTTAAATTTCTGATGAACTGTGTCACCTTTCGATGAGATGTAAAAAGAAATGGTTTGGTAAATGTGCACATGTATCAAGTAACTAACTAGGGGTCGTAACTAGGAACTGACTGGCTGTTATACCACGTGAAGGATCAGAACACCTTTTTTAGCGGATCAAGATGATGATCTGTGCTGAGAGATCGATGATGACTGTTTGATCGTTATCCGTTACTGCAGTTTAATTACCTGATCTGTGCGTTTTACCAGTGAGTGATCATGGATGCTGTTTGTGACACTAATTGTAATGCCTGATGACTATTTAACTTCAATGAGAATATGTTAGCTTTCTTCTTCTGTAACAACAGGAACTGTAATTAGGAAAGCTTTCATGGTTCTGTATTTTCTATGGACGAGTTGGCTAATTAAGTTGGTGCATAAAGTTTTGTGTGTTCTTTAAGACTCGTTGCATTTTTTTCCGAAACGGAGGCAAAAACTGTGCCTCATCTCGATAATTAAGAAAGGAGTTTAACAAGTTTTGAGGTCACAATTTTTTAATATGTTTATTAAGGGTTTGTTGCATTTTTCTACAAGAATACACCTTGGAAGGTGTATTAGAGCATCTCCAGTAGACGCCGGAAACGGAGCGCGCGCGCCATATAACCGATTTTTCCCGCGCGCAGGGCCATTTCGCGCGCTCCAGCAGACGCGGGGAAAAAGCGCGCGCTCGGAAAACGGAAGCGCGCGCTGGCCAACGCGGTAGGTTTCGCGTTAAATAACCCGCCCCGCGGCCAGCGCGCGCTCACTCCACGCGTCCCCTCCTCTCTCCCCAACCGATTTTTCCCCTCCCACCACCGCTCGCGCCACCGCACGGATTCCGCCGTCGCCGCGCCACGCCCGCGCTGTCGCCACCATGCCGCCGCGCCGGAGGAACCAGTCCGGCTACCGCGGCGTGCGCGCGCGGCCCAACGGCACCTTCTACGCGGAGATTCGCGCCGGCGACGAGCGGATCTCGCTCGGGATGTTCGAGACGGCGCACGAGGCTGCCCGCGCGTACGACGCAGCGGCGTGGCGCCTCGGCCGCTCCCGCCGGCAGATGAACTTCACGGACGCCCGCACCGTCCAACAGGCGCAGGATCTGGCGCCGCCGCCACGCCTCGTCACCGCCGAGGACCGGGCCGCCGACCGCGAGCTCCAGGCCCGCCTGCTGGTCGCGCATCGGGACGAGCAACTCGTGGCGGAGTATCGCCGGCGCCACCCGGAAGAAGCCGCCGCCGAGGCGCAGGCCTTGGCAACCTTCGCGGCTGAGCGGGCGGAGCGAAGGCACGCGCGGGCGCAGGAGCGGGCGATGCGGCGGAGGCGCAAAGCCGAGGCGGAGGCGCAGCTCAACAACACCACCTGGGGCGAAGAAGACCCCAGGTGGGAGCATCTCTTCTCCGAAATCTCCGATACGTCGGACTCGGACTCCGACTTGGACGAGTTCGACTTTTAGATGTTTAGTTCTAGTTTAATCGAGTCTGTTTAGTTTAATCGAGTCTGTTTTAGTCAACGAACGAGTCTGTTTAGTAATAAATTTTTATTTCTAGTCTACATTTCGATCTGAATTTTCATCTGAACTTCATCTGAAGTTGTTTGCGCTGGGCGCGCGCGCTGGGATTTTAGCGCCTCTGCTGGAGCTATACTTTTTTATGCCACGCCGCGCTAATTTTAGCGCTGCTGCTAAACCAAAACAGGCGCTGCGCGCGCAAAAACGCAATTCTGGCGCCGCAAAAAATTTTAGCGCGCCGGCGCCTAGCGCTGCTGCTGGAGATGCTCTTAAGCTCATAGAAGAAATGCCAAGAGGCATGGGCAGCACCATTTCCAGCACTTTAGCCGTCAACAAGAGGTGACAACCCCTCGAAACTGTTATTGTTCTCCATTTTCTTAAAAAGTATTATCCTCCATAGAAACTGTTTATCAGGCTTATAAAAATATATGAATCTGTAAGCGGCCGATCAATAGACTGCATTTTCAAAAGTGACATTTGCGCCTCTCTAGTTTTCTTCGTGGATGATGCAACGAGATTGAGAGCGAGATCTAGCCAGAGGTTCTTTAGGTTGGAAACACACGGCATTATTCCTGCATCGATCATAAGGTAGGTATGTGGTTGCTCCTTTCTAGGTCCATGGTTTACCTACTAAATATCTTGCCATCCCTTGTGGGGCACTCCGTTATCCACCTGAGCACTCATAAGAATTACACTAACTGCTGCTCAAGTGGGACTGGATTATATATAATTCTCAAACTTTATATGATGTAGTAATAGGTAGTGGATTAATATTCTCGCAAAAAAAGATTAATACATTTTCAGGATAACTGGTGAAAATGACGTCACCACTGAGAGGAAAGTTTATTTGTATATGTATCCTGTCAGAGCAGCACAAATCAGAGACAGCTTCATTGAACTGGGGACGGTGTTGAAATGTGATAGTTTTTTCTTGGTGCAATGATTAGTTTGTCACTTGTTAAGAAGATCTTAGTATGCTAAATTAACTGGCTTTCTGATGGAGTGCCCACGTTTTCTTACTGATCTGACAACAGCAACAAAAGGTACCTTTAGACTGTAGAGAAGCCGTGACTCGATCAAAGTAGGAAGTCAAAGCAGTACATCGACATGGCTAATCACCTTTATTGGTTAACCCAGGATTAGGATGAGGATGCTACTATTTCTAACTTACAGAGCAGACCAACCAGATCTATCAGAAAAGAGATATAATTACCATGTGACATACGTGGCAAGCAACCCAAAAATGAAAAATATTTGAAGTGACATAATTCAGACATATCGATGGTCAAAACGTCACCACCTAAAACGGTCGGCTGACGTACGGCTGCGGAGCAAAAGTATAATTTGCTTGCTGTTCTGAATTACCACCTCCATATGTTTATCGGTTTGTCCGAAACAAGGTAACTACAGAATTCATGGTGACAAAATGCAAATCCTTACAATTTTGGAAGTCTGAGGCCACGGAACAATTGGTCTCGCTTAGATAGGTTTACTGGTCAAAATCATAATCTTGTGTGGTTGGTCCGCCTATGCCAGACACAGTGTTTTTCCTTACGAGTAGGAATTAGCTCCTTTTCACACCTCCCAAAAGCTGCATAATTTCAGGAGTTTTATATGTCTCAACTTAAGGAATTCATTTTGCTGCAGAAAAAGTCTCAGTTTGACACACATTGGTACGAAGTCAGACTCGAAATGCCAAGTTGACCATGCACCTGCAGCCAGATATATGAGTTTTCTATTGTTCTTTTTTTTCATGGGGTAGGTAAAATCTCTGCATGCATGGCACCATACACTTGTGGACAGTGTTGCATAGGTGGCCGTGCTGCTACCAGGAATTCCTGGGATTCAGGCATGGCGGTAGATACGTATGAAGCTCACTGTAGGCTTCCTGTTGAACAATTATCATTTGCCACAGCATGCGTGGTCTTGTCCAAATCTCACCTGACCAGAAAGCGAGATCCAGGAGAAGTTCCTGGACACGTACGTATTTCAGATGAAGCTAAATGCGTGTACAGAAAAATTACACTTGGAAGTTTCTGTCAAGAAGTAATCCTGAGGATTGTAAAATATACAGTGATAAGAAATTATATGATTATTATTTCTTTATCTAAAAATATGATTATTATTTACTTTCTATCAACCTTCCTTTGCTTTTCTTAGCAAAAAGAAACTGCTAATGGAAAAGGATATATAAACAGACATTGCAGGCAAAGTGGTTTAAACTCTAACCACTTTGTCAAGTCCAAAAAGATTGCAAGCTTTCTGATGATAAAGTGGATTTGATAGGCATATAAAAGATGGCTGCTAAAAGGATGCTAATTAAGCTAGGGTTCTTAGCATAGAGGCCAAATCAGATGAGAGCATATCTATGAACGCAGGTCAAGTGCAAGCTGCATGGACAGTCAATAGCTTGTGGTACCCGGAGATGAGGTCCCTACCTACTGTCTAACTAATTTGTGTGACTTATGGTCCAGGGCCAGAAAATAATAAATAGATATACATATATGTACATAAAACTTGTGTCAAGTTATGTGAAGCAAAGACATCAGGGTCACAAGTAGCTGCCGTCTTAACTAAAAGTGCACTCAAGCAGCAGATGATATTCTTGCACTGCCCCGATCACAAAAGGAATCTTACCTAGCTTAGGCAAGAACGCAGGCACAAGCAAACAAGACATGTCGAAACTGCCCAAGGACATTGGAGACAGTGATGTTTAATACTTCTTTTGCTTCTATGTGTTGAAATATATGTAAAACATAGCTAATTAGCATTATTTTGCATTTTTTTTCATTAGAATTTAAGTAGCACCTCATGTTCGAGTTAACAAACTCTTTCCCTGATCTTACCACCCCATGTGAGAATTTTCCTGGTCTGATAGGTGGGACCACTTGTCATGTTGATATTTCAAGAAAATTATAGATCCAGTGCCTTGACTAGGAGGAAAAGTGTGGTGCCTTGCGAGAGGGAATATAGTGAACATGGGGGCATATACTCCCTCCTATTTAAAATGTAAAAAAATGTACAAAAACATGTCCAAAAAATCTGAAACAAAAGTTCCATGCATAGGTCTCGCAAAACATGTACCTTGTACATGTGTTTCGTGATGAAATTACTATTTACTTTGCCTCCGTAACAAAGAGAAAGTTTCGGTGCTATATAGCAGTAATAATGTGACATATTTTGTATGTTTTTACATAGGCCAACTTAACAGTCATCCACGAAACTTCTTAGGCACACATGGAACATGCAAATCTACGCGCACAACTATTTTCCAGAAATTTTAAACATTTAGAAAAGTTTTTTCGAACCAGGAGCATATGCACCCCGGTTCAAATGCTACTTTCCAGGTGCCTTGCCCTTTTTTATAGGATACCGGCTGACATGAACAGTCCTTTGCTATAGGATACCGGCTGCAGTAATTCGTCTACAGGGATATTGCGACAGTGCTTGTCTACGATACCATCCAGAGTGCATGCTACAATGTTTAATCTTGTTCTTCCGTTTTCGATCTAACGGCCAAGGGGAAATGCACCACACTGTTCATTCGTGCCTTGCCTCAGTCAAGGCACTAGGTCTCAGTCCGTTAAGGCGTGCCCGCTCCTGAGTCAGGCACACCCCACCACCTCTTCGTTTCAGCTTGGGCGGGGTGGGAGGTAAACTATAATTGAGTTTGATTAACAAACCTTTGAGGAACAATTACTTATGTGAAACAAAATTGCTATCATTAGATTCATATTCCGAAATACATATTTGTCATCATCATTATCACATATGTTACATATTAATAGTGTTATTGTTGGTAAAGAACTTGTCTTAAAGAAATCTAATATGCAACGTATTTTAGGACGGAGAGACACTAGTAGAAAAAGGACCTATAGTCCCGGTTGGGAAGGGCCTTTAGTCCCGGTTTGCCAACCGGGACTGCCAAATCGGGACTAAAGGCCCCCCCACGTGGCCACGGCGGAGCCCGCGGGGCTGGAGACTACCTTTAGTCCCGATTGATGTTACCAACCGGTACTAAAGGTACTTAATCTCAGGTCAAAATACTTACCATGGTCAAACTTCCCATTCGGTCACCCAACCTCAAATTGCTCCAGCCCAAGCACGCTTCACTTTTGAGTTCCTTCCAAATTAGCTTCCAAATGAGAAGTTAGAACTTATTGATATTAATATCCTATCAATCATATTAACCCCTGAGTCATGATGTTACACTTTTTTATTGTTTAAATTTTCAAAATTTATTTGAATAAATAACAATAATTATATAATATTTTTTTGAATAAATAACAATTATTATGTAATAATATTTTTTGAATAAATAACAGTGTTTATGTAATAATATTTAATATGAAATAATTCATATCTTTAAATCTGTAAATCAAAATTTGACAAATAAAATGTCTAAATTGATTAAAAAATGAGAGGAATTCAAATATGCCATCCATATCATCTTTTGCATCACAGAAACATCGATAAACTTGCTATGAAAAAAAACCCTCTAGCATGGAGCCAAATGATCAAGTTATGGCAATTCCCACGGCATAGTTTGTGGTAAAGTTCTCATATTCGACAAATAGGTGTATCTTGGTATAGGAAGCAATGATTCCAAAGGAATTTTTCAAATTATTTTTATAAATATCATTTTCTTTTTTCTAAGAGTAAAAAATGACCATTTTTGTGAACCAAGTACAAAAAATATGGTGCAAAATGGCACCCATCTAATTCTCACAAAGAGTAGTCCAGATTTGATGGATAATGCCCAAGTATTAGGAATTTTCTTTATTTCTATCTAATTTCAGCTAGTTAAATGAGTTTATGCTGATTTTCCGAAAGTAATCCAAATTTGAACTACAAGTGTTTGATAGTTTGGTCTGAATTATTTTAAAAAATCATTTTAAGATACACAACTAGTGGTTATATCACAGAAATATCGATAGTTTTAGAAAATTTGACCTCTTTCGATGAATACTCATGGTGGCCATTTTGACCTTTTTTGAAAAAAAGCAAATAAAGTGAAAAAATCTCAAAAACAATATCCTCTGGCATGAAGTCCTTTTATTTGTACTAGTTGCTATGAAAAATGATAAACATTATTTTTGATAAATTATTCAAAAAAATCTTCACAAAAAGGTCTATCATGTATAAACATCTATAAGTTTCAAGCCAAATGACCAAGTTATGGCAATTCCCATGGCATAGTTTGTGATAAAGTTATCATATTCGACAAATAGGTGTATCTTGGTATAGGAAACAATGGTTCCGCAGGGATTTTTCAAATTATTTTTATAAATATCATTTTCCTTTTTCTAAGTGGCAAAAATGACTTTTTTATAAGCCAAGTACAAAATATAAGGTGCAAAATGGCACCCATCTAATTCTCACAAAGAGTAGTCCACATTTGATGGATAATACCCAAGTATTAGGAATTTTCTTGATTTCTATCTGATTTTACCTAGTTAAATGAGTTTATGCTGATTTTCCGAAAGTAATCCAAATTTGAACTACAAGTGTTTGATAGTTTGGTCTGAATTTTTTTAAATCATTTTAAGATACACAACTAGTGGTTATATACTTATATCACAAAAACATCGATCGTTTTAGAAAATTTGACCTCTTTCAAGGAGGGTCATGGTGGCCATTTTGACTGCTTTAAAAAAAAACAAATAAAGTAAAAAAAAAACTCTCCAAAAAAGATATGGTGCAAAATGGCACCCATATAATTTCACAAAGAGTAATGCACATTTTATGAATAATCCCCAAGTATTAGGAATTTTCTTAATTTCTAGCTAATTTCGCCTAGTTAAATGAGTTTATGCTGATTTTTTGAAAATAATTTTGCCTATTTAAATGAGTTTTTGTGTTTCAAAAGATGATATAGTTGTCATATTTGGATTCCTCTCATTTTTCTAATCGATTTAGACATTTTATTTGTTAGATTTCGATTTACGGATTTAAAGATATGAATTATTCCATATTAAATGAAAAATTCCGACGGCTTTAGTTCCGGCTGGTGTCTCCAACCGGGACTAAAGGTCTCCACCCTGCCGCAACCCCTTTAGTCCCGGTTGGTATTACCAACCGGGACTAAAGGTCCCGTTTGAACCGGGACTAAAGCCATGCGGCGTCCTAGCCGTTTGAACCGGGACTAATGCTCACATTAGTCCCGGTTCCAAACATGACCGGGACTAAAGATGCGAACGGAAGGTCTGTTTTCTACTAGTGAGAGTGGTATTTTCCTGTTTTTCCCTTTGACTTCCTTGATATTCGAGTTGAGTTTGATTAATGAGGGGTCAGCCGTCAGCTACATTAACTAATAATATTGTAGGAGAATACAAGTATTTCCCTACATTTTTACTTTTGGCTGCCTTGTTTTTGGTGCTGGCCAGTAATAATTTAGGGCATGAGAGGTAGAGAAATGCTAGAAGATTAATAAGGTAACTTTCTCCACTTTGACAAGCTAACTAGATCGGTACCCATCCTTCTCCAACTCCAACTATCTATTTTTAAAGTATTATACCGTTTGCCGTTATCATATATATGCATGCATGTCCCTGGTTAGTACAAGTGATGTGTCAGCTAGTTAATTCTCCTCCAACAAGTAACCTCGTTTTCACAAGACCTCAGAGAAACAGAAGCTATATGGATGTATGCATGCAACCCTCTTTCTCTTAATATTGTTTTCTGTAGTATATATATACATACAAAGTAGTATGAAAAACTTTTCTTAATTAGAACATATATTCATGATCACAAATACAAATATATCTCGTATATCCTGATACGAAATGGAAGGTCTACAATATGTCTTATGTAGCAGCCCTTACGATTATTGTCGCAAACTCAAAGTACTTAACAATGAAGACTAATGTTGGACTCACAAGACCAACATCGAAGAAATCAATATTTCAATACCGTGACGACCAGAGTTTAGCTTCAACACGCAAGGGAAGTCCATACTAACCAATCAAATCGTGTGTCATGAAGAAGTAAAGGTGATGAATAGTCACACTCACATACACTTTGCTGTCTATTAAGAAGAAGGTGATTTTTGATTTATGTCACGAGCTAATTATTACATATATATTCCCTCCTTATAAACCCAAAAGAGGAATCAGCAAAAGAACTAAGTAAACAAAAATGAACATTAATTGTAGTGAGTGTGTACATATTTATGTCCTTCTGTTCTTTTTTTTTGTACATGACTAAAAGTGTGGACCAAACCACCTTTTTGCCCTATCAACAAACAAACTTCACATCTTCGATGTCGATCGAACTGTGCATCAAATCCAACAATTAATTGTCCCTCTCCTTTTGCATTATTTTTGCATTCTTCATTTCCCTTCTAGCTACCAATCACAGCTCATTTGAGTTCAGCCATGACATTCGCCTGGACCAAAGATAAGAGTAATCATGTTAGCCAAGTCTAGGTTAAAATTCACACAATTTAATTTGACAAAAAATCAAGCTAACATATACGCTTTGTATCTTAAAAAAGAGCCTAGCTAATTTAACTATCAAATTGGAAAAGGAAAAAACCCATAGGGAAATATAAAAATGAGAGTCAAATTCACTGGATGGATGGAAAAGAGACTAGCATGCATGCATGCTTTTTGATTAGGGAGCAGGTACTCACTCTAGCAAATCCTTCCAACTACCATCCGTGTTGATGTCATCCATCAGGTTCAGGCTCTCCAGCCCGTCGAACGGGCTCGACGCCGGCGTCTCCTCGCACGATATGCCTCCGGCGGCATTGACACACTCCTGGTTTACCGCTGCCACCATTGGGCGCGGGGCCACTGCGTCTGTCACGTTGCTCCCGCTCGCCCCGCCGTGACCCCCGAGCTCGGTTGAGCTCAGCCCGTCCCCGGCGCCAAAACAGTCGAAAAGCCCGCTTATCTGCATGCTGCTCGCCGGCGTAGAGCTGGTCAGAGCCGGCAGGTTGAGCATACCGTCCCACTGGCACTGCTGGAGCAGCATACTCTGGTCAACGCCTCCGCCGTGCTGCCCGCTGTTGCCGCTCGTGGCGAGGAGTGCCATGAGGTTGTCCATGCTGGCGGCGGCCGTGGGTGCGGGCGCAGGCGCGGCGGCGGTAGCGAGCGCGCGCACGAGTCCCTGGAGCAGCTGGAACTTGGCGGCGTCGGCCTGGAGCCTGAGAGCGTTCATGTCCCATGAGCCCCCGGCGCCGGCACCACCGAAATTATTACCGGCGGCGGCGAGGAGGCCGGGGAGCCCGGCGAGCAGGCTGAGGTCAGTCCGTGGGCGGTGCGTGACCGGGTCGATGCCCATGCCGAGCAGCTTCTTGCGCAGGTGCGTGTTCCAGTAGTTCTTGATCTCGTTGTCCGTCCTCCCCGGCAGCTTGGTCGCGATCGACGACCACCTGGACGAATTATCAAGCCGTCAGTCGTAGGCGCTGGAGAAGAAGATACAACACAAGGAGCACCTAGCTAGCTAGCTAGAGAAGTAAGTAACGGGCGTACTTATTGCCGAGGATGGAGTGGAGGTGGATGATGAGCTTCTCCTCGTCGTCGGTGAAGCGGCCGCGCTTGATGTCGGGGCGGAGGTAGTTGGTCCAGCGTAGGCGGCAGCTCTTGCCGCAGCGGTTGAGGCCGGCGAGCTTGGGCAGGCGCCGCCAGCTGCCGTGGCCCTTCTCCTGGATGTAGTCCACCAGCAGCTTGTCCTCCTCCGGCGTCCACGGGCCCTTCTTCACGCCGGCCTCCCCGTCGCAGCATGGCGATCTCCCCATTAATCACTAGCTTACTTGTGGCTACCTTCGATCGAGCTCTCTGCCTAGCTAGCTCTAGCTGGTCACGGTGATGAGAAGCTTGGAGAGAGGTGTAGCAATGGAGGGAGAGAGGCAGGAGTTGGTTTTTTTAGATTTCGTTGGGGATAGGATGGGAGGGGGTTTTATAGAGCGAGGGTTTAGAGATGGAGGTGGCCGATGATGGCGGCATGGCATGCCAAATGGAAGTCTTTCTGTGTGGGCCGGAAACGAGGCCTCCTCTCTCACTCTCTCTCTCCGTGTGTTTCTCTCTCTCTTACTCGGCTGCTCTCTGACTTTTTATGGTTATTATCGAATCAGTTAGCTCGAGCACTTTGTTTAGTTAGATATGCTGTCGTAAGGACATGCATGTCTACTGTCCTGTTGCGTTTTGTTGCTTTCACGCAAGTGGATTAGTGCGTAGGTACTACACTACGTACGCGTACGTAGTGAGATTCCTGCATGCATTGTCATGTACGCACATCCATGCATGCATGTGCTTAATCACATTTTTTTTTGAAATTCTGTGCTTAATCACTTAGTTGCACACATATACAGTAAGTACGTCACTACGTGTGTCCATGTAGTTTTTTTCGAAACACAATACGGACGCATACACTTGCATACACTCAGGCCTATAAACGCACACACGTCGCACGCACACCCTAATCTATGAGAACCTCCAAAAAATCGAGCCAGCGGATCAAGTTTTGAGATTGATGAGGCCACCACGGACATCTCACTATGTATCGACGGAACCAGTGGCAGACCTGCGTAAGTGTTGGGGTTAGTTGACACTAATAACTTTTTGCAAATCTTTTGATAAATCATCATTTCGTCATGCACAAATTTAGAAGATGGCATCATTACAATGAGGGGAACCCAATTGACTAATTTCTTAGCTTCGCCTTATACAGTATACAACTACATCACCTCCCACTGAAAAATATTTCACCTTTTATGAGACACATGTGTCAAATATGGGTTCTAACTCTCATGTTTTGGTGCATGCTCAATTACTCATACATATATACATTCACAACAATATTTTGGTACTTCGTACGTACTCCCTCCGTGCATAAATATAAGACATTTTAGCTATCCAACATGTTGTCTACATGCATACTAATATGAGTGCACATACACACGAAAATATGTCTACATACATTTAGATACATGTGAATGTGGACAAATGCTAAAACATCTTATATTAAAAAACAGAGAGAGTAGGTAGTAGTGCATGTCGTCCATAGTTACGCAAGACGTGTCGGAGCATGGCATGCATGTTAGTTACTTCCAGAAGAAAGCATATTTTCTTTTCCACGTACGATATTGAAACGACAGACGAGTCATGAGTATGCCGTGAGAAAGAATCCACCATGAATTCACAGGCAGCACAGATCATATTGAAACGACGGGTGATGCACTGTTAAAAAAAATAGACAGGCGCGTGAACAGGGCCATTGCGTGGGCGGCACGTGTGCAGGAGGCAGAGCAGAGTTAGGTTCCACGTGCGGACTTTCCTCCCAGCAAGGAGCAAGGAGCAAGGAAGAAGGAACTACCTGTTCCCCTTTTGATTCCCCTCGTGTCACATTATTTGGTGCACCTATTTGGTGCACCTCCCTGCTCGATCATAGGCCACGGCCGGCCATTAGGGTGGGCTAGTGGGCCCCACCTTGTAACAACTTCTACTAGCCAGCACTGGGACCCACTGTGCAGCTGGCTATGTGGTTATTGTGTGACTGTCATTGCCCCAACTGGCCTTCTGCCAAGTGACATGGGCAACTAATTAATTGTTATCCAATATTTGAAGAATAGACTAGTCCCTCCGTTTATAAATATAAACCCTTTTAGCCTTTTTTCTGATTCGTTCGTGTCTAACGTTATTTTATTTTAGTGGGCAGTTCACTCATTTTGTTCTGTATTTGGTTCGTATTGGAATGTATAATTTTTTTTATATGATGGAATAGAGGGAGTAGTAGTTATGAACACATATGTGTGCATGGTTGACTTCGAAAATGGATTTGGTATTCTGATCCATTAGTTTTTTTCATCATATGTTGCGTAGGCATTTCTATAGGTTGTGATAATCTAGTTTGTCTAATCAGTCCTTGCTCATTTTAGTGTTTTTACTCCATTTTAACAGCTTTTATGGATAAGTCCAACACACTATAAAGTATAGGCACATCACAACACAATTCCGTATTAATAAACCGTGCCTTAATTTGCACGAGTGAGCGTGTGTTGGGTGGAAAATGAATTAATAACAACCACTTTAGCTAAGAAAGAATAGATCCATAGCCCATAGGTAACTGTGTATGTATATCTGAATATGAACTTACCAATATATCATATTTTAGAATTTTACATTTGTAGTTACCCATATGATTTCCATATAAATTTATGACCTTGCGTAGCTAGTTCAGAAAAATTAAGAGAACCTACATTGAAGTGAAACATATGTAATATCGTTTATGAATACTCTAATCCATGTTGTGTTTTTTAGAATAGCTCTCAGATGGTAATTTCGTTTATTTACTTACAAGACTAAGTTTCTACCTTGTACGTACATACATAAATGTTTTTCACAAATTTTATAACTTAAGATATGAACTTTATTAAATATCCAGAAGTGAATTCACATGTACATGTGTCTATAACAGCATTTTCTGTGTCAAGTGAACATCCTTAATCACATATATATCCACAAGACAACACACATGTAAGATTGACTATGTAAAATACATTGTATATATATTTACATGCAATGCTTATGCATGATTTAAGAAAAGATTTTTCCCGGTTAAGCGTCGGCTCCTGCACAGGCATTGGCACCAGCATCGGCAGCAGCACCAACACCGACACTTCCTTGTCCGGTCTTAACAATCTAAACCCATGTGGTCACCAAGGCATATTTAACAACGATGTTTGTGAATATATGGTGGCATAACTGCTCTACTTTTCATATTTGCTGCTAACATTTCAGTCCATCAGATAAGGTCTATCGGGAGCATAGCTACTTCATCAAGCACATCAAGAGACCGACCATCTTATTAAAGGTACTATCGGAGACTTGTCCGAGATAAGTGGGTTTAGGCCATAATCCTATGGATCTGCACCACTTCCGACCCACGACGCCTAAAGACTCCCCCGACCGGGTGGCCCATTTCTAGAACCTCCACCGACCTAACCTTCCATGTTGCATGATTCCAGAATATTCCCTCAAGAACGACGTACATTGAATGAAGGTTACGAGATCAAGAATTAACGTACAAGACAAGAGGAAACTTAACATACAAGACATAGGCTCCTACCAAAGACTATAAATACAAGAAGATTTTTACCCTGGAGATGATCTTTGGTTCATCCTACTACATGATCGCATCTACATCGATCCGAAGCTTTGGCCTTTGTCACCTCAATAGCTTAAACCCTAGACACAAATACATCCTTACTGAGCGCATCTATAAGCTCGACGGGATCCTCTTGTAACACCTTGTACAATCTTGTAGCCACTCCATGAATAAAAGTCTGATAAATCTTCATCATCTACATTGTCTTTGATCCAACCCTGTATTCCCGTGCCGTTTGCTGAAAACAAATAACCTCCCTTCAGTTTACCGAAGTGACATTTCCGTGGGTTCTTAAGAACCATCCTTCAACGGGTGTTAATCACTAGGTTGACAGCCGCTTGGCGGTTACTTGTAAGTGGTTAGCGTTCGCCGTAGCAACCAAACTTCTGACTGGAGTTGTGATCAAGGTTGACATCTCTTAGCGGTCCCGCTGCAACGACCTGGTCTTGACATTCACATTTGTCTAGTTATGTTATTCACATGTTATTGTAACTATATGGTTATGATGAATGTTGGTTCTCGTGCAGTGTGTTAGCTTGGACTCTTGTTGTTTCAGTCTTCAGTATAGTGGGAATGTATCTGTAGTATGAGTGCTTTTGTCGCTTGCGTATGGGATAAAATGGTGTCAGTTCTTAGAAACATTGTAGGGGTTTAGAATTATTTTTGTTGGTGGTGCGTTTTATTGTAAAACTAGTTTGAATCCCAGTACTGTAAATTCTACATGTGAGTTTGATCTAAAAACGGTCAGTTTCCGCATTTAATGATATTTTATAAATAAGCACCAAACGACCAGAATGTTCGTGTAAACTATCCTTTTCATGAACACTTTTTTTAATGTGACAAATTTTCAGATTTGGTATTTCTCCTCATAACTATGTCACATAAAAGGACACTTTGCACCAAATTTTCACTTTTCTCTCCTTTATTTGATTGTTTTGAAAATTGGATCAAAAGTACCGGCTTGACCATTCATGATAAGGGATTGAATATTTAAACATTCTTCGTGTCTGCTGCATGTAATGGTAGGTATCTTCATGACGGACTAAATACTCACCCCTCTAACAAAGTGGTCTTCTTTACTCTTGGTGTCTTTCTTTGACATGGTCTCTTATCTTTCTTTCTGTCCAGTTTCATGCACTAGCCAACACAATTAACTGTTCGAACTGACAAAAACGGTTAGACAATCTATATATACATTTCAACCCCCCCTTACATGTGGCTGAGAGGGGTCAACATGTGCATAAAAATACAAAGAGATATGTCTTAAAAGGAGTAAGGTGATTTGGAGGACGAGCTCGTTTTTTTTTGAAAAAATCAAAACGACGTTTTCAAGGTTCGAAAAAATGTGAAATAAATTCTAGATGTCGACAATGTTTATTTCTACTAGTATGCAAAATTTCAGTGCGAAATATTGTGTAGTTTGGGCTGTGTAAAAATGACAAATTTCTGAATCTAAGATGTGAACAGTGCAAAATTCGAAAATTTTCAGATTTTCTCTTTTTTGTGTAGGCCGAAATACAAACTATTTCGGATTGAAAATTTACAGAACCGTATAATACATCATTTCAACATCTATGATTTTTTTGTAGAATTTTCGAAAACATTAATTTCGATTTAAAAAAATAAAAAATAACACTATTCACATATAAGATTTTGCATTGTTCACATCTCAGATTCAGAAATTTATCATTTTTTCACGGCACAAACTACACAATATTTCGCACAGAAATTTTGCACACTAGTAGAAATAATCATTGTCGACATCCAGAATTTATTTCACACACTTTCGAAACTTGAAAACGTCGTTTTGAATTTTTCAAAAAAAGAGCACCATGGAGCCCTTGCTCCAAATGGACTTTCCGGTCTTAAAAGTCCTATACATGGACAGAGATGGGGTAACCATATTTGTTGGATAAATTGTGAACGACAAGATTCGAACTCAAGACTTACGACTCTGATACCATGTCAAGTTTCATGTACTAGCCAACGCAAACAAAAGTCTGAACTATGAAAAGGGTTAGGCAATCCACATATACATTTTAACAAAACTTTGACTTATTTACCATGATTAGTTGCTTGAAATTTTGTTGACTTGACTTTAACCCATTTTCATGTATACGCCACGTACTACTAGTCTACTAGGTCCCTGGATAGGATTAACTATTCGTAAGAGAGTTATGATGTGCATGCCATAGTATTAGCAAGAGAAAAACACAGTTATAACGTGCATGCTATATTGCTATAGCATTGCCAAGAGAAGAATTTCTTGAGAACTTGGTCAGGGGCGTGGATGTACAAGACGACCATCTGGGTTAAGTCCTCGTTGGACGTGAATTTGTGTTCCTACTTTTAAAAACAAAAAAACGCTCTCAAGACGTACCTACCGCATTCCTTAAAAAAAGAGAGCTGCTTAGACGACCTTGGAACTGACAGGAGGTGTACATGTTCAGATCCCATGCGTGGATATCTTTTTGGCCCACCCATGCATGCATGACACATCTGGACTTTTCTGTAATAGTACAATAATTAACATGCAAGTTGCAACTAGTGATCTCACAACATAGCCTTTTGCAGGCATAATTTCTTAGCTATCCCACTCACTTACAAAATTATTTAGACTGAAGAAGATTGATTTAGACAGTGCCTAAACACAGCATTTTACAATGTTTAAGTGCCCCTGATTCATCCCAATCATGCATTGCATGCATCTTGGACACTTACATATGTGGCGGGCTCCCTCTATAACTCGCTGAAACTATTAATTAGCTAGTATCTTATGTTGAGCCAAGGTGTACATGACTTGTGCACTAATTAAAGCAGGTTTAGGATAGCAACTGTGCAATTAATTGGAATGATCTTGTGGTCCTAGGATTGCAGGATAAAAATCTATGTTGTGGGCAGTGGCAGAAATACAGAAGCAAAAAAGGAATCTATGTTGGGACACTTTGACATGTACACATCACACTACTGTAGACCAACTGTATAATGCAAAACCTGAACATGCAATGAAGAGAATATGAAGGTCAGGGCACTGATTGCAGGAATGTGGTGTCCCTCTGAATTTTCCTTTCAGGATATGCCTATGTGGCGTCAATGCGTATGGTTAATTAATTAACCACATGTAACTTTTTTCGATAAAGAACCACCACATGTAACTAAATGGCTAATCTATCCACAAGAGAATTACAGTAGTTGTACTTTAGTGGTTTAGTTGCAAACTTGCAATGCACGAACAATACTTTATCCGAGTCATCTACTGAAGAAACTGATAGGAATTATATAATAGAGGGTGCAATTCAAACAGTTGGTTAATCTTTTACCAAACATACAACCACCATCTCTCACATCACGCGGAGCAGAGATGTTCCTGTAAAATTGAACACTTTGATGTTTGAATTGTGCATAGAATAGCACACCGCATTGGAAGCTTCCTGTCAACCTTGATTGCTACTGTCATCTTTGACAAATGCTGGCACACAAATCCAATATGTATGTGTGCCCCCACAAAAAGATGGGTAGTTCCATGAGCTGCCCATTCAGACATATAGTTCAACACTCTTGTCGGTTCTGTCAAATCACTTCTCATTTCTTTCTTACTTGAATAATACAATATTTTTCGAATTAAGGCATGCCATGTGTTTTCAAAACTCTGAACTGCAAGGAAGACGTGTGAACAAAATCAACAAGAAGCATTTTTACTAAGTATAACCAATACAGGTACTGTACTGTTGTACTAGGTATTCTGCATCTCTATGTCTCTCGAACATGCACCGAAATGTGTGTCATTTTGTATAAGAAGAAAATGGCGAGAAGGCACAACACACTAAGATACAGCTTCGCTTCTATACAGATTAGCATCTTACACAGCCTAACACATATTGATGTCGATAGGGACTATCCTTCCTACATGTGTGACTTCACCATCACCAGCCACCCAATATGGTTGCAACCAAATCGGTTAAGGTGGGTGGATCAACACACACACGCATATATTTATGTAGAAGCTTCAGGTTGATCTTCTGCAGGTTTCAGTCAGCATGAATTAACCACAATGTGGTCTACATTGGATATACATGTAGCAATAGTCTTATCTGGTCTCTTCGTCATTGTCACGACATAACCACTGTAGACGGGCTTATTAAACTAATTTGCACTAGCGTTGCTGCATGAAGCAGACTAGCTAATTGGTCGATTATATTTCCTTCCAATAAGACTGGTTTCTAAAATTGCTTTCTGAGTATTTAACAAACTATGTAATTAGATTTCCGGTGTGAAAACTCTTGTTCTGGTCTTTATTGGTTGGGCTTAGTGACGAATCTGCGTTGTTACCTTATTGAAGGCATTGTCTCACTGCGATATGTTGGTCTTCATTGGTTGGTCTCGGTAAACCAGGATGAAAATCCTTGTCTTGGTCATTTCAGCCGGACGTGGCGACGGAAGCATGAGGGTGTGCTCCCTTCTTGAAGGCTTTTCTGCGGAAGAAGTCTTCGTCGTAGGTGTTAACCATATCTTGTAATGGTTCCGTCATAGTTGTCTACATTATGTGTTTATGTACTTTGATTGTTGATGACTTTGGCCTTGTTGCTTTGCATCAACTTGAACAAAAATGGATGTGTGTATTACTTTGATGAAGAGGATGGAAATATCGATGCAACCACTACACAGAAATTATGAATTTTTCGTAGGATTTTCAATCCGGTTCCCGATGAAGGGGGAAACTGATATGTCCTTATTGGCTACTGACATTATGTGCTCTTCTGAATAACTGAATGTGCATACCATATTTCAATGTGTTCAATAATGTGAGTAGACGTGACAGGAATATTTTTTGTTTTCATTGTGATAGCTTCTGCAAGTAATCTAGATATATAAGTACCTACCTATGCATCTAGCTACGAGGCCAAAGACAATGGTTGTTTTGGGCCGGTTAGTACCATTGAGACACCAATATATCATTATCTGCAACCTTGATTTTGAGTATAGGAGAGAGTGACATGATGAATATGAATCCTGTTTGACAATTCAAATCATCTACACACATATTGATTGTAACATGATGTAAGTGTAGAATATAAATGGTACAA
This sequence comes from Poa pratensis, assembly GCA_947311845.1. Lineage (NCBI taxonomy): Eukaryota > Viridiplantae > Streptophyta > Magnoliopsida > Poales > Poaceae > Poa > Poa pratensis. The sequence goes on along the minus strand of CAMZMU010000094.1, from coordinate 21,161,295 downwards.
TACACTAACGTTACTAAAAAAAATCTGATTGGCAATGCATGATATGTCCTCCTACACATACACAGTGGTGATCGGTTGAGACGACTTAGAACTTTGGACATTTAATTTTATCTTGTATAATTTTCTGCTCCGACTGTGTGACAGCCTCGACTAGAGAGTAACTGATTCTGATTAGAAATCTGATATTGACACCTTGTATAACGATGTGTTTATTAAGGATGCAATCCTAATCAGCCCATCAATATTGTGTATCACTGGAAGCAACAACCTTGCATATATGACAGAACCAAATATGACAGAACGGCTTGCCAATTATGTACATCATGCGCAGAGCTAATTAATGGTTCCTATCATTTTCTGAAGAATGAGTTCTTATCTTCGGTTGTTTTCTTCATCTCTATGATTAAACAATTAATACGTATACTTTTATTCCAAATCATACCATAAGTACACGGACAAAACATGGAAAGATTTGTCCTTGCTGAATATTGTTATCATTCTAAGGGTAATTACATATATCATGCTCAATTGCTCATTGAGGACTGGATCACCTATATATGAAGCTTGAACATGGCAGGAAAAGGCATTTTGTGTCACCTTTTATATACTCAGACTTCACATGCGGTCCAGTTGATGAATAAAACAACGGCCCTGACGACTAAGTCAAGCTTTAATTTTTACACGGCCTTAACACTGTTCTCGCGTCATTCATATGACACTACACTGCTATGAGAATTGTCTGAATCAACATGGATTAATATTCAGTTTGCTGTGACATGCTTCGGGACAGTATCCGTTAACTCTTATAGTAGTATACTACTATAGTTTTTTTTTAAGGGAGTATAGTACTATAGTTAGTTAACAGAATCTGATAAAGAAACGGGACCAAATCTTTGCATGATCCAATTGTTCGCCACATGTCACTGTTAGGCCTGTGGTTGTTGCAATTTGGTGGCGATTGTGTGCAAGTTTCTACTTCAGTTGTATCTCCACACGCATACTAGACGCTAAATTAACAAGGATTGTTCGAAATTTATACGTCGATCTTGGTGCGTAAGATCAGTTAAATTCTGGTATTTTACTTGCAAGACATTGATGTACTAAACAATGCCTAGGCCTAGGCATTCTGAAGTCGAAAGGCACACTGTTTTAATTGCAGACATGTAGACAGCCATTAGTATGATATGGTAATAATTCGAGTGAGTTGACAAAGACCGTTTCAACATTGGTGATCCTGTCCTCGATCGATCTGCTCTCCTCGCTTACGTCATCAGTTACAAAACTGGGGCTTTTGCTAGTAAAAAAATATTTATTTATTTTTTTCAAAATTTGTATCTGCAATATCATGGGTTTCAGGTAAGACATGAGACAAATTTAGATCATGTAGTTTGGATCTGAAATATATATCTATATCCCTTTTGTCTATATAAAGACAAATTTTCATTTCCTCTTTTGACATTTGAACTCACAATGCATACGTGGTCTCCACGATGTCATGGACCTGAAAGCTTGTGTGATTTTAGTTGCACAATCTAATCTTGTTAGTTAGGAGAAAGTGGACTATGCCGCATCCATGCATGTTGTATCTGTTTGACTTTGCTGCTGAGATTGACCCTTTCCAATTAACCAATTTGTTTCAGAACATCTCTGTGCTACTGGCAACAGGAGTTGTTCATAAATAGCCTGAAAGGAATCGAACCTGTTGTACGAATTTTTTTGGAACCCTGAATCTGTGTGTCCTGTGTCTGCACGTGAAAACAGGCACAAGCTATCTGCTGTCCAAAACCAACATACAGTTAACAGTATATGGAACTGAATGTGGTCTTGAATCTTCAGTTATTTAATCTGTCTCGTAATTGCCATTGCCCGATTAAGTAGCTGCTTAATCTTGAGAACAGTGTGTGTTGAAGAGTTGAAACTTCAGCTGACAGTAGTTTATGCATGGTTGTTTGTTGGACTCGAACCACTGGAATCTAATCAGTGCTTTACTAGCGACAAGATTCTATGTACTGAAATTTGCTACACTAGTACAATCCTGTGCGCAGGGCACGGATGAGAGACCCGGCACTCGCAAGTCACAGAAGATGGTTAAATTTCCCGGCTGCACGGAATCTGGTCCTATAAAGCCTAGAGACCCAATCATAATTGTTTCCTGACCATATACAAAGACAATAGGCTTGTAGCCAATTTAGCAAGCAGCAAATTGGCACATTTTGTGGAGAGGGTCAAAGGTATAGTTGAGAACGAGAAGCATGGGAAAGCCACATGATAGTGTCATGACACTGATATGGATCACATATGCATATTCATGGCTGACTAGCAACAGTGCTTGCTTGGTTCCTACTGGTGTAACATGCACAAGTTCCTGTCCGAAACTTTGAAAAAACAAAAGACGCTCTTGTCTGAACAATCCACAACTTGGGTAGTAAGTAAGCTGGTTTAGTGGGTCAATGAGGCACTCCACTCCTCTTGATTCTTTTTCTCTCCCTAGCTAGCTTGTGTTGTCACTCTGACCAGTCACAAGCAGAACACGGAGTCAGAGACAGAGAGAGAGGCTTGTGCTGTGATCCAATCCAACATATGGATGATGCTGATTAGTTTATTTTTTTATTTATCTAAGAGGGACAATAAGGTGGCTAGGTAGCAACCTGGGTAGGGCTGTGACTTGCAAGATGGTTAGGTTAGGTACTTGGGTGGTGATGGCAAAGGTGGCTATGGAGGGGAGGGGGACAGCAGGAGTGACAAGCTACTCCTCTTGTGGCCACCACAAATAAGCAGCATATTCCTTCCGTGTTACTAATTGATATACAGCTCTGTGATGATTGCTGAATGATGGCTAAGGATTAGTTCCTTCTATATATGGCCAAGAATCTGCGAGAACGACAAGGAGAAATTTGGCGGAAATGGAAGCAGGGGACGTTGCTGAGGATGGAAAGTATTATGCTAAAAGACCAAGAATTTTGTTGACGTAAAACAGTGATAAGGAAAAACAAAAACGCCGTTGCCGGGGATCGAACCCGGGTCACCCGCGTGACAGGCCGGAATACTTACCACTATACTACAACGACTCGTTTGCTAATTTCAGTCCGATAGGCTATCTATTATATAATTAAAACACAAGACATTTAACGGTTGAGATTAAAAGAAAACAAAGAACGTCCAGGATTTAATATCTTCGGATCTTCACGTTTCCTAAAAGTTTCCTGCCAAATCACGTGCAAGAGTCTTCGGTAGGATTGTAGGGAAAGCCCAAGACGTAGTAATATTCTAGAAGAACACGTGTCCATTACTAATCGTGCTGCAACAGGACACGTCTTCAGCAGCTCAAGTATTAAGCAGAAATATTTAAAGGACGCAATGATCTGTTTACTGCAGGAACACGCAGGACGATCGAGAGATATGCAAGAACATATCACGGCAGCCCGCGGTTTGATCTTCAAACGGCAGCGTCGCCTTTAAAGGAGCCGCCGTTATGTCTCCGAGAGTTCAGAACGAGGATGATACCGACTTCTCTGAGTTTACGGCAAGGTGTACGCGAGCCGGCCATGGCGATATACCGATCTGGCGATAAGCGCCGATAGGCCAAGTAGCGCTTATTATCTGTATCCGTACGTGGTGCCCGGCGGAACAAAAGAACGACAACCGGCGAGTAGCTGGAAACAACGATGAGCAAAAAACGGCGGCGGGAGTTTGGAGACGAAGGAACGTCCAGTGCGATCTGGGCAATGGCGTAGTTACTGATTGGTGAAGACCGCGCCACGATGCCGGTCTAGAGGGGCCGTCGTCGACCATCATCATCAAGCCGACGTGCCCTTCGCCGCTCCCTCGGCCATCGCCACCTCGACGATTTCCTCCTATCGCTGAGCTCGCTTTCGCTCCTGCTCCGGCCGCCGCCATGGCCGCAGCTCCTCACCACACCTCCGGCTAGCAAAAAGTAAGATCACGTTAAGCAATAGATCGTTTCATTAGGTCCGAATTCAGATGTTACATCCAATAGATTGTTACGATGCATACCAACAGATTATTTCTTTATACAGGTTCGTGGATACCAACTTCCGTCATCTGCTGCCGGCCATATTGAAGATCAGATCGATCTATGTTGCTGACGATCAGTCATCTGGATACACAACATGGCAGCGTTCTTTCGGACGCTTGGCTAATAAAAAACGGTGGCAAAACCTCTATGTACGACAACGACGCTCCACCGTCCGGCGATTATAGTCAGGGTTATATAAGTCGGAGATGATCCATACTGAAGTTACGGCGACAAATATCTATGCTGACGATTAGATCGATCTATGCTGCTGGTGGTCATGATGGTCGGTCATGTAGATACAGGACATGGCAGCGTCGCCTTTAAAGGAGCCGCCGTTATGTCTCCGAGAGTTCAGAACGAGGATGATACCGACTTCTCTGAGTTTACGGCAAGGTGTACGCGAGCCGGCCATGGCGATATACCGATCTGGCGATAAGCGCCGATAGGCCAAGTAGCGCTTATTATCTGTATCCGTACGTGGTGCCCGGCGGAACAAAAGAACGACAACCGGCGAGTAGCTGGAAACAACGATGAGCAAAAAACGGCGGCGGGAGTTTGGAGACGAAGGAACGTCCAGTGCGATCTGGGCAATGGCGTAGTTACTGATTGGTGAAGACCGCGCCACGATGCCGGTCTAGAGGGGCCGTCGTCGACCATCATCATCAAGCCGACGTGCCCTTCGCCGCTCCCTCGGCCATCGCCACCTCGACGATTTCCTCCTATCGCTGAGCTCGCTTTCGCTCCTGCTCCGGCCGCCGCCATGGCCGCAGCTCCTCACCACACCTCCGGCTAGCAAAAAGTAAGATCACGTTAAGCAATAGATCGTTTCATTAGGTCCGAATTCAGATGTTACATCCAATAGATTGTTACGATGCATACCAACAGATTATTTCTTTATACAGGTTCGTGGATACCAACTTCCGTCATCTGCTGCCGGCCATATTGAAGATCAGATCGATCTATGTTGCTGACGATCAGTCATCTGGATACACAACATGGCAGCGTTCTTTCGGACGCTTGGCTAATAAAAAACGGTGGCAAAACCTCTATGTACGACAACGACGCTCCACCGTCCGGCGATTATAGTCAGGGTTATATAAGTCGGAGATGATCCATACTGAAGTTACGGCGACAAATATCTATGCTGACGATTAGATCGATCTATGCTGCTGGTGGTCATGATGGTCGGTCATGTAGATACAGGACATGGCGGCAGCAGCAGGTTTCTAGCCGTCGGAGCAAAGCTCAGAGAAGCCAGGTTATGTTGATGCTCAACTTAGATGCAAATTCAAGGTTCAATCATCTCACGAAGCTGCAGTCTTGAAGAGAGAATATATTGTTTTTTAACACTGTACGTCTCCTCCTTTTGCTTCATGTGCCATATTCCGTTGGTTCATATACTGGGAAATTGCACTCTCATCTCCGATGACATTGTTAAACCCTTTTAAGAATATAGGAAATATCTGTAGAGTTTGCAATGGAAAATAAAATCGAAATCTTCCACGAAGGCTGTTCAAAATAATGTATATCACACTCAGTAAGTTTGTGCACTTAGTTGGTACACTCTCTTATCAGTTTGTGCACGGTCCTATAGTCTCAAAAACAGTACTTTCAGGATAATCTTGAAACGCCTAACAATCTGTGGTTCGAAAAAAATAGAAGGCTCACTGTTGATCTGGGTTGTCCATGTAAAAAATAGAAGGCTCATCGTGTTTATTTTTCATGTTCAGAGGAATGTTTTTTTTTTTTGCTAGAAGGTTCAGAGGAATGTTAACTATCTTTAGTACCAAGTATTTTTCCCGACACAGAATTTTTCCCTACTCCAACGCATCATAGTCGTACATCAGCTAGGCCTAAACTCAAGATGGGCTTAAACCTTCTTATGGTTAGTTTCTTAATGCTTTTGCTGCATAACAGAAGCAAATCATAGACTATTCATTTCTTTTGCTTGCAGGAAAATGAAATGTTATACCGGAAACATGTTGAATCGTATGTTTTCTTAAGAAAGAACACGAGGGTGAGACAATGTTCATCAGGTTCACAGTCATTTTAACTCAAGAAATTATGGGTTTATGCAGAGGGAGCATGGTGTCAGTTTGTCACACCGTCGGATCGTCGATGAGGCAGAACAGCTGAATCAGAGGCATCCGGTGGGTCGAGAGGTCTATGTCATGGAGAATGCTTAATTTATTCTGCAGAAAAATAGGTGTAAGTAAGTCGGTGCCTAGAGTATACTGAAAACCACGAGTAGATTAATCAAGTCATGTAGTATTTCTACGGGTCAAGGTCTGATTGATTTTTGTCAGTGTGGCGTTTCTTCAGAAAGTAAATAATTGTTATTGGAAGCACTTGATTGCTGCGGCCATGATTGTTTTGTTCGTATTGCTAATTTGCTGTGCAGACAAGAATTCTTAGTACCCGCAACAAACAGAAACGTGTGATATGCATGTCCGTGGCCCTGGCCCATGCCAGGAACAGGTGATATTGCTGTAACCAACCCGACGAAATAGGCTGTGTCTTCTATAGCGTTTCCGGACGGAGAATCATCCTATGCCACCACAATGCAGACACGTGCTGCTGGAGTCGAAACTATTTTCTTAAGACGGCTGTAAGCAAAGCCAGAGAGGAAACGACAGCGATAGAGAGTTGGACATTATGGAGCATATGCGCTCTGAATGTCCAGTGGCCGGCGACTCTAGGGAGTAGGCGAGGCTGACAGCAGCGTCGCCAATATATATCATAGAGATGTTTCTTTCATATAGTAATTCGTATGGTCAGAGTTCTGTTTTTCTTGATATTTAGTTATAAATTGTTAAGATTTAGGCCTGAAAGCTCGATAATTGTTACTCTGATGGCTCATGTTTGTTAGTAATGTTTAATCACTATTGTTGCAGGGATCATTCAATTATAGGATCTACCCATCATCTTACAGATTTATTTGTTTGTGATTACATGCAGATTTATTTACAGGAGCGTACTAACTGCATGTAGTATTTTTCTTAATCCATATTTAGATGGTGTCCGACAAAGCTCCCATTTGGACCGCCCCAACTCAGTCGCATCAAGTTGACAAGAAAAACTCTCCCAGAAACCACCAGCACCATCAAACACAGCTCCATTGGTTAAGAGGTGAACCCTCCTCTTCTTCTTCTTTATGAAACAGTTTGTGTACATGCCTGCAAAGTATACCAGGAGCGAGGTTTACAAATGTTTTTTATTGATTTGCCTACGTTCTATAAATTGCAAGTGGGCAGCTGGGGAAGATTAATAGATGCAGTATTTATTCTGCTCAATATTTTTTTTCCCTGAAATTTAGCTACAGCATGTACATTACCTTGGAAGCCTAAACAATGAGGGTATACAGGTTTTCATTTTAAAATGTGCAGATGGATTATCACGTAGATTAAATAACAAAAAGCTGAGTATCCCAAATCATTGTTTATATTTTTTAATTGTTTAATAATATAGTACCTCCGTTTTTCAATAATAAAGTAATTTGCATATTTTGATGCAAACCACAAACGAATTTAAATGAGTGAATTGACACACTAAAATGTGTATATACATACGATCGATATAGAAAAATATAGAACGTCTTAATAATTCAAAATAGGGAGAGTAGTATCCATAAGAAAACCGAGACATTAGATATCAACATTTATTGTATCAAATCTAGCCGCGCAATTGCGCGGGCCATCCAGCTAGTTTATAGGTATAACATCTTTTCAACTCATCTTACCGTTTTGTTCTGCAAGTGAATAGATGAGTTGCTTCTTGAGGCTACAAGAAAATGTGCAGTTTGATACGAGATCTCTCAACAAAATTATAGATTGACCTTAATTTAGGAAATAACTGTAGCCTCCATCAACCTGGTTTTATTTTCGAGATTTTGTATTAGCAGCCGTCATTTTTTTGACCGAGTAAAATGAAGCAGGGTCCTTAATTACAACATAACAGCTGAGTTCATTTTTTTCCATAATTTCTCAAATGATTTAGTGGAATTTGTGTTCAATTTGGCTCAAGTCTAAATATACTGAAGAAAACGTGCCATAGTGGCATGTATTGAGCACATGCTCAGTGCTCACAGCACATAGCATGCCTTTTCTCTATACGCCCTTCGTGTTCTCAGACACACCCGACGAGTTGTTAGGCGGGAAGTGGCACACCTCGGGCGCACTGCAAGCCGGTGAATGACTGGAGACCGGTGAATGAAAGTCACATCCCCGCATACTCGTTTCATTTTCCAACGGATAGAAATTAACAAAATGATGAAAAATCAGTTCAAATTCGGCAACCTAGGTAGGAGTAACATTAAGCCTATTATCTTTTGTTCATGTGCATTAGTGTAGCTTGTCATTTTTGTTATCTTTCGGCAGTCTATTCTCAAGTTGGGTTTTTGTGCAAAAGGTTTTAGTTTTTTGAGTTACTATGATAAGATTTGGCCACTTCAACATGAAGATTGTTTTCTTCTTTTGAACAACATTACCGTAGCAGAAGAAGCCCCTACGGTGTGAAGATTATATTAAAGTATACCCAGGATACACAGTAGCTTCATGAAGATATCCAGATCCGTCACAACTCCCGATGCTTCCAAGTCCCAGAATTTCTATGGGTTTTGGCTTTCGACCGAATAGCAGGAACGGTTCCAACTAAGTATACAATCTGTGTCCATTGCATGTATGGTGTATGTTAATATATGAATCTGGCATATCAAATGTTTCTCCCACTAAGTGCGAAATTTGGACACATCGTATACGTGTTTTATGTTGATATGCACCTAGCAATGAGTATAATAATAAAGGACACGCGCGAACCTAGCAATGAGTATAAGCTTTATACCTTGCTCGACCTCAAGTTGGCAGGATGGCTTTGCTCTGAGTTCTGATCCTGTACCTCCTATCTTTTCATGCTTAAATAAGAACAAGGCTACATTTCCGTTGATACCATGTGGCACAACAACCATGCGATGGGCGCTTTCATGCATGCAGATGCAGTCTAATACAGCCACAAGGAGCACATGGGCATTCATTTACAACTATCATCATCCGCTCCGTATACAGTAGCTCGATGAAGAAACGATTTAGTAACCATAACCAGTAGGGATACACAGCCATCACTGTCGACTGACGACTTGTAAGATGGACAGGTATCCCTGCTTCACAATCTCATCAATTGTGCCGTCAGAGTTCAAGGGCCTTTTCGCAAAAGAACTTGTCGAGCAACAATGCCACAAATAAGAACCTCACCTGTATTAAGCTGCAAGAATCCACTGCAACTAGTGACTGTGCTGTGCAGAGCCAGGGCCATTGTTGAAGAACACAAAACAACGCCAGCAACATTATTACAGCACCCTTCCACAGGTAAACCAAAAGGTTCATTCCCAGCAATTCTACCTTGTAACATTCTGAACATATAATCTCCCAGAATACAGTGTGATCAACAGCAGATCTCCCTGTTCTACCGAGAGAACGAATGGAAGGATGGTTTGATGTGTTCTATATCTATGTTTCCGATCCAACAAATACAACATGTCGAGGCATATAAAGGAACCGGAGCTGATCAACGAATGGGTGTGTATGAGTTCCCTCCAGACGAACCAGAACCCTTTTGCTGCTCTTCAGAAGACATCTTCTCTTTCGTCATCTGGCCGACGTCGGTGGCGGCCTTGGCGACCTTGCTGAACGCGCCGGTGACCCACGACGCGCTGGTGAAGACGTACCTGTTCTTCATGATGGCGGACCCGGCGCTGCTTACTGTCTGCTCAGCCGCTGCCAATGCCGACTTGGTTTTGTCGGACACCTGGAACTTCTGATCCATCTCCTTGACCTTCTCGTTAACCACAGAAGTGCCCATGGTGAACTTCTCGCTAAGCCGATCTTCTTGTCGATGGAGGCCACCTTGGCACCAGCAGTGGATGTGAAGCCAAGCTTATCGTCGAAAGCTTTTGCCTTGCCAACGGCGTCTTTGCCCAGGGTGAAACCCCTGGCAAGCATAGTGCTGACGACATCTTCAGCCTTGTGGACCACATTGTCACCACCAACTGGGACTCTTGTTCCACTCATCTGAGAACAGAATACAACATTCAGTTCACATTGTAAGCAAGATTAAACAAAATACTGAAATTGTGTTGCCTATGCTAGTACCAAAGTAAGCTCGCAGTAATATAAACATAGCTCTGGTGCATGAACACCAGAAATACCACACTACACGACTCTCAAACTTGTAGCATCTGAAAGCCAAAAGAGTAATACATGAAGTTGACCATAATACCTAGGATAAAACATCTTAATTCTAAGCAAAGCATGACGCCCGAACCCAAAAGTATTCTAGTATGGCACTGATAGTATGCGAAAAATGTCACAGGTTCTAACTGTCATTTGTCAACTAGAACTAGGCATGAATCACCATAAAACCATTGATTTCATTTATGATCAATAAACAAGAATATGCAGGACCTGACCTTGAACACTGAACAATAAATGCTATGGTCTGAGAGAAGTTAAATTAAAAACAGAAATGTCCCCATGTCCAAATAAATGCATTCTGAATTATCATTTGTGCCATGTTCAATTCAAGACACAACATACTAAACGAATTGAATACAACACAGGAAACTGAGGCATCACATACCACTGGAGCAGAGGCGGTAGGGGGTGGTTGATATTCTGGAGCAGACGCGATCATAACGGAAAGATCAACTATTGTTGCACCCTGTAACAATGAGACAGAGTGTCTTCTGAGACGTATTTTTTTAAGAGAGGTAAACAATATTGCACGGACGTCGATCCTTTAAAATGGGAATTGTGCTTATAATATCCCCCGTTGCTTTATTTTTTGGCAAAACCATTGAGTAGAAATCACTAGGTGATTTATCAACATCCAGATTAGCTAGTAAGGGAATTATTTTTTTCTTTCGAAAGGGGGGCAAAAGCTTTGCCCCTATCGATTTATTAAGATAGGAATAGTTTTACAACCCGGGCCGAGAGAGACAAAGGTGTCTCACTCAGCCCACAACCCGCACCAATACAACACGTATTACTCTCCCGGTACAATTTCGCCCAGCCTCTTAGCACCCGCGATCACCCAAAGACGAGCATCGGTTTTGATCTTGTCGAAAACCACCATGGTAGGTGCATGCTTGTTGCGGAAGACCCTTGCATTGCGCTCATTCCAAACCGCCCAAGACGTGAGCAAGGTAATCGACGCCACGGCCTTGCGATGAGGGGTTATAGATCCGGTCATGTTTTGCCACCAAGAATGAAGAGAGAGACCCGTCCATTGGCTTGGGTCCAACGCATGGATGCCAAGCCAACCCTTAATGAGGCCCCAAAGACGGAGAGTGTAACGGCACCCAAAGAGGAGGTGGGGCATAGACTCCGGCACTCTCTTACAAAGAGGGCAAAGGCCACAATTTCGCCATCCACGGTTGGCCAAACGGTCGGACGTCCAATGCCTATTTTGTAGAGCAAGCCAAGCAAAGAACTTGACCTTCGGGGGCACCCAAACCTTCCAAATCATTTGCTTGAAACTTGAAGATTCGGACCCAAGGAATTGCGCCTTGTAAGCCGAGGCCGCGGTGTACTCTCCATTGGCGGTAAGGTTCCATGTTATTGTATCTTCCACATTTTCATCAAGTAGAACATCTTGAAGTTGAGTCCAAAGGTTCACAAATTGAGCAAGGTGATCAAAGGAGAACTCCTCATCCAATGTAATTTTTTGTACCCAAGCGTTGTTGAGGAGAGCTTTCTTGATAGTCCATTTTTTGGATTTGGAGGAGGCAAAGATGAGAGGGGCAATGGCTTTCGGTCGCGAACAGTGAAGCCAAGGGGCCTCCCAAAAGGAGGTCAAACCTCCGTCACCCACCGTGATTGTAGTAGATGCGTAGAAAAGGTCCATGTCTTCTATGTTGCAAGGGTTGCCGGTGCCCACCCAAATCTTGTCCCTAGCGCGCCATTGAAACCAAGGCCATCTCAATCGGAGAGCTCTAGCGAACTTGACGTTGTCTCGTATACCTAGCCCACCGAGATTTAGAGGGCGACAAACGCTCTCCCAATTAACCTTGCATTGGGCACCGGTGACCTTGTCCTTTCCCGCCCAAAGAAACGCGCGCTCCACCTTGTTAAGATACTCAAAAGTACCCGGAGGCACCGTGAGAGGCGTCATGTGGTGGATAGCTTGGGAAGTGAGGACCGACTTGACGATAGTGGCGCGACCAATGGCGGTGATGAGTTTACCATGCCAAGTTGGAACTTTTCCGGCAACTTTGTCTTCAAGGTGTTGAAAATCCACCCTATTTAGCCTCCAAACCGAGAGAGGAAGGCCAAGATATCGCAAAGGGAAGGAGGTGCGCACCACCGGGAGGCCGCCAAGAACAACATCAAGGTTAATGAGGCCACATCTAATAGGAACCACGGAGCTTTTTTGAAAGTTTGTGCACAAACCGGTCACCTCACCAAACCCGTGAGGATACCGGAAAGGTTTATGATGTCTTCCTTGATAGGGGCCACGAAGATAGCCGCATCGTCCGCATACAAGGATGTCCTCAAAATGGCACCACGACCTCGGAGCTTGTGGAGTAGACCATTTCTAGTTGCTAAGTCAAGGAGTTGCGTGAGGGGGTCGATTGCAAGGACAAAGAGGAGCGGCGAGAGCGGGTGTCCTTGCCGCAACCCACGCCCATGGGCAAAGGGGAGGCTGGCCACCCCATTGAGGAGAACACGGGAGGAGGCGGACGGCAAAAGCGCGACGATCCAATTCCGGAAGCGACTTGGGAAACCACGGCGTTGTAGGAGGTCAAGAAGATACTCCCAACGAATGGAATCGAAAGCTTTCCGGATATCAAGCTTGAAGAGAAGCGCCGGTTTGTTCCCCTTGTGGAACCTTCTTGCTAAATTCTTGACATAGAGAAAATTGTCATGGATACTTCTTTTCTTGATGAAGGCGCTTTGCGCGTTGGAGACAAGGTCGTTCATGAGAGGAGCAAGACGGAGGGCAAGCAACTTGGAGATGATTTTTGCAATGATGTGGATAAGGCTAATAGGCCTAAAGTCGGAGATCTCTCCGCTCCATCCTTCTTAGGCAAGAGGGTGATGTTTGCGGAGTTGAGCCAATGAAAATTATCCACATGAAGGCTACCAAATTGGTTGACCACTTTCATGACATCCACTTTGATGATTGGCCAACATTTTTGAAAGAAAGCGCTTGTGAATCCATCCGGTCCGGGGGCCTTGCACCCCGGCAAAAGATCAATAGCTCTCTTGACCTCATCCTCCGAGAAGGCATCACCAAGAGGAAAGGTCCGGCCCTTGAAGGTTGAGTTCGGCCCAATTGAAATCATGAGCCCTCGCGTTTCTTCTTCCCAAGACATCCTCGAAATGGTTTTGGATGATCTCCTCCTTTGCCTTGTGATCGGTAACCCAACCGTTGTGATGCTTGAGCCTATGGATGTGGTTTTTCCTTCTTCTCCCATTGATCTTAAGGTGAAAGAACCTCGTGTTTGCATCACCCTCGCGGAGGTCGGTTATCTTAGCACATTGCTTCTTCCTTGCCCTCTCCACCACGGCAAGGGCAATCACCTTCTTTTTCAACCTCTTACGGAGAACAAACTCCTCACCGGAGAGCCCCCTACTCTCTTGAGCCAAGTCGAGATGTAGAATGATGAGGAGGGCGGCATGCACCATGACTTTGGTATTGGGAAGGATATTTTTGCTCCATTTGCTTAGGCATTTACCCGTGTGTTGAAGCTTATGAAAAAGGACATGGCATGGCTCCACGTGAGAAATGGGATCATTCCAAGCCTTTCTAACGACATCAACGAACCCGGGGATGTGGAGCCAAAAATTCTCGAATTTGAAGGTGCGGGGCCGACGAGGGCCACTATCATCGGCGAGCAACAAGGGGCAATGGTCCGAGAGCGAGGAGGAAAGAGCATGCAGAATATGGGTGTCGAAGGTAAGGTTCCACTCGGTGTTGCAAAAGAAAGCATCAAGTTTGCACATAGTTGGATTGAGCCTCTCATTACTCCAAGTGAACCTCCGATTTTGAAGGTGAATTTCATGGAGCTCGCAAGCTTGGAGGGTAGCCCGGAAGCGGTTGATTCTACTACGGTTCACATTTCTCTTGTTCTTGTCACCAGCCCTATGGATTTGGTTGAAGTCGCCAAGCGCTAGCCAACGAGTCCCACCGGGAGGTTTGTGGCTAAGCAATTCGGCGAAGAAATCATCCTTGCGAGTGGAGTTCGTTGGGCCATAGACCGTTGTTATTTTGAAATCACCATCGACATCGGAATTGAGAGGGTGGACGTGCGCCGAGAGACAGAACTCTCCAACTTGGGCATTAGAGACATGCACAACGGAGGCATCCCAAAGAAGGAGGATGCCCCCCCGGGTGCCAATGGCCGGTCTCTCCAAGAAATTCGTAAGCCGGTTTCCTCCTAGGTAGGAAGCATCAAATTGGGAGACAGAGGCTAACTTCGTTTCTTGTAAGCAAACAATGTGGCAAGAAGAAGCGGCGATGGTTTCGTGCACCGCAGTTCGACGGTCCGGGTCATTGAGCCCTCTCGGGTTCCAGCTAATTGTGTTAACCATTTGTTCTAACATTGGAAACATAAGGAACTCCAGGGACAAGAGCTAGCAGTGCAAATTTCATAGGACAGTAGCTGAAACAAGCAGAAGCACAGGTCCTCGATCTAACAGTACCAGGGAGCATTACAGTACCAAAAGCATAACAGGAGCAGAGAGCCACACACTGGAGCAAGCTCCAGATTCTGAAAGTGAGAGCTAACATTTGGAAACTAAGGAAACGACAGGAGGCGGGAGCTAGCACAAATTCAGACAGCAGCATCGATCACGTTCTGGTCTTCATCCTCATGATCCAGAGCAGCTGCGCCTCCTTGGTTGATCAGAGCATCATCAATGTCTTCCTCTTCCTGGGTGGAGATCTTGAAGAGGCGGCGGATCCCCGACATGGCCAGCGGAGTCATCATGTCCTTGAACTGCAGCGAGAGGGCCGTCAAGGCCTGCTCCGTGATGTCCTCGCCGTCCTGGATGATCCCCAAGTTGCGGCAGACGAGCGTCTCCGCCTTTTGCGCTACCGGAGCAGGTTTCCGGTTGGCCTTGGCCTTGATCCTGGCGCTGGACCTGGAAGGGCGCACCGAGACCTTGCAGATGGAGACGCCGGCAAGCGTCTTGCGCCTGTTTCTTGGCCGAACAGTAGCGGATGGAGGCGTTGCCATGAGCCCGGGCTGGCATTCAGAGAACAGGGGAGCGAGCGCCTCCACGGCGCTGGCTCGATGCTGCGAGGCGGCAGGGGAGCTCGATGGGATGAACGGCGGAGTAGCATGTGGCGGGGAAACCTCGAAGCCTGGAGGGCGCTGCATGTCAGGCACAATGATGAAACGGTGAGGGGTTAGCTGCGCAAGGGCACGGGAAGCAGCCGGCGACGCCGAAGAAGGGGAGGCCTCGGAGAAGCCCAGCAGCAGAGGTTCGGACCGCGCCTCCTTTGCACGCGCTGAAGGCGAGAGCACAGACGTGGGGGAGCCAGGCGAAGTTGGCGGCGTCCTCGCGACCAGAGAGCGGCGCCGCGTCGCTGACGGAGAAGCGCTCCTGGCAGCATGACGACCACGCCGAAGAGGCTCGACGGCGCCGCGTGCAGGAGCACTTCCGCCAGAGCCTGGCCCAACGTCCCAGGCCATCTCCGCACGGAGAGCATCTTCAGCAGCAACAAGGGCGCGGACGCCATCGATATTGTGGCCCTCATCGAATGTGTGGCCAAGAGGCGGAGGAGGAGGCACCAAGTCAGCATGGCGACGCTCAGCATCGCGACCATAGGAGCGGTCACGTGTACGGCCATCTCGTGCCTGTCGGCGTTATCTTGGCTCCGCGAGTGGCCCGAGCGCGAAAGGCTGCGCCTCAGATCGCGCCAGCTTCTGGACAGGCCGCGGTCACGGCCACGGCGGTCGCCGTCGCGGTCACGGTCATCTTCATCTTGACGGCGAGCGGAGGGGGCCCGAGGCTCGGCGCGCGGCCTAGCAGGAGGACGATCGCCATCGATCGTGCCCAGCTCCCAGTCGAACAGCTCGGTGCGGCGCGGCAAGGCAGGCACACCCGGGACAACGTCGACGCCGGAGAAGTCTTCATACATCACCAACTGGACGAGTACACGGGAGCGCAGCGCACGCCTGCCAATGGTGGGCACACCTGGCAGGGCACGCGCCGGCAGATTGAGGTTCTTGACTTTCGGGATCAGGTCCGGGTTGTCCGTCCAAACCCACACCCCGAGCGAGGAGGCGTCGTCCCGGAGCACGGACCTCGCCATGATGTAGTCCAGGTCACACTCATCTCCGATGGCACGCGTGACGGTGTCGATGTCCCAGGCGTGAAGCTTCACGCTTTCGAGCTCGAGGTGGCAGTGGTAGCGCATGTACACAAAGTCGGCTTGGGCCTCCAGCGCCCACGGCTTCAGATGGATGTCGAGGATTCCGCGGACGAAGGCGGGGCGGGCGAGGGCACGCTCCCGGTGGTGCTGGTGCGTGAAGTCGATGATGAAGTCCTCGGGGTAGCAGCGCACGACCGTCATGTCGGACACTGGGATCTCGAGCTCGTCGAACATGGCGTCGGCGATGGCGGCAGGGGACACGCGCGGCCTTGCGCCACCAAGGCTGACCATGAGGACGGTGGAGGACAGCGCCGCGGCGGAACGCTGCATGGCAGGAGTGGCCGGCACGACGACACTTGCCTCAGCCGGGCGAGAGCGCGGGTCACCTGGGTGTCGAGCCATGGCCTGGCGAGGAGCTTGGCGGGGAGCTTGGCGAAGAGCTTGTTGCGGGAGTGGCGGGAACGCAGCGGCGTCGATGACGAAGGGCGCAGCAGGGGAGGGAGCTTCGCGACGGTCAGCACGGGCCTCCGGGCAGTCCTTCTCCTTATGGCCGGAGCGGCTGCAGCGGCGGCAGCACCAGGGATTGAGGCAGTCGCGGATGAAATGCCCCTTCCTGAAGCACTTGAAGCAGAGACCCCGCAGATGGGCAGGGATATGAGGACTTGGGCGAGCTGGGGCAGGTGCGGGCCTTGAAGGCCTTGAAGGCTCGAGGTGACGGGCACGCCTGTTCTGCACCAACTGCCAGGGCCGCTCCGCGTCGTCCTCTTCTTCAATGCGCCGCTCAACTGCCGGGATGGAACCTGCGCTGACGGAGGGAGCAGTAGGAGGATTCTGAACCTGAGATGGAGATACGCCATGAATGCGGGTGGAGGAGGAGCCCGCATTGAAGACCTGACTCGTACGGATCCGAGCCGAGGACTCGCGCCGCAGCAGCAGCGTCACACGCGCCTCCGACGCCGCGGCAGGCGCCAGCTGGGTCTCCGGGACCTCCTCCACGTCGGAGAGAGAGCCGAGGACGCCGACGATCTCAGATCTGATGGGCGGCGGCGCCAGATTGGGGGACAGAACCACAACGCGCGGGGTAAAACCGACCGGATAGTCGGCGGCGGCGGCGGCGGCGGCGGGACCTGCCTGGGGCGCAGGGAGAGGGTGGACGGCGCGGCCGGAGTGGCGGACGCCGGTAGGGGCCGGTGGGGGTGGGTTTGGGGCTTGGTCGCCTCCGCCGTCGCGAGAGCAGAGTCAACCATATCGTGTTTCGTAATCAGGACTTTAGGAAACACCAAGGCTGATAAAACTTAGATATTTCCATTGAGATGAAAAGCATAGAAAACAAGATATGGCATCTGACATATTGACTTCGCATATACATGTCGCACTGAAGGAAGCAAAAGTTCTGTTGAGAGCTAATGATCAAAGAACTGTGAACAATTGGAGAAAAGAATATTGTTTGTAACAACTCAACTGAATCATACCCTTTAATTACTCACCGAAAGAAGAAGTGCAGTCTCTGCTCCTTGGGCGTCTTTAAATGTAACATATGCAACTTGTCAGAGCACTGAGAGGAAAGTTTATTTGTATATGTATCCTGTCAGAGCAGCACAAATCAGAGACAGCTTCATTGAACTGGGGACGGTGTTGAAATGTGATAGTTTTTTCTTGGTGCAATGATTAGTTTGTCACTTGTTAAGAAGATCTTAGTATGCTAAATTAACAGGCTTTAGATTAGTTTGTCACGGTGTTGAAATGTGATAGTTTTTTCTTGGTGCAATGATTAGTTTGTCACGTTTTCTTACTGATCTGACAACAGCAACAAAAGGTACCTTTAGACTGTAGAGAAGCCGTGACTCGATCAAAGTAGGAAGTCAAAGCAGTACATCGACATGGCTAATCACCTTTATTGGTTAACCCAGGATTAGGATGAGGATGCTACTATTTCTAACTTACAGAGCAGACCAAATGCTACTTAATTATTACCAGATCTATCAGGAAAGAGATATAATTACCACGTGACATACGTGGTAAGCAACCAAAAAATGAAAAATATTTGAAGTGACATAATTCAGACATATCGATGGTCAAAACGTCACCACCTAAAAACGGTCGGCTGACGTACGGCTGCGGAGCAAACACTACAGGAATGACCAGCTGTGCCGACGGCCGAAGCCCGTCGGCAAAGGTCCCGATGCCGTCGGCACACACCTATGCCGACGGTCACCGTCGGCACAGGGTGGTCGGCATAGGGCCCTGTAGGCATAGGCCACCTGGCCGTCGGCACAGACATAACCCGTCGGCACAGCTTTTCCCGACGGCCAGAAACGCACCGTCGGCACCTAGGTTGTCGGCACAGCGGCGTGTGGGCCCGCACAGGCCGGGCCAGGGGTAGGAGCCTGTGCCGACGGCAAAACCGTCGGCACAGATCTGCCACGTGGAGGCAGCTGGGCGCTCCTGGGAGAGCCCTGTGCCGACGGCAATGCCGTCGGCACAGGGGTGACCATTTTGTCACATTAAGGGGTCTGTGCCGACGGCAATGCCGTCGGCACAGGTGTTACCAGATTTTCGGAACCAGCAGCTCGTTTTTTGCGGCAAAAATAGCAGAAAAAATAATCAAAAATCACGACAAATTCACTACAAACAAAATCACACAATGGCTCCATATATCATCAAACAAAATGCTATATCATCAGGTAGATACACACATAGGACCATCATCAAATAGATACATACATATATAGCTAGATGTCTAGACGCCCAAGACCCTACATCTATGGCGGAGACGGCGACAGGGTGAACCCCATATCTCCCCGGCTGATAGTAGGTGAGCGTCGGATCGGCGTAGCACCGGGAGAAGGACCACCAGAAGCGCTTTCCTTGCCCTGACTCATATTGTTCAATCAACTGCATTGAGAAAGAGAAAACAAGTAAGCATCGAGACATAATAAAATGTAGACACTAAGCATAAAGACATAATGCAATGAAGAAGCATGTCAAAAAATAAATACTAAAGAATAAAAGACATAATAACATGTAGATACCAAAAATAAATACCTATCGTCATCACTCTCCTCATCAGGGTGTCGGTTCTCATTCTCACTATCACTATCACTATCACTATCACTATCACGTGAGTAGTAGGGCGGAAGCTCATCGCCAGGCTCGTCATCGTCGTCATTTTCCGCATGAAACTTCGAGAGCACATCTATGTCCTTCAGATCGACCACTGACTCACCATGAGTGTGTGCATTGTTCTCGAGTTCCTCGAGACCACCTATTTGTAAGTCAAAGTGCCCGAAGTCCTCTTGCTCTTGATAGAAAATTCCCTCGTATGTTTTAGGGTCAATGTTGTTGTAATCGTCGTCGGAGGGCCTGGGTAGCTTACCATGTGGGGATACCCGGAACACGACTTCCCAGCCCTTGAGGTTCTCTTTCTGGCATGGGTAGGGCAAATAATAAACTTGCTTGGCTTGGTGAGCCACAATATAGACATCGGCTCCGGTATAGGTGGTTGAAGGCTTAACTTCAACTAACCCAATGGAAGGCTCACTTCTCTGTCCACCATGTGGTCCAGTGCATGGGTCGAACCAGTGGCACTTGAACACAACGAGCTTGAGTTCTATGTTTGTACGATTGAACGTCAGCTCGTATACGTTCTGTAACCTTCCGTAGTAATCTACGTAATTGGCTCCATCGGCTCCTCTGGATCCTTTGGTGAAGACCCCAGTATTTACAGTTTTTGCTCCAGGACGATTATTCTGGTGATACTCTGTATGGAAGCGGAACCCATTCACATCATACTTCTCATACTTCATGACGGTACGGTTAAATCCTTGGGAAACACATCTCAGCTCATCTGTCATCTCAACGTTGGGATCAGCTCCCTACAAGTACGGTTCAAATTGTTTTGTGCATTAGTTACGTGTAATAAGAGGGACAAGTCACATATTGCAAGGTAATAGGGACACGTTAGAAATTACTTTTCCCATGAACCAAGACACAAATTTTTTTCCTCCGTGAGCACCCTCTTTCAGAAGAGTGTCCAGCTCCGCGGGATCGGGATCCACCGTTCCCAACCAGTATTCATCTTGGAATTGCCTAAAAGGAGAAAATACGTATTAGACCGAAACTGAGTTACTAGTTGCAAAGTAATTTGTTCACCATTTACCTCATGAAATCGAGTACTTCCGTCATGTTTATAAGCACATAGAGCATTATGCAATCCTTCTCTTCCTTGGTCAATTTACAATTTTCACCGGCACCGGCCTTGCCACCGGGACATTGGAAGAGGAGGAGCTTGGGGTCATTCTTGGGCTCGTCGACATTGTACCGAGTGACCGGGTTATGCATAGTGGCAACTTCATCGGGAAAGTACGTTGTCACGGCGTCTGCCATCTCCTGTCGTATTGTTGCCTCAGCTATGCATGCTTCAATCCTAGCTTTGTTTCCAGTTATGTTTCGAATGTACTTAAACTCTCTCTCAATACAAAACTGCCAACGAAACTGCACCGGTCCACCCAAGAGTGCCTCGTTCGCGAGATGCACAACGAGATGTGCCATCGGAACAAAGAAGCCTGGCGGAAAGATCATCTCTAACTTGCATAGCAACTCCGGCACAAGATCACGCAGCTTCGCAATAATCAGGGGACATATCTGTTTCGCACAGAGCGTGCGGAAGAAATGGCTCAACTCCGCAAGCACTCGCCAGATACTATCGGGGAGATACCCTCGAAGCATCACCGGCATCAACCGCTCAATCCATATGTGATAGTCGTGACTCTTCAGCCCAGTGACTTTTGATGTAAGAAGATTGACTCCATTACTTATATTGGAACAGTAACCATCAGGGAACATCACGGCGATGTTTTTGAGCCACTTCAATGCCTCCTTCTTTTGGATATTATTAAGGCAGTAGTCGGCATTTGGCTTAAACCAATTTTTTTGACGAGGGTTCGGAGGCCGCATGTGTAATCTCTCCCTATCACAGAGCTTCTGAACATCAACTCTAGCCTTCACATTGTCCTTTGTCTTCTTAGTAATGTTCAGGACTGTGTGAAAGATCATCTCTCCAACATTCTTTTCGGTGTGCATCACATCGATGTTATGGGGAAGTTCGAGGTCCTTGTAATACTCTAGCTGCGTTAAGCCTGCCACATGAGTCCAGTTGTGCGTTACACCATACCCCTGAAATTTTCGGATAGATCCCTCAGCAGGCACGAGAGCACGTAGCTCGGCATCAACTTTTGCACCATCGAACTTCGGTATTGCTTTTTCTTCACGCACAACTATGCCCTTCGTGAAGTTTTTTTTGTCTTCTCGATAAGGATGGCTTCCTTCGAGGAACTGTCGATGCTTGTCAAACGCGACATACTTGCGACCTGACTTTAGCCAAAGGAACTCAAGTTGGTTCCTGCACACTGGGCATGGCCATTTACCAGCTGTACACCATCCGCAGAATAGGGCATACCCGGGTAGGTCGTGCATGGAATAGTGGAACCAAATTTTCATCAAGAAGTTTTTCTTTGATGCTCGGTCGTATGTCCACGTCCCATTGTGCCATGAGTGGTGCAAATCATCCACAAGCGGTTGCATGTAGACACTCAAATTCTTCCCCGGGTATTCGGGCCCTGGAATGATCAGCGACAGAAACATGTGCTTCCTTTGCATTAGTACCCCAGGAGGGAGATTGAGCGGAATAACAAACACGGGCCAGCAGCTGTACGACGCAGTCGACATCCCATATGGATTGAACCCATCTGTTGCTATTGCAATTCTGACATTCCGAGCATCTGCTGAATTAAGGGGGTGTTTCAAGTCGAAGTTCTTCCATGCCTCACCATCAGATGGATGTCCCATCCTTTCCCGTCCTAACTCGTCGACGTATCTCTTCCCTTTCCTGTGCCAAGTCATTTGTTTGGCAGACTCCTCGGACATGAAAAGCCGCTGCATTCTTTTTATGAATGAGAGGTACCGAAGAACCTTCACAGGGATTTTTCCCTGCTTCTTCCGACCATCAGGCAGCGTTTTCTCCTCATACCTAGAGGCCCCACAAAGGCTACAGTACTTGTCATTCGCATATTGTTTCCGGAACAACAGGCATCCTTTTGGACAACAATGAATCTTTTCATAATCCATGCTGAGCGATCCCAATAGTTTCTTCACCTCGTGCATGGATTTTGGCAGACAATGCCCTTTGGGCAACATGTTACCAGTTGTTGTCAGATTAGCTTCAAAGCCTGCACGGGTGGTGGAGAACTGACACTTGTCACTTAGTAGTTGAGCTACGGCATCGAGCTGGCTCTGGTTTGCACCCTCGTATAGAGGCTTCGTAGCCGAGGCCATCGTCTCATAGAAAGCCTTCGCGGTTGGCTCTGGTTCCTCCGGTTCATCCGGTGCCTCCGGTTCACCCGGTTCCTCCTGTTCCTCCTGTGGAGGTGGCGAATCCGGCATGTAAGCAGCATGGTGATCATCTAGCATGTTTCTCAACCCATCGTACTCATTGCCATCGATCCGCTGCCGCATCACCCCAACTCTGAGACGTTCGTACTGATCAAATTTGACATGCGTGACGTAGTTAGGCGTATACCCATACAACCAAAGATGTTTAGTCATATCTTCCTTTCCTTGACGGTCACGATTCTTGCAATGAGTGCAAGGGCACCTTCCACGAACTCCTTTTGCCTTTGAACCACGCCCTAACTCCTTCACTAATATATTGGTCTTCATCTCCCACTCCTCTGTTCTTTTAATCTTATCGACACGGCCAGTGTACATCCACCCATTATCAGCCATCCTCTGCTTTATTGGGAGCGAAACAAGCACGCAGTCTTTTAATATGCACCAAGTAATAATAAAATGATTTAGTGTCACCAGATTAATTACGGTCAAATTTTAATCTTTACATCATGCAAGGGTTCACCTACACTTCTAATAGGAGGGCCTATCCCGCCCGAGTACGTGTAGATCGAGCCGTGTTCCATGTTCTACCCCGACCCGAGACGGAATTTCGGCAGCACCTCCCCGCTGTTCTTCAGAATACACGTCTCGAGCTTGTCAAGCCGAGAGGGTGTGCATCCGAAGAACAACAGGGAGGTGCTGCCGAAATTACGTCTCAGGAAGGGGTAGAACATGGAACACGACCCGATCTACACGTACTCGGACTGTCCAACAGGACAACCCGGAAGTGTTACGGTTATAAATATGCAAAGATGGACAATCCTGCATATTTATAAATTTGTAACCCTTCCGGATGGGATCTGACTCGGGTTACGCGACTGACTTGGTGATCTAGACCAAAATAAACCTATGCAGCAAGAGAGGCGAAAGATTTATACCCTCGAAGCGTGATCGGTGGCCGGAGAAGGTCGAGGACGTGCTCCGGAAGAGGGCGACAAAACAAAGGGCACCGAGGCGGCCCCTCCTCAGCTGGAGAAGCCGCGACGACGCGCGGGACCGACGGTGCTGGCTGGCGGGAAGCTACGTCATCTAAAAAGTACAAACAATCGAAATATATAAGCAAATATCCCTCCATTTTACCTAATAATTAAACATAAAACAGAATAAACCACAGAACGATGTAACCATATTAGCTAAACATAACACATATAGACAAGTAGCACAATAATACATAGGTAGCATGTATGATAAGTCTAGCAGTACAACAGGTAGCAAGATAAGTCTAGTAGTACGACAGGTAGGATGATAGACATCCTAAACTCGACTCGCGCCGGTGTCAGTGGCGTCGTCCAAGCGGTCCCAACAAGAGGACAGGCTGCTGCTAGAGTCCTCGCCCTGCTGCTGCGTGCCGGAGGGGCCGGCCTCGCCCTGCCCGCGCTGCTGCCGGCTCTCGCTGAAAACCTGGTACTGGACCGCCATCACCTGGGGATCAAGGAGGAGATCCTTGACCAAGGGGTCATCCTCCTCGCGCTGGTGGCGCGCCCTGAGCAGCCTCTCTGCCTGCCGGTGCTCCCTCTCCTCGGCCTTCGTCGCGATCCTCATGCCATCTGGCGCTAACAGATGCGCCACGCTCCGCTCATCCTCAAAGTTGAGGATCGCTCTCGCCCCAAAGTGCTGGACCGCCACGCAGTCGTAGGCGCGGGCCGCCTGCCACGGGCACCTGAAAGTACCAAGCTGGATCTTCCTGTGATCCACTGTGATCTGAGCTGCCCAAGTCGGGATCTTCGTGGGTCTCCGATGAACACCACGAAACTTTCGCTCCGGCTCCGACATGATACTTAGTTAAGTAAAAGCATTTGATACACGGGTTAGTCATATATGAAATGAATATATAAAAACACTAACACCTATTTTCCTTCTATGATTGTCAACAACATTTTATTTGCTACATCTATCCCTAAATCATTTTGTTATTTTCTATTTTCTACCACTAAATTTCCATCTATAATTTCTATTGTGCTATTTTCTAATTTCTACCACTAATTTTCCATCTATTTTCCTCTTTTCTACCACTAATTTTCCTAAAATCCTACTCCTAAAATCACTAAATCTAAAATACACAGAAAATAGGGGAGAGGCGAGGAGCACCTGGCGGTGCGGAGGGTACCTGCGGCGAGGAGGGTAGCACGTCGAGGGGAGCGGCGAGGTTGCGGGGCCGGTGCGGCCAGAGGGGAGCACGGCGGAGGCGGGGCGAGTGGCGGCGGGGGTCGGGTAGGGGCTGGCGGCGGGGGTGGGTAGGGGCTGGCGGGTGGAGGGGGCGGGGTTGCCGGCTAGCGGGTGGAGGGGGCGGGGTTGGCGGCGGCGGGGTTGGCGGCGGGGGTGGGTAAGGGCTGGCGGCGGGGCTGGGTAGGGGCGGGTGGCGGGGATGGCGGCTGGCGGGTGGAGGGGGCGGGGTTGCCGGCGGCGGGCTGGCGGCGGGGCTGGGTAGGGGCGGGTGGCGGCGGGGTCGTGGCTGGCCGGAGCAGGGCGGCGGGGGAGCGGGGCAGCCGCGGAGCTGTGGCGGGGAAGAAATGCGGATGGGTGGTCGAGGAGCTGTGGCGGGATAAGGATAAGGTGTGGGACTTTGCCGTCGGCATAGGCTTTTCCTTTTTTTTTTTTTTTCACTTACATCATCTTTTTTAATGTATTTATTACTCTTATCACAAGTTTTTCCGTAGGCACATGGGAAACCAACTTTTATCACAAGTTTTTACAAGATTCCATCCGGTTCGCCCGAAAGGGGAGTTTTCACCTCTAAGTGCAGAAACTCACTAGAGAGAAAGTGAAGCCGGTGATGTCGGTCACACCTAGGAGTAGATTCTTGGACATTTGAAACACACAACACACTTGTATACATATGGTATGGCACAACCTAGGTTTGGGTGGTGTTCCGACGCTCCGGGGCCCCGCTTCGGCGAAACCCTAATCCGCTGGAAAAACCCTAACGTTTCCGTCTACCCCCATAGACGTGCGTCGAAAGGGGGTAGCCCAGTGGACTTTTTTACGTGGTTGTGTTAGGTTAGGCCATAGGAACATGAGAAACCAAAGTCTACCCCAAATCGACACAAGATTCCATCCGGTTCGCCCGAAAGGGGAGTTTTCACCTCTAAGTGCAGAAACTCACTAGAGAGAAAGTGAAGCCGGTGATGTCGGTCACACCTAGGAGTAGATTCTTGGACATTTGAAACACACAACACACTTGTATACATATGGTATGGCACAACCTAGGTTTGGGTGGGGTTCCGACGCTCCGGGGCCCCGCTTCGGCGAAACCCTGAATCCGCTGGAAAAACCCTAACGTTTCCGTCTACCCCCATAGACGTGCGTCGAAAGGGGGTAGCCCAGTGGACTTTTTTGCTTGGTTGGGTTAGGTTAGGCCATAGGAACATGAGAAACCAAAGTCTACCCCAAATCGACACAAGATTCCATCCGGTTCGCCCGAAAGGGGAGTTTTCACCTCTAAGTGCAGAAACTCACTAGAGAGAAAGTGAAGCCGGTGATGTCGGTCACACCTAGGAGTAGATTCTTGGACATTTGAAACACACAACACACTTGTATACATATGGTATGGCACAACCTAGGTTTGGGTGGGGTTCCGACGCTCCGGGGCCCCGCTTCGGCGAAACCCTGAATCCGCTGGAAAAACCCTAACGTTTCCGTCTACCCCCATAGACGTGCGTCGAAAGGGGGTAGCCCAGTGGACTTTTTTGCTTGGTTGGGTTAGGTTAGGCCATAGGAACATGAGAAACCAAAGTCTACCCCAAATCGACACAAGATTCCATCCGGTTCGCCCGAAAGGGGAGTTTTCACCTCTAAGTGCAGAAACTCACTAGAGAGAAAGTGAAGCCGGTGATGTCGGTCACACCTAGGAGTAGATTCTTGGACATTTGAAACACACAACACACTTGTATACATATGGTATGGCACAACCTAGGTTTGGGTGGGGTTCCGACGCTCCGGGGCCCCGCTTCGGCGAAACCCTGAATCCGCTGGAAAAACCCTAACGTTTCCGTCTACCCCCATAGACGTGCGTCGAAAGGGGGTAGCCCAGTGGACTTTTTTACGTGGTTGTGTTAGGTTAGGCCATAGGAACATGAGAAACCAAAGTCTACCCCAAATCGACACAAGATTCCATCCGGTTCGCCCGAAAGGGGAGTTTTCACCTCTAAGTGCAGAAACTCACTAGAGAGAAAGTGAAGCCGGTGATGTCGGTCACACCTAGGAGTAGATTCTTGGACATTTGAAACACACAACACACTTGTATACATATGGTATGGCACAACCTAGGTTTGGGTGGGGTTCCGACGCTCCGGGGCCCCGCTTCGGCGAAACCCTGAATCCGCTGGAAAAACCCTAACGTTTCCGTCTACCCCCATAGACGTGCGTCGAAAGGGGGTAGCCCAGTGGACTTTTTTGCTTGGTTGGGTTAGGTTAGGCCATAGGAACATGAGAAACCAAAGTCTACCCCAAATCGACACAAGATTCCATCCGGTTCGCCCGAAAGGGGAGTTTTCACCTCTAAGTGCAGAAACTCACTAGAGAGAAAGTGAAGCCGGTGATGTCGGTCACACCTAGGAGTAGATTCTTGGACATTTGAAACACACAACACACTTGTATACATATGGTATGGCACAACCTAGGTTTGGGTGGGGTTCCGACGCTCCGGGGCCCCGCTTCGGCGAAACCCTGAATCCGCTGGAAAAACCCTAACGTTTCCGTCTACCCCCATAGACGTGCGTCGAAAGGGGGTAGCCCAGTGGACTTTTTTGCTTGGTTGGGTTAGGTTAGGCCATAGGAACATGAGAAACCAAAGTCTACCCCAAATCGACACAAGATTCCATCCGGTTCGCCCGAAAGGGGAGTTTTCACCTCTAAGTGCAGAAACTCACTAGAGAGAAAGTGAAGCCGGTGATGTCGGTCACACCTAGGAGTAGATTCTTGGACATTTGAAACACACAACACACTTGTATACATATGGTATGGCACAACCTAGGTTTGGGTGGGGTTCCGACGCTCCGGGGCCCCGCTTCGGCGAAACCCTGAATCCGCTGGAAAAACCCTAACGTTTCCGTCTACCCCCATAGACGTGCATCGAAAGGGGGTAGCCCAGTGGACTTTTTTACGTGGTTGTGTTAGGTTAGGCCATAGGAACATGAGAAACCAAATTGTACCCCAAATCGACATAAGATTCCATCCGGTTCGCCCGAAAGGGGAGTTTTCACCTCTAAGTGCAGAAACTCACTAGAGAGAAAGTGAAGCCGGTGATGTCGGTCACACCTAGGAGTAGATTCTTGGACATTTGAAACACACAACACACTTGTATACATATGGTATGGCACAACCTAGGTTTGGGTGGGGTTCCGACGCTCCGGGGCCCCGCTTCGGCGAAACCCTGAATCCGCTGGAAAAACCCTAACGTTTCCGTCTACCCCCATAGACGTGCGTCGAAAGGGGGTAGCCCAGTGGACTTTTTTGCTTGGTTGGGTTAGGTTAGGCCATAGGAACATGAGAAACCAAAGTCTACCCCAAATCGACACAAGATTCCATCCGGTTCGCCCGAAAGGGGAGTTTTCACCTCTAAGTGCAGAAACTCACTAGAGAGAAAGTGAAGCCGGTGATGTCGGTCACACCTAGGAGTAGATTCTTGGACATTTGAAACACACAACACACTTGTATACATATGGTATGGCACAACCTAGGTTTGGGTGGGGTTCCGACGCTCCGGGGCCCCGCTTCGGCGAAACCCTGAATCCGCTGGAAAAACCCTAACGTTTCCGTCTACCCCCATAGACGTGCGTCGAAAGGGGGTAGCCCAGTGGACTTTTTTACGTGGTTGTGTTAGGTTAGGCCATAGGAACATGAGAAACCAAAGTCTACCCCAAATCGACACAAGATTCCATCCGGTTCGCCCGAAAGGGGAGTTTTCACCTCTAAGTGCAGAAACTCACTAGAGAGAAAGTGAAGCCGGTGATGTCGGTCACACCTAGGAGTAGATTCTTGGACATTTGAAACACACAACACACTTGTATACATATGGTATGGCACAACCTAGGTTTGGGTGGGGTTCCGACGCTCCGGGGCCCCGCTTCGGCGAAACCCTGAATCCGCTGGAAAAACCCTAACGTTTCCGTCTACCCCCATAGACGTGCGTCGAAAGGGGGTAGCCCAGTGGACTTTTTTACGTGGTTGTGTTAGGTTAGGCCATAGGAACATGAGAAACCAAAGTCTACCCCAAATCGACACAAGATTCCATACGGTTCGCCCGAAAGGGGAGTTTTCACCTCTAAGTGCAGAAACTCACTAGAGAGAAAGTGAAGCCGGTGATGTCGGTCACACCTAGGAGTAGATTCTTGGACATTTGAAACACACAACACACTTGTATACATATGGTATGGCACAACCTACGTTTGGGTGGGGTTCCGACGCTCCGGGGCCCCGCTTCGGCGAAACCCTGAATCCGCTGGAAAAACCCTAACGTTTCCGTCTACCCCCATAGACGTGCGTCGAAAGGGGGTAGCCCAGTGGACTTTTTTACGTGGTTGTGTTAGGTTAGGCCATAGGAACATGAGAAACCAAAGCCTACCCCAAATCGACACAAGATTCCATCCGGTTCGCCCGAAAGGGGAGTTTTCACCTCTAAGTGCAGAAACTCACTAGAGAGAAAGTGAAGCCGGTGATGTCGGTCACACCTAGGAGTAGATTCTTGGACATTTGAAACACACAACACACTTGTATACATATGGTATGGCACAACCTAGGTTTGGGTGGGGTTCCGACGCTCCGGGGCCCCGCTTCGGCGAAACCCTGAATCCGCTGGAAAAACCCTAACGTTTCCGTCTACCCCCATAGACGTGCGTCGAAAGGGGGTAGCCCAGTGGACTTTTTTGCTTGGTTGGGTTAGGTTAGGCCATAGGAACATGAGAAACCAAAGTCTACCCCAAATCGACACAAGATTCCATCCGGTTCGCCCGAAAGGGGAGTTTTCATCTCTAAGTGCAGAAACTCACTAGAGAGAAAGTGAAGCCGGTGATGTCGGTCACACCTAGGAGTAGATTCTTGGACATTTGAAACACACAACACACTTGTATACATATGGTATGGCACAACCTAGGTTTGGGTGGGGTTCCGACGCTCCGGGGCCCCGCTTCGGCGAAACCCTGAATCCGCTGGAAAAACCCTAACGTTTCCGTCTACCCCGATAGACGTGCGTCGAAAGGGGGTAGCCCAGTGGACTTTTTTGCTTGGTTGGGTTAGGTTAGGCCATAGGAACATGAGAAACCAAAGTCTACCCCAAATCGACACAAGATTCCATCCGGTTCGCCCGAAAGGGGAGTTTTCACCTCTAAGTGCAGAAACTCACTAGAGAGAAAGTGAAGCCGGTGATGTCGGTCACACCTAGGAGTAGATTCTTGGACATTTGAAACACACAACACACTTGTATACATATGGTATGGCACAACCTAGGTTTGGGTGGGGTTCCGACGCTCCGGGGCCCCGCTTCGGCGAAACCCTGAATCCGCTGGAAAAACCCTAACGTTTCCGTCTACCCCCATAGACGTGCATCGAAAGGGGGTAGCCCAGTGGACTTTTTTACGTGGTTGTGTTAGGTTAGGCCATAGGAACATGAGAAACCAAAGTGTACCCCAAATCGACACAAGATTCCATCCGGTTCGCCCGAAAGGGGAGTTTTCACCTCTAAGTGCAGAAACTCACTAGAGAGAAAGTGAAGCCGGTGATGTCGGTCACACCTAGGAGTAGATTCTTGGACATTTGAAACACACAACACACTTGTATACATATGGTATGGCACAACCTAGGTTTGGGTGGGGTTCCGACGCTCCGGGGCCCCGCTTCGGCGAAACCCTGAATCCGCTGGAAAAACCCTAACGTTTCCGTCTACCCCCATAGACGTGCGTCGAAAGGGGGTAGCCCAGTGGACTTTTTTACGTGGTTGTGTTAGGTTAGGCCATAGGAACATGAGAAACCAAAGTCTACCCCAAATCGACACAAGATTCCATACGGTTCGCCCGAAAGGGGAGTTTTCACCTCTAAGTGCAGAAACTCACTAGAGAGAAAGTGAAGCCGGTGATGTCGGTCACACCTAGGAGTAGATTCTTGGACATTTGAAACACACAACACACTTGTATACATATGGTATGGCACAACCTACGTTTGGGTGGGGTTCCGACGCTCCGGGGCCCCGCTTCGGCGAAACCCTGAATCCGCTGGAAAAACCCTAACGTTTCCGTCTACCCCCATAGACGTGCGTCGAAAGGGGGTAGCCCAGTGGACTTTTTTACGTGGTTGTGTTAGGTTAGGCCATAGGAACATGAGAAACCAAAGCCTACCCCAAATCGACACAAGATTCCATCCGGTTCGCCCGAAAGGGGAGTTTTCACCTCTAAGTGCAGAAACTCACTAGAGAGAAAGTGAAGCCGGTGATGTCGGTCACACCTAGGAGTAGATTCTTGGACATTTGAAACACACAACACACTTGTATACATATGGTATGGCACAACCTAGGTTTGGGTGGGGTTCCGACGCTCCGGGGCCCCGCTTCGGCGAAACCCTAAATCCGCTGGAAAAACCCTAACGTTTCCGTCTACCCCCATAGACGTGCGTCGAAAGGGGGTAGCCCAGTGGACTTTTTTTACGTGGTTGTGTTAGGTTAGGCCATAGGAACATGAGAAACCAAAGTCTACCCCAAATCGACACAAGATTCCATCCGGTTCGCCCGAAAGGGGAGTTTTCACCTCTAAGTGCAGAAACTCACTAGAGAGAAAGTGAAGCCGGTGATGTCGGTCACACCTAGGAGTAGATTCTTGGACATTTGAAACACACAACACACTTGTATACATATGGTATGGCACAACCTAGGTTTGGGTGGGGTTCCGACGCTCCGGGGCCCCGCTTCGGCGAAACCCTAAATCCGCTGGAAAAACCCTAACGTTTTCGTCTACCCCCATAGACGTGCGTCGAAAGGGGGTAGCCCAGTGGACTTTTTTGCTTGGCTGTGTTAGGTTGGGACATAGGCCATGGGAAACCAACTTTTAACACAAGTTTTTAAAAGATTACCCCCGTTTCGTCCGAAGTGGGAGTTTTCACCTCTAAGTGCAGGAACTCACTAGAGAGAAAGTGAAGCCGGTCACACCCCGGAGTAGGATACCGGACATTTACAACACACAACACACTTGTAGACAATTATTCGCGACGTTATTTTATGTGGGTGGAAACCGCTATTCGGCGTAGCTATGTACATAGAATATGAATAAAACATAGTAAACTTAATTGAGAGTAATAAATAGATACATAAAAAAAGAAGATTAGGGTAAAAAACATTATGACTATTTTAGGCGAATCTGTACATATAGCAATTAGGTGTATCAATATAAATAAAAATGAATAAAAATGGTAGAGCCCTGTGCCGACGGCTTTGCCGTCGGCACAGAGTGCCGTCGACGTCACCTGATATTCTGTGCCGACGGCTGTATGTGTCCCGACGGCCACGTCGGGACAGAGTGTCTGTGCCGACGGCCGTTTCTGTGCCGACGGACTTGTCGACGGCTGGTCCTGGTACACACCTGTGCCGACGGCCCCGACAAATGGCCGTCGGCACAGATTCTGGCCGTCGGCACAGCTGGCCATTCCTGTAGTGAAAAGTATAATTTGCCTGTTGTTCTGAATTACCACCTCCATGTGTTTGTCGGTTTGTCCGAAACAAGGTAACTACAGAATTCACGGTGACAAAATGCAAATCCTTACAATTTTGGAAGTCTGAGGCCACGGAACAATTGGTCTCGCTTAGATAGGTTTACTGGTCAAAATCATAATCTTGTGTGGTTGGTCCGCCTATGCCAGACACAGTGTTTTTCCTTACGAGTAGGAATTAGCTCCTTTTCACACTTCCCAAAAGCTGCATAATTTCAGGTGTTCTATATGTCTCAACTTAAGGAATTCATTTTGCTGCAGAAAAAGTCTCAGTTTGACACACATTGGTACGAAGTCAGACTCGAAATGCCAAGTTGACCACGCACCAGCAGCCAGCATATGAGTTTTCTATTGTTCTTTTTTTTCATGGGGTAGGTAAAATCTCTGCATGCATGGCACCATACACTTGTGGACAGTGTTGCATAGGTGGCCGTGCTGCTACCAGGAATTCCTGGGATTCAGGCATGGCGGTAGATACGTATGAAGCTCACTGTAGGCTTCCTGTTGAACAATTATCATTTGCCACAGCATGCGTGGTCTTGTCCAAATCTCACCTGACCAGAAAGCGAGATCCAGGAGAAGTTCCTGGACACGTACGTATCTCAGATGAAGCTAAATCACTACAGGAATGGCCCGACGGCTTTCTCATTGCCGACGGCCTTTTATCGGGGCCGTCGGCATAGCTCGTGTAGAATCTATGCCGACGGGATTCTTTTCATGGCCGTCGGCACAGCCCGTATAGCAGCTATGCCGACGGGTTTTTTTTCGTGGCCGTCGGCAGATCTGACGAACGTCGACAACCGTGAGTAGGGGCCTCGGCGTTTTTTTTTTTTGGCTCAGAAAAATTGAAGTGTATGAATGGGGATTTGAACCCTGCACCTCTGGTACATCGACGGAGTGAACGCTATGCTAACCATCAAACCTACAGGTGCTTGCTGTTTAGTTTCGAGACACGTTTTATATGTTCCGTTTTCCTCACGTAGTACTATAAATTGGCAACTATATTTGTTTAAGCACATTTCCTTCTTGTACAATACAAAACACGGACAGACTAAATTGGCAACTTTTATACTCTGTTATATCATTATGATGACAAATTCTAAGTTTACAATATTTTTGCATACATAATTATTTATTGTGCTCGAATATATTTGCATACATATATTTGCACCATTTAAAAGTAAAAAATATATCATGCTCAAATCTATTAGCATAAATAATTGTTTATTTCTTGCACCATTCATTCATAGAGTTCTAAACTCCCATTTCGGATGCGCCAAATGGAATCTTGTGATCACTTGTGCCGAGATTTGGTTTTTCATCTTCCTATATCCTATCCTAGCACAATAAATTAAATAAGTACATTAGTCAACTGTGGTGCCCTAATATATGTACACAAGCGTGGTGAAATGTTAAATAATAAAATAGTCCAGCAATATTAGCAAAAACTTCCACTAGGCTACCCCTTTCGACTCCGTTCAAAGGGGCTAGACGGGAATTTTGACTTTTTTCCAGCGGGTCTAGGGTTTCGCCGACGCGGGGCTCCGGAGCATCGGAAACCCACCAAAACCTAGGTTGTTCCATACCATATGGATACAAGTGTGTTGGGTGTTTCATATGTCCAAGAATCTACTCTGGTGTGTGACCGGCTTCACCGGCTTCACTTTCTCTCTACTAAGTGTGTGGACTGATAGCTGAAAACTCCTACTTCGGGCGAAACGGGGGCAATATTGTGACAACTTGTGATAAAAGTTGGTTTTCCATGTACCTATGTCCTAACCTAACACAACCAAGCAAACAAATCCAATGGGCTACCCCCTTTCGACTCCGTTCAAAGGGGGTACATGGGAACTTTGACTTTTTCCAGCGGGTCTAGGGTTTCGCCGGCGCGGGGCTCCAGAGCGTCGGAAACCCACCAAAATCTAGGTTGTTCCATACCATATGTATACAAGTGTGTTGGGTTTTTCATATGTCCAATAATCTACTCCGGTGTGTAACCGCTTCACCGGCTTCACTTTCTCTCTACTAAGTGTGTGGACTTATAGCTGAAAACACCCAATTCAGGCAAAACGGGGGCAATCTTGTGACAACTTGTGATAAAAGTTGGTTTTCCACGTACCTATGTCCTAACCTAACACAACCAACAAAAAATTCCACTGGGATACCCCCCTTCGACTCCGTTCAAAGGGGGTACACGGGAACTTTGACTTTTTTCCAGCGGGTCTAGGGTTTCGCAGAAGCGGCGCCCAGAGCGTCGGAACCCCACCAAAACCTAGGTTGTTCCATGCCATATGTATAAAAGTGTGTTGGGTGTTTCATATGTCCAAGAATCTACTCCGATGTGTGACCGGCTTCACCGGCTTCACTTTCTCTCTACTAAGTGTGTGGACTTATAGCTGAGAACTCCCACTTCGGGCGAAACGGGTGCAATCTTGTGATACAACTTGTGATAAAAGTTGGTTTTCCATGTACCTATGTACTAACCTAACACAACCAAGTAAAAAATTCCACTTGGCTACCCCCTTTCGACTCTGTTCAAAGGGGGTTGACGTGAACTTTGACTTTTTTCCAGCGGGTCTAGGGTTTCGTTGAGGCGGGGCTCCGGAGCGTCGAAAACCCACCAAAACCTAGATTGTTCCATACCATATGTGTAAAAGTGTGTTGTGTGTTTCAAATGTCCAAGAATCTACTTCGGTGTGTGACCGGCTTCACCGGTTTCACTTTCTCTCTACTAAGTGTTTGGATTTATAGCTGAAAACTCCCACTTCGGGCGAAACGGGGGCAATCTTGTGACAACTTGTGATAAAACTTGTTTTCCAGGTACCAGTAGTGGTTATATCATAGAACCGCCGATAATTTTGAATAATGCGAGCCCTTTCCATGAATAGACACGGTGGCCATTTTGACCATTTTAAAAAATTAAAAAGTGAAAGAATATTCAAAACATGAAATTATTTGGCATAAAGTCTTTTTATGTGTAGTAGTTTTTTTTTGAAATAATAGTAGTAGTTGATCGGATGAACAACATGCATCTTTTCTTGTTTTTGGTGAACGAATCACGAATTAATAAACCACCACGTCTTGGTCTAGGATGATCGGACGGCTCCCAAACTCCTCAAACAAGCACACAATCCGTGTGCTCCCTGTGCTCGCTCCTGATTGGCTGAGGCCAGGACCACACGCACGCAGGGAAATCGCAATATCCTATCCCTCTCGCTCGTCATTCACCGCGTCGTCTTCCTCTCGCTTTCGTCGCCTCACATCACCTCACCGCCATCCCTCTCAGTCCTCACCTCACCGCCGCCTCCTCCCCTCCGCTCCCCCCATACCACCCCCTCACCGACGGCGCCGTGCCGCAGCTCATCGCGTGGCGGTTCGAGAAGGGGCGTGGGCGGCCATCGCGTGGGGCGCGGCCTTGGCGGCACGACCTCCTGGATCTGATGGAGGGCGGCGACCGGAGGTACAGGCGTGGGCCGACGTCGCGAGCGGCGCGAGGCCGAGGCGCATCTGCGGCCGTCGCGAGCGGAGCGAGCCTGAGGCGCGGCTGCGGCGTCGCAGGGCGGCACAGGATTTAGGCGCGACGACGCTGCGGTGGCCTCCCTCGTCGGCGCCGCGTGCAGTGGCCAAGAGCCGGCGCGCGGTTCCGTCGAGGATGGCGACCGTGGTGACTTCCGGCGAGGGAGACGACGGCGGTGCAGCGACGACGTCCACGCAGCAACAGCGGTCCCGGAGGATTTAGGCGTCGTCACGGACACGCCTCTCTAGCAGGGGCGTCGCGGGTACGGCCAGGAGCTCGCCGCGCCTCTGCCTGCATCAACCGCGCCGACGGCGGCTACCTCGACCGCCCCTGCTTCGTCCGTGTCAGGATGGCGACGTCTTCGTGCCGTCGCGGCCGCCCCATCCCTCATCTTTGGGACTAGTTTCGGCCAAGAGCCGGCGCGTGGTTCCGTCGCCGCGCCCAGCCTCGGCCTCGGCCGTCCTCACCACTCCCGGACTCGGTTGGCGCCGTCCTCGCCGCGCTCCACAGCGGCGGCGCCCCAGCCCCTGCTCCGTCGGCCTGTCCCCAGCCAGTCCCCAGCGAGGGATGGCGGGGATTTTTTTACAACACGTGTTCAACCTATGCCGACGGCATTTGCCGTCGGCACTGGTTCTGCCAGCGAGCTCGACCACCGTGGGACCCACCTGCACTGTGCCGACGGACGTTGTGCCGACGGTCCCTTTTGGCCGTCGGCAAAGCCTGTGCCGACGGTTTTTACCTGGGCCGACGGCCAGGTGGGCTGTGCCTACAGGGACCTATCCCGACGAGGCTGTGCCGACGGCGGCCGTCGGCATAGGGGTATACCGACGGTTTTCTGGTCTATGCCGACGGCATAGCGCCCTGTTCCTGTAGTGAATGCGTGTCCAGAAAAATTACACTTGGAAGTTTCTTTCAAGAAGTAATCCTGAGGATTGTAAAATATACAGTGATAAGAAATTATATGATTATTATTTACTTTCTATCAACCTTCCTTTGCTTTTCTTAGCAAAAAGAAACTGCTAATGGAAAAGGATATATAAACAGACATTGGAGGCAAAGTGGTTTAAACTCTGACCACTTTGTCAAGTCCAAAAAGATTGCAAGCTTTCTGATGATAAAGTGGATTTGATAGGCATATAAAAGATGGCTGCGAAAAGGATGCTAATTAAGCTAGGGTTCTTAGCATAGAGGCCAAATCAGATGAGAGCATATCTATGAATGCAGGTCAAGTGCAAGCTGCATGGACAGTCAATAGCTTGTGGTACCTGGAGATGAGGCCCCTACCTACTGTCTAACTAATTTGCGTGACTTACGGTCCAGGGCCAGGAAAAAAAGATATACATATATGTACATAAAACTTGTGTCAAGTTATGTGAAGCAAAGACATCAGGGTCACAAGTAGCTGCCGTCTTAACTAAAAGTGCACTCAAGCAGCAGATGATATTCTTGCACTGCCCCCATCACAAAAGTAATCTTACCTAGCTTAGGCAAGAACGCAGGCACAAGCAAACAAGACATGTCGAAACTGCCCAAGGACATTGGAGACATGGATGTTTAATACTCCCTCCGTTCTAAAATAAGTGTCTCAAAGTTGTTCAAAAGTGAATGTATCTATACTTGTTTCATGTCTAGATACATCCACTTTTTGACAAATCTAAGACAGTTATTTTGGGACGGAGGGAGTACTTCTTTTGCTTCTATGTGTTGAAATATATGTAAAACATATCTAATTAGCATTATTTTGCATTTTTTCATTAGAATTTAAGTAGCATCTCATGTTCGAGTTAACAAACTCTTTCCCTGATCTTACCACCCCATGTGAGAATTTTCCTGGTCTGATAGGTGGGACCACTTGTCATGTTGATATTTCAAGAAAATTAGAGATCCAGTGCCTTGACTGGGAGGAAAAGTGTGGTGCCTTGCGAGAGGGAATATAGTGAACATGGGGGCATATACTCCCTCCTATTTAAAATGTAAAAAAATGTACAAAAACATGTCCAAAAAATCTGAAACAAAAGTTTCATGCATAGGTCTCGCAAAACATGTACCTTGTACATGTGTTTCGTGATGAAATTACTATTTACTTTGCCTCCGTAACAAAGAGAAAGTTTTGGTGCTATATAGCAGTAATAATGTGACATATTTTGTATGTTTTTACATAGGCCAACTTAACAGTCGTCCACGAAACTTCTTAGGCACACATGGAACATGCAAATCTACGCGCGCAACTATTTTCCAGAAATTTTAAACATTTAGAAATGTTTTTTCGAACCAGGAGCATATGCACCCCGGTTCAAATGCTACTTTCCAGGTGCCTTGCCCTTTTTTTTCTGGCCATTGGAACGAGAGTCAATTGCCAGATGACATGAACGGTCCTCTGCTATAGGATACCGGCTGCAGTAATTCGTCTACAGGGATATTGCGACAGTACTTGTCTAAAGTACCATCCAGAGTGCATGCTACAATGTTTAATCTCATTCTTCCGTTTTCGATCTAATGGCCAAGGGGAAAGGCACCACACTGTTCATTCGTGCCTTGCCTCAGTCAAGGCACTAGGTCTCAGTCTGTGAAGGCGTGCCCGCTCCTGAGTCAGGCGCACCCCACCACCTCTTCGTTTCAGCTTGGGCGGGGTGGGAGGTAAACTATAATTGAGTTTGATTAACAAATCTTTGAGGAACAACTACTTATGTGAAACAAAATTGCTATCATTAGATTCATATTCTGAAATACATATTTGTCATCATCATTATCACATATGTTACATATTAATAGTGTTATTGTTGGTAAAGAACTTGTCTTAAAGAAATCTAATATGCAACATATTTTAGGACGGAGATAGTGGTATTTTCCTGTTTTTCCCTTTGACTTCCTTGATATTCGAGTTGAGTTTGATTAATGAGGGGTCAGCCGTCAGCTACATTAACTAGTAATATTGTAGGAGAATACAAGTATTTCCCTACATTTTTTACTTTTGGCTGCCTTGTTTTTGGTGCTGGCCAGTAATAATTTAGGGCATGAGAGGTAGAGAAATGCTAGAAGATTAATAAGGTAACTTTCTCCACTTTGACAAGCTAACTAGATCGGTACCCATCCTTCTCCAACTCCAACTATCTATTTTTAAAGTATTATACCGTTTGCCGTTATCATATACACTAGTAGAAACAGAGGCATTGGTGCGCCCCTTTAGTACCGGTTGCCACAAAAACCGGTACTAAAGGGGGCATTAGCACCGGTTGTGCTTGGGCGCCAGCTAGGGCCCCGCGGCGAGGACCTTTAGTACCGGTTGGTATTAACAACCGGTACTAAAGGACACCTTTTAGTACCGGTTGTTAATACCAACCGGTACTAAAAGGGTGCAGCCCCGCAGGCCACGGTCAGTGGCCCCACGGCAGGCCCTTTAGTACCGGTTGGTAACTAAAACCGGTACTAAAGGTCCTGCCTATATCTTCCACCCCGGCCGAGCCAGCTCCATTTTGGAGCAACTCGACCCCAACCCCATTTTTCCTCTCTCCCAAGCCCTCCCAAGCTCTAGGTCACCCATTTTTTCTCCAACATTTGTCAAGATTGGTGGCACCCTATACAAGGGTTAGCAACTTCTTCATCTTCTCTTCCGGCTTTTCAAGTTTAGCTCATTTTCGTGCAAGTTTAGCAAGTTTGATTTTGGTTGTGCTTGCAAGGTGTTTGATGAAATGACTAAATTAGGGATTTCATTTGTTTTATATGCATTTTGAGCTCGAATTGAAATATAATTTATGGTTTTATATAGTGTCGTCCCGTCCCCTGATCCTCACCGCCGTCGATCGCCCGCGCCGCTCCGTCGCCGACACCACCTCGGTGAGCCTCTTTTTTTATCTTTTATTTTAAAAATTGTTAGTTATATGATTTAAATGCATAATTATTTCTTGTATAATTTTCTTATGTTTTTTTATATATGTATAGTGTCATGGTTTTGATATCCGTCCCCTTCGGCCCTCGTCCGGTCTATGATTCGGATGTGGTATATCTTTTTAACTATTTATTTTGTTTCGTGTTTATAACAATCATGCCGACCAACTTGACGTAGATATATTTTTATTTAGGAGGTAGTTGAACCGGAAATTCCGGCCGACCCTATTGTCGAGTATTTTAAAAAAGAAAACGACGATTTGAGAGCAAAATTGAAGATAAGTGAAGATCTTCGTCTCCAATGCCTAGAAGAGAAGATGGAATTGGACTTGAAGATTGCCGACATCGTTGATGCTCACGGGGTCGAGCTTGCCGACGTCGTCACTGCTCACGAGAGGAAGATGGATGCAATGCGCGCCAAGCTTAAAAAGATTAGAAAATATGCCATTAGTCAAGAGGCTTGGTATCATTATGCTGTTGGTTCAATAGTTACCTTGGTTGCGATTCTGATCGCATTTGTTGTTGGATTTAAATTCTTTAGATAGTTGTATGTTAGTTTCGATTGATGTATGTTTCGTGAGAACTATGTATTACATTTGGGCACTACTCTACTTTGATTTTAATGTGATGAACTTGTATAAATTAATTTGGTCACGTATCTCTATTCATTATTTAGCTGGTGTAATGGTTTTTGATATATTTATGTAATGTAGATGAGCCGAGAATGGATGTACGGTGATCGACGCTGTCCCGAGTTCATTGATGGCATGCATCGTTTTCTCGATGTGGTTAAGTTAAACAAGCTGAAGAATGGTTTTATGATTTGTCCATGTGATGAATGTCGGAATAACAGGAATTACCCGAGCGTAAGAACCATACACTCCCACTTGTTGCGACAAGGCTTCATGCCCAATTATTTTTGTTGGACCAAGCACGGAGAAAGAGGGGTTATAATGGAAAACCCTGAAGAAGAGGATGATGACAACTATCCCGTGTTCTCTGATGAACACGGTGATACTACAATGGGGGAAGAGCATGAGGTCATTGTTGATCAGTCCGACGATGATGATCTTCGTCAGGTCATTCGTGATGAACAGATGAACTGCGTAACTGAAAACGAGTGGTCGAAGCTGGAGCGCATGTTAGAGGATCACAAAAAACCGTTGTACCCAAATTGTGAAGATGACCAGAAAAAGCTAGGTACCACCCTGGAATTGCTGCAGTGGAAGGCAAAGAATGGAATATCTGACAAGGCATTTCAAGAGTTGCTACAAATATTTAAGAAGAATCTTCCGAGGAATAATGAAATGCCCCACAGCACGTACGAAGCAAAGAAGATTGTCTGCCCTCTAGGATTAGAGGTGCAGAAGATACATGCATGCATCAATGACTGCATCCTCTACCGCGGTGAGAAGTACGAGAATTTGAATGCATGCCCGATATGCGGTGCATTGCGGTATAAGATCGCGCGAGATGACCCAGGTGATATTGAGGGCGAGCCGAGCCCCAGGAAGAGGGTTCCCGCGAAGGTGATGTGGTATGCTCCTATAATACCACGGTTGAAACGTTTGTTCCGAAACAAAGAGCATGCCAAGTTGTTGCGATGGCACAAAGAAGACCGTAAGGAAGACGAGATGCTCAGACACCCCGCTGATGGGTCTCAGTGGAGAAAAATCGACAGTGCGTTTGGGGATTTTGCAGCTGACGCAAGGAACTTAAGGTTTGGTCTAAGTACAGATGGCTTGAATCCGTTTGGGGAGCAGAGCAGCAGTCATAGCACCTGGCCCGTGACTCTATGTATCTATAACCTTCCCCCTTGGTTGTGCATGAAGCAAAAGTATATTATGATGCCAGTGCTTATCCAAGGACCGAAACAACCCGGCAACGACATTGATGTGTATCTGAGGCCATTAGTTGACGAACTTTTACAGTTGTGGTCTGACGAAGGTGTACGTGTGTGGGATGAGTACAAACAAGAGGAATTTCCCTACGAGCGTTGCTGTTTGTAACCATCAATGATTGGCCTGCTCTTAGTAACATTTCAGGACAGTCGAACAAGGGATACAATGCATGCACGCACTGTTTAGATAAGACTGACAGTGCATATATAGGTAACAAGATTGTGTACATGGGGCATCGTCAGTTTCTTCCAACCGGGCATCACGTAAGAAACGGAGGCAAGCACTTCAAAGGTTTGGCAGATATCCGGACGAAGCCTACACGCCGTGATGGTGATGTTGTATATGGCATGGTCAAGGATTTGGAAGTAATATTTGGAAAGGGTCCTGGCAGTCTAAATGTTCCGAAAGACGCAAACAAGCGCGTACCCTTGTGGAAAAAGAAATCTATATTTTGGGATTTACCCTATTGGGAAATCCTAGAGGTTCGCTCTGCAATCGACGTGATGCACGTGACGAAAAATCTTTGCGTGAACCTGCTAAACTTCTTAGGCGTGTATGGGAAGACGAAAGATACAGCGGATGCACGGCAGGACCAGCAAAGTACGCACCACGGAAGAGACAACCTGAATTCAGAGAAGTATCAAGGTACTTCCAGCTACTCTCTTACCAAAGAAGAGAAGGAGATCTTTTTTCAAGTCCTGAGCAGTATCAAGGTCCCGTCTGGCTACTCGTCGAATATAAAGGGAATAATAAACATGGCAGAGAAAAAGTTCCAAAACCTGAAGTCTCATGACTGCCACGTGATTATGACACAATTACTT
Organism: Poa pratensis; assembly: GCA_947311845.1. Lineage (NCBI taxonomy): Eukaryota > Viridiplantae > Streptophyta > Magnoliopsida > Poales > Poaceae > Poa > Poa pratensis. The sequence goes on along the minus strand of CAMZMU010000094.1, from coordinate 21,118,626 downwards.
CCTGTTGCATTGAGGGGGCTTCTACCGGAAAACGTTCGAGTACCCATTGTCAAGCTATGTGCATTCCTGAATGCAATTTCTCAGAAGGTAATTGATCCAGCAACTCTACCAAGTTTACAGACGGGTGTGGTCCAATGTCTTGTCAGCTTTGAGTTGGTCTTTCCACCGGCCTTCTTCAATATTATGACGCACCTCATAGTTCACCTAGTCGAAGAGATTTCCATTCTCGGTCCTGTATTTCTACACAACATGTTCCCCTTTGAGAGGTTCATGGGAGTCTTAAAGAAATACGTTCATAACCGTGCTAGGCCAGAAGGAAGCATGTCCAAGGGCTATGGAACAGAGGAGGTCATTGAGTTCTGTGTTGACTTTCTTCCAGATCTTAAGCCCATCGGTGTTCCTCAATCACGCCATGAGGGGAGACTGCGTGGAAAAGGCACGCTAGGAAAGAAAGCAACAAGAAGTATGGACGGGCATTCTTTCACTCAAGCACACTACACAGTTCTACAAAATTCCAGATTGGTGGCTCCGTATATCGTGGAACACATGGATATTTTACGCTCAGAATACCCGGAGAAGACTGACTTCTGGATTAAAGAAAAACACGTGGATACTTTCGGCAGTTGGTTGCGTACACATCTCATTAATGACAACACTGTTGGACAAGAGCTATACTTGTTGGCCAAGACACCATCTTCGACTATATTGACTTTCCAAGGGTACGAGATAAATGGGAATACATTTTACACGGAAACCCAAGACAAAAAGAGCACTAACCATAACAGTGGTGTCCGCTTTGATGCAACAAACGATGATGGAACAAAGGACACATATTATGGTTGCATACAGCATATATGGGAACTTGACTATGGACCTTATTTTAAGATCCCTTTGTTTCAGTGCAAATGGGTTAACCTGTCATGCGGGGTAGAGATAGACAAGCGGTACGGAATGACTACAGTGGATCTCAAAAATCTTGCGTACAAAACCGAGCCATTCGTCCTAGCCAATGATGTGGCTCAGGTTTTCTATGTGAAGGACATGTCTTCCAGACCGAAAAAAAGAAAAGATAAGCAAGCCGGTACATCATACAATGAGCCAAAGCGCCACATAGTTCTTTCAGGAAAAAGAAACATCGTGGGAGTGGAGGACAAGACAGACATGTCAGAAGATTACAATAAGTTTGCTGAAATTCCGCCCTTCAAAGTGAAAACTGACCCAAGCACCGTGTTGAATGATGAAGATTGTCCATGGCTACGACGCAATCAGAAGAAAGGGACACACAAGAAGAAAAAGTGAACACTAGATAGGGATGTTGTTGCTGATGTGTAATAATGTATTAAACCTTTTATGTAACTATGTCCTGAAAACTCAGAAGAGAGATCTAAACGGTTGCAGGACGTAGCTAGGGAACCCGAATATATGAGTGAGTAACCTGGGAAACAAAACACACGGTTTCTCCTAGCTACAGCCCGACACTGATTCACGGTCGAATGTCGTTGCATTCAGTGTCGGGCATAGCTAGGAAACCCGAATGTTTTGTGTTTGAGCGCCACTTCGATCCAAGCAGAGGTAAGACGTCTCTGATGATCTACAACCGTCCGGCAAGACGTCTCTGATGATCTGCAACCGTTTGGAACGGTCGCAGGTCATCAGAGACGTCTTGCCGCTGGTTGCCCAAAGATGCCTCTCCGAGTGACGATGGAATGTTTTGTGTGAGTGAGTGAGTGACGCTGGAATTCCGGGAGGTGGGCTATATATAGGGTCATGTGGCTCACGAAGTGGTCGTGATACTGCTGATCCAACAGCTCACAATCCCTCAAAAGAAACACACCTCTGATCCAACGTCTCACGAGCGCTTGAAAGAAACACACGATCCGTGTGCTTCTTTAGTACCGGTTGGTAACACCAACCGGGACTAAAGTCGGGCTCACCCCTGATCCAAGGGCTCACAAGCGCTCGAAAGAAACACACCGCTTGATCCAACGGCTCCCAATCGCTGGAAGGAAACACACGATCCGTGTGCTTCTTCCTGATCCACTGGAGAAGGTAGGCAACTTAATTCGATCCCGCCACCGTTTCCCGCCCAAATATTTCCCGCTATCGTTCCCCCAAATGCCGCCACCGGTAGTTCTATAAAACCCAGTCGAAGGTAGGCATGGTACTCACTTGAGTGCAAGCATGGTGTGTATTGGTCCTTGCGAGAAGTGTGTGTCCGGGTTTCACATTTCCGCATCCGAGCATCTCGCCAGGCTTTCGAGCAATTTGAAGGTAGATGGTAGGGTAGTTCCAATTGAAGAAATTTTGCACACTGAGAGTCATCTCGCTTTGCTCGGGGCGAAGCTATGCCGCGATGGGTTTCCGTATAGGACCCCGCTCCAAATTCGTGCAGAAATGCTCACGCTTGCAGAGAAGTTTGACAGGAAAGTTACGAATAGTCCGTTCTACCGAACTGAAGCTGACCGTGATTCGTACGGTCGTTCCTGTCTCTGGGTAGTTGACAGCGATGATGACGACGATTTCATGCCGTCGTCAAAGGAAAGGAGGGTTGAAACACTGAGCAAGAAGGCTGAAGCTTCGTCCAAGGGCAAAGTCAAGAAGGCAGAATCTTCGTCAAAGGGCAAGGAAGGCAAGAAGACAGAATCTTCGTCAAAAGGCATTGATGGGAGATAGGTAGAGTCTTTGTTTTACTTGTGTTGTATCGTAATTTCAAGTTGTACCTTAATTTGTTCTATCCAGTATTTAGAACTATTGAAGTTGTAACGTAGATGTCTAGTTGTATGTTAAATCGTCTCTGCATAAGACGGTTGACCGCACATCGGAGTTGTATCTTGGTTCACACGGTTGCGAAGATGGCGGCCGGCTTTTGGAGATTGTGTCCTCTGTTCCTCTCTTCATCGCGGTTGGGTTTGCTCTGACCTTTCTGCGGAGGTACTGGAGGTGGTGTGGCCTGCTCCCGGCGGTGGTCGTCGGTTGGCGTGCTCGCCTGAAGAGGATTGAATCGGGGCGTCGCCCCCGCCGATATGGCTTTCCTCTGTCTTCAGATCTCGGCGTCCGCGTCGGGTGACTACTGCGGCGACATCACCTGGTGGCAGTAGAGAAGAAAGTAGAGAAAAAAACAAAATAGAAACCAAATAGATATAAAAAACAGAAAACAAAAGAAAGAAAAAAAACTAGAGAAAAAAAATTCAAAAAGCCCATTCTACAACCGGTACTAAAGGGCTGGGCTGCGCGCGGGAATTTTCGCCGCGGCCCAAAAGGCACCTTTAGCACCGGTTGTAGTCTACAACCGGTACTAAAGACCCTTTAGTACCGGTTGTAGTCTACAACCGGTACTAAATTCCTGTTCTGCAATTAAAGCAGGGGATCGATCCCCAAATTCGCTAACTCTGCTCGAAGACGACGACGCCCGCGCGCTCCTCTCGACACCACGCCGGCGAAGCCCTGCCGCGTCCACGCCGTCGACGCCCCCCGCCGTCCGCGCCGTCGACGCCCCCACGCCGTCGACGCCCCGCGCCCGCTCCACGCCGTCGACGCCCCGGGCGCCCACTCCGACGAGACCGCCGCGCCGCCCTCTCAGCCGCCGCTCCATTTCCCCCGTACGTCGACGACGACGCCCACTCCGGCCGCCGCGCGCACCCACTCGACGTCGTGGACGCCCCGCGCGCCCACTCCGGCCGCCGCGCGTGCTCCACCGCGCTGCTCTCTCTCCACTCCGGCCGGCCACACCACAGTACCACATCAAGGTAATTTTTTTTTAGTACTGTTTTTTTAGTTAATATTAAGTTTAGTTTACCTAAGTAATTTGAGTACTGTTTTTTTAGATAAGTTTAGTTTAGGTAAGTCTTTTTTTTAGTAGCAATTTTTTTGTTATTACTTTTTTTATTACTGTTTTTAGTTAAGTTTTAAATTTTGTTTAGCATTTTTAGAAATTTGTACCAATTTTGTAGATAGCAAAATATAGATAGCATTTTATTCATTTTGTAGATAGCAAAATAACAGAAATATAGATAGCTTAGAATGAAAATATAGATAGCATTTTTTGTAATTTAGTACTTTGTACTTTTGTAATTTTTGTATGAAAATTCTTGTTTAAAATGAGTATGAAAATTTGTTGTTCAAAATAAAAAATGTTGCTAAGTTTCAAATATTGCAAGTTTCAAATATTGCAAAGTTTCAAATCTTGCTAAGTTTCAATTAGCATTTTTGAAAGTTAGCAATTTTGAAAGTTAGAAATATTGCAAAGTTTCAAATATTGCAAATTTCAAATATTGCTAAGTTTCAAATATAGTTTAACATTGTAAAGTTTGAAACATTGTAAAGTTTGAAATTTTGCTAAGTTTGAAATATTGCTAAATTTCAAATATTGCTAAGTTTGAAATATTGTAAAGTTAGAAATATTGTAAAGTTTGAAATATTGCTAAGTTTCAAATATTGCTAAGTTTCAAATATTGCTAAGTTTGAAATATTGTTAAGTTTGAAATATTGCTAAGTTTCAAATATTGCTAAGTTAGAAATATTGTTAAGTTCGAAATATTGTTAAGTTAGAAATATTGCTAAGTTTCAAAATTTGCAGTGACATTGAGCTATGGCGGACGATGCCCCCACCTTCGTCCGAGATTTGGAGGAAGAAGACCGTCTCCAACAAATAATATATAACACCGCTGCCGGACCCAATTCCGATGGAGAATATTCCGATGGAGAAGATTCGTCCGACGGAGAAGACGCCGAAGAATTCAGCGCGAAATGTTTGAATGACTCCGGTGAGGGACTTGAGTTAGAAAAATTCAGAGATGACGACGACGACGAAGAAGAACCGTCTGGATCTAAGGCGGACGATGCCCTAGCTAAGAAGAAGGTATATATTAAGTCTTGTTGATCACTATAGCTAGATGCATTAATTGATTTATATGCGCACTTATTAACGAAACATTTTTCTTTCAGCCCTCTGGATCTAAGTCGTCAATCCCCGTACGAGGCCCGGCCCAAGGGTTAAAGCTCCCGGAAGGTGCAACGTTGTCGATCGACGAAGTTACCTTCAAAGGCAAACCAGAGAAACCCGATGGAATCTACAATAAATATGTACGGCAGTGCGGAGTTTTTGTAAGGGACATGGTCCCGATCACTGTGACAGAATGGAATGAGCCGAAGAAAGCCAACATAGGCGCAAAATATCTCGAGCAAAGAATTAAAGAGACCCTTTGGGACTCGATGATGTCTAAATTCAACCTACCGGCAGATCTCCCACAGAAGATGAAGGATAAAGTCAAGGAGTGGACTCTTAGCAAGATGGCCCAGCAATTCAACAACTGGAAGAACACATTGTGGAGAAAATATGGGAACAAAGATATAGTTTTCAAAGGACATCTAGAGAAGCTAAAAGATGATTGGGCTGAATTTGCGGCGTATAAGAATTCGGGCGTCTCTGTGGCCCGATCGACACAAAATAAGTTGAATGCCTCGAAGAAGAAATATTTCCATCATTTGGGCTCAGGTGGCTACAAGACTGCCTTGCCTAAGTGGCAAGCCTATGAAGACGAGCTGCGAAAACAAGGGATCCCTCCACAGACAGATGACTGGCCCGACAGGTCCAAGTTCTGGTTGTTCGCGCATGGGGCAGTGTTGCACCCAGAAACAGGGCTGATTGTTGCAAAGGGAAAATGGCGGAGAAAAATTAGAAGAGTCATCAGAAAAATAAAAAATGTCATAGCACTAGTCAAGGAGGGAAAATTTGTTCCCGATAGAGAGGACGACGAGCTTTCACAAGCCCTCGGGAATAAAGAACACTGGGGGCGATGTCGAGCCAGAGGAGGCGGGGTTGGTTTTCTTGAAGGGTTTCCGGAAGACGTTGCAACTTATAGAAAACATTGCAGAAGTAAGAAGAGGGAGGCGGAGAGGGTTACTGCATTAGAACGCACGGTGCAGGATGTGCAGAAGCAACTGGCCTCAATGACCCAGACCAGGGAATCTCAACTGCGAGTAGAAGATCCTGCAGGCGATGCCTGCCCATCTCAGCGGAAAAGCAGCGTGGGTTCCACGCAGCTACAAGATCCTGCAGTTGATGAACCAGTTGCTGAACCATCGGCGGCTCACTACCCCGTGGATGATATCACGGAGAAGACAAATTGTGAGTTACATGCGCCGATGATGAACATTACTTACCGGTGGCGACTGGCTATGCTTTACGACATCAACCTGGAGAAACCTTCCATTTTGGTGTGATTCCGCCTGGATTTGCTCGTGTCGGGGTCACGAAAGTTATGCCGGGATTCAACGCAATACGTCTTGAATTTCCTGGAGCTGAAGGCGAGAAGACATTGGGAGAAGTTGAGTTTGGTATCGTTCTATGGAAGAAGAAATACATCAAGTTTCCAGACTCGGAGCCAAGGCCACCGACTCCTCCCGTTAGACATTCACCACATCAAAGTCCACCCGCCTCCCCCCACGAAGTTTGGGATCCCGCCGCGAGTCCATCTCCCGCGTTGTCCCGTCAACCGACTGATGCGCCCACTAGTAACTTGACAAAGCGGAAGCTGTTCCCGTCGTCCACCCCTGTCAAGAAACGTGGAAAAAGTGTACGGGCTCCTGAGAACCCCAAGGAAGTCAAGGCTCCTGAGAAGTTAACTTCTGAGATGACTCAGCAGGAAATAGCTGAGAGCCTACGTGAAGGGTCGAGAGCCTTTTTTGAGCAGAAAAAGAAGGAAAGAGTGGAGGCAAGACTTGACCCCATAAAGGAACTTCTGAAGACTATACCAAATGAGGTAAAAGATCAAACCGTTGACAACCTATATGACCCTCCACCTCCGCCCATTTCAGACTACGAGCGAGGTATTGACAAGGTACTTTCCTCGCAGAATGAGCAAGAGAAATTGTGCGGGAAAGGAGTTGCCCAGCTCGGAGAACAAGAAGCACAATCGCTCGCCCCGCTCATTGTACCTTCTGAAACTCGGGAAATCGAGCATGGAGAAGTTGTCCTTGGCGACTCAGGTTACCCCATGGCGGAGATTGCCCCACGATTTGATTTTGAACTCGGGCTGCCTATGGTGGAAAATCCGAGCCAGCTAACAACACAGTTATGGAATTTGAATCGCTGGTACATGACCGCCGCAAAAGAAGGGAAATTCTATCTCATGGCGGCGGTTAAGGAACAACACTACTTCCGAGAATATTGTGTGCATGTTGAGTTCCGAGAACTTTTTCAGATGTACAATCAACGTGCTCTCGACAAATCTCTCATCAGCTGCTATTGTCTGTAAGTAATTTATTCGTGTAATTTAATTATCTATAGTTATAAGCTCTCGTTCATTGCTTGTAATTATCGTCACAAAATTCTTTTGTACGCTAATTATGCAGAATGAAGATACGTGAATGCAGACTCGAAGGAATCTGGGACATTGGTTTCATTGACCCGGATAAAGTTCATGTCAAGACCGTGGATGAAAATCCCGTGAACACAGAGGACGTTTTGCTAACGTTCTTTAAGCGACAAAGTACCAAAAAGGAAATACTATTTCCTTACAACTTCGGGTGAGTTTTACCGTCTTCTACACATTCTATTTTGCTTCCCCGATATAAAGTGTAATCGATAAGTTCTGAATACCTGCGTATATAAACGTGCGCAGGTTCCACTACATTCTGCTAATCATTAGACTCGAGGAAGGAGAAGTTGAAGTCTGGGACTCACTAAGGAAAGATCAAAATGAATACAAAAGCGTGCGTCTAATGCTCAAGAGGTAATTTCAATCGCACTATATCAGCCTCTTTCGTTCATTTCCGGATATCAAAAGTATAAGTAATAACTACTCAATTCATTTTCTTTTCCGGACAGGGTTTACAGAAAGTTCAAAGCGGAAGAACGCGGTGTATGGCCAGAAAAGCTGGAGTTCAAGTCTAACAACGTAAGTACTACTACGTGTATCTTTCTAATACCATTATCATTCTCTTGATTATTATTTGATTAAATTATATTCTTGTATATATAGTGGTGTCTGCGACAACCACAGGGGACAGAACTATGTGGATACTACGTTTGCGAGTACATTCACACGAAGGTCAATGAGAGAGTCAAGAGTGTAAGAAATCGAGAGGTACGTGAACATCATACACAACTTTTATTTTGCCACCATGCATCAATTGTGTTTAGTTTCGATCATAGCTGATTTTATTTCCTTCTTTTAAAGATGTCAAACAAGCGGAGCCAGCTCCTACCACGCAACCGCGTAAAAGCTATTGCGGAGGAATTGGCGGGATTCTTACTTACACATGTCATAGATGAACACGGTGAATTCTACTTTGACGAAAGACCACCTCCACCCCCTGCAGTCGATGCTACAAGGGAACCGCCGGCAGTCGATGCTACAAGGGAACCGGCTCCATTGTAATTAATTAGGAGTACTTAAATTTATATGTGACGAGAGTACTTTGTATGTGTATAATGACTACTTTATATGTGTAGTGAGTACTTTATACGCGATCTCCTCCGAAACCCTGAAAAATGAGCGAAAAGGAAAAAAACAGAAACCCTAAACCCCGAAAAATAATCGAAAAGAAAAAAAACCAAAACCCCCTGAAATAATAAGCAAAAAAAGCAGGAACCTTTAGTACCGGTTTGTATGAAAAACCGGTACTAAAGGTCCTCAGGGTCGAGCTCGCCTGTGCGCCCACGTGGAGACCCTTTAGTACCGGTTTTATTTAGGTGCCGGTACTAAAGGGTTACCCCTTTAGTGCCGACCTTTAGTACCGGTTGTGTGGCCGGTACTAAAGGCCATTTACAACCGGTACTAGAGGCAGGGCCGGTCCTGAGGGGGGGCGGGAGGGGCGGCCGCCCCGGGTCCAAAAATTTCAGGGGCCCCTCCCAGCTATGTGTACGTACAAATATAAGTCCGTGTATAATGTTTAATCGCCAAAAAACTTAATGGGAAATAGCGTAAAAAGGCCTGGGAGACGAGCACGCTACTGAGCCTGTTGGTAATCTACTCAGAGAGGAGCCTGGGAGACGCACACCATCTAGTCGGGGACGTTGCGAGCTAGTTTTCCATATAGCGATTAGATCGATACGCCATATCTATTCGTGATTCGTCCCGAGCTAAAACGCATCACCCCATCGTCTCTCGCCTCGCCTAGCACTCCCGATGCTTAAGGCTCCGCGCCGCCGGCAGGTCCAACCGGCTAACCCGTCGCCCAGTCCGTGCGGGCCGAAGGTATCTCGATTGATTAATTTCGATCTTCTCTAATTTTCTAATATAGCTAGTTTAGGCCCTAATTTTGATTACTAGTCATTTTTTATTTTCGGATTGGTTATGAAGCCTCTGTCCGGATGCGTTCCAGATCGGTCATGGCGTCGCACCGCCACCAGTCCAACCGGCCAACCTGTCGGCCAGTCCGTGCGATCAAAAGGTATTTTGATTTGATTAATTTTGATCTTCTCTAGTTCTTTACTATAGGTAGTTTATGCCCTAAGTTCGATTACTAGTTTTTTTCCGGCATGGTTATAAAGCATCTATCCCGGATTCCTTACCAATAGGTCATTCAAAAAAATATTTGGCTTTTAAACGAGTTCAATAGATTTGAAGTGATTAGATGGTTCCTAAGCTGAAGTGATGAGTTCCTCAAAAAAAAATGAAGTGATGTAAATATTGCTATTTTTATATGAATATTCTATCGGGTACACTATAATTTTGCATTTGCATCATTTCATACATGCATTTATGAAGAAAAATATTGTATGGGCCCCGGATTCTAACTTCGCCCCAGGCCCCTAAAATCTCAGGACCGGCCCTGACTAGAGGTGGGTTCTCTACTAGTGATATATGCATGCATGTCCCTGGTTAGTACAAGTGATGTGTCAGCTAGTCAATTCTCCTCCAACAAGTAACCTCGTTTTCACAAGACCTCAGAGAAACAGAAGCTATATGGATGTATGCATGCAACCCTCTTTCTCTTAATATTGTTTTCTGTAGTATATATATACATACAAAGTAGTATGAATTTTTTCTTCTTAATTAGAACATATATTCATGATCACAACTACAAATATATCTCGTATACCCTGATACGAAATGGAAGGTCTACAATATGTCTTATGTAGCAGCCTTACGATTATTGTCGCAAACTCAAAGTACTTAACAATGAAGATTAATGTTGGACTCACAAGACCAACATCGAAGAAATCAATATTTCAATACCGTGACGACCAGAGTTTAGCTTCATCACGCAAGGGAAGTCCATACTAACCAATCAAATCGTGTGTCATGAAGAAGTAAAGGTGATGAATAGTCACACTCACATACGTACACTTTGCTGTCTAGAAAGAAGAAGGTGATTTTTGATTTATGTCACGAGCTAATTATTACATATATATTCCCTCCTTATAAAACCCAAAAGAGGAATCAGCAAAAGAACTAAGTAAACAAAAATGAACATTAATTGTAGTGAGTGTGTACATATTTATGTCCTTCTGTTTTTTTTTGTACAAGACTAAAAGTGTGTACCAAACCACCTTTTTGCCCTATCAACAAACAAACTTCACATCTTCCATGTCGATCGAACTGTGCATCAAATCCAACAATTAATTGTCCATCTCCTTTTGCATTATTTTTGCATTCTTCATTTCCCTTCTAGCTACCAATCACAGCTCATTTGAGTTCAGCCATGACATTTGCCTGGACCAAAGATAAGAGTAATCATGTTAATCAAGTCTAGGTTAAAATTCACACAATTTAATTTGACCAAAAATCAAGCTAACATACACGCTTTGTATCTTAAAAAAGAGCCTAGCTAATTTAACTATCAAATTGGAAAAGGAAAAAACACATAGGGAAATATAAAAATGAGAGTCAAATTCACTGGATGGATGGAAAAGAGACTAGCATGCATGCATGCTTTTTGATTAGGGAGCAGGTACTCACTATAGCAAATCCTTCCAACTACCATCCGTGTTGATGTCATCCATCAGGTTCAGGCTCTCCAGCCCGTCGAACGGGCTCGACGCCGGCGTCTCCTCGCACGATATGCCTCCGGCGGCATTGACACACTCCTGGTCTACCGCTGCCACCATTGGGCGTGGGGCCACTGCGTCTGTCACGTTGCTCCCGCTCGCCCCGCCGTGACCCCGAGCTCGGTTGAGCTCAGCCCGTCCCCGGCGCCAAAACAGTCGAAAAGCCCGCTTATCTGCATGCTGCTCGCCGGCGTAGAGCTGGTCAGAGCCGGCAGGTTGAGCATACCGTCCCACTGGCACTGCTGGAGCAGCATGCTCTGGTCAACGCCTCCGCCGTGCTGCCCGCTGTTGCCGCTCGCGGCGAGGAGTGCCATGAGGTTGTCCATGCTGGCGGCGGCCGTGGGTGCGGGCGCAGGCGCGGCGGCGGTGGCGAGCACGCGCACGAGTCCCTGGAGCAGCTGGAACTTGGCGGCGGCGGCCTGGAGCCTGAGAGCGTTCATGTCCCATGAGCCCCCGGCGCCGGCGGCGGCGAGGAGGCCGGGGAGCCCGGCGAGAAGGCTGAGGTCGGTCCTCGGGCGGTGCGTGACCGGGTCGATGCCCATGCCGAGCAGCTTCTTGCGCAGGTGCGTGTTCCAGTAGTTCTTGATCTCGTTGTCCGTCCTCCCCGGCAGCTTGGTCGCGATCGACGACCACCTGGACGAATTATCAAGCCGTCAGTCGTAGGCGCTGGAGAAGAAGATACAACACAAGGAGCACCTAGCTAGCTAGCTAGAGAAGTAAGTAACGGGCGTACTTATTGCCGAGGATGGAGTGGAGGTGGATGATGAGATTCTCCTCGTCGTCGGTGAAGCGGCCGCGCTTGATGTCGGGGCGGAGGTAGTTGGTCCAGCGGAGGCGGCAGCTCTTGCCGCAGCGGTTGAGGCCGGCGAGCTTGGGCAGACGCCGCCAGCTGCCGTGGCCCTTCTCCTGGATGTAGTCCACCAGCAGCTTGTCCTCCTCCGGCGTCCACGGGCCCTTCTTCACGCCGGCCTCCCCGTCGCAGCATGGCGATCTCCCCATTAATCACTAGCTTACTTGTGGCTACCTTCGATCGAGCTCTCTGCCTAGCTAGCTCTAGCTGGTCACGGTGATGAGAAGCTTGGAGAGAGGTGTAGCAATGGAGGGAGAGAGGCAGGAGTTGGTTTTTTTAGATTTCGTTGGGGATAGGATGGGAGGGGGTTTTATAGAGCGAGGGTTTAGAGATGGAGGTGGCCGATGATGGCGGCATGGCATGCCAAATGGAAGTCTTTCTGTGTGGGCCGGAAACGAGGCCTCCTCTCTCACTCTCTCTCTCCGTGTGTTTCTCTCTCTCTTACTCGGCTGCTCTCTGACTTTTTATGGTTATTATCGAATCAGTTAGCTTGAGCACGTTGTTTAGTTTGATATGCATGTCTACTGTCCTGTTGTGTTTTGTTGTTTTCCCTACGCTCACGCAAGTGGAGTAGTACGTCCGTACTACACGTACGTATGCGTAGAGAGATTCCTCATTCATGCATGCATGTGCATGTGCTTAATTTTTTTCATATATGTAGGCTGCTGCCAGGTACTCCCTCCGTTTTTTAATATAAGATGTTTTAGCATTTGTCTACATGCACATGTACATAAATGTATGTAGACATATATTAGTGTACATGTTAACTCACTTTAGTATGTATCTAGGCAACATATGCAACACCTAAAACATCTTATATTAAAAAACGGAGGGAGTATACCTGAAGAAGGGATTAAAAGAAGAAAGAAAAAAGAATCTCACTAGTCACGCACGAGCGTGGACCGTGTGGCCTGCTCGCTCGGTCGCTCCTCTGCGTGGTCGCGCCTTCGCCTGTTTCCATTCCCTAGTCTCTCTTGGCCCTGCTCTCTCGATCCGCCGCTCCTCCTTGGTGTGTTTTTCATCTTATCCTTGTGCCATCTATTTCCTTCTAATGGAGGGTACAAAGCTCGATTCAAAATCAGCTGTACACAAAACTGAAGCGCATTGACGACGAGATTCCATTCCAGCAATCGATTTCGACTTTCGTCTAATGTTAACTTTGAATTTCGTGTTCATGTTTTCAGTCTTTTTTAACGAATTTCATCAAATTAATCGCACACACTCGACCGTTTGAAGTTTTCTTTTTGGTGCAGCTTCATCTCTTCATTTCACACAACTCTCGTGTTTTAAGTTTTTTATTCCACTGATCTTAGACGAATAGATCATGTGTCGTGTGCCGTGTGTATGCGTATTTAGATTATTCTTAGCTACCTGTTTTCTTAGTAAGAGTTAGTAGATTGTGATGGTGTTCATGATGTGTTTGTGGTGTTCCGCTGTAACCTTAGCCACTGCCACTGGCGACGACTTTCGCGGCCGACCTTCGTCGCCACCAGGCGCGCCGTTGCAGTATTCACCATGGATATAACACAAGTGTGGTGGTGAGAGGTAACTTCACCTATATGGAAATAGGTGAGAGTAATTACCACTAGATACAAGCATGTTGTTTGGTGAGAGTAATCATCACTAAATATTTGAATCTCTATGGACCTTTTATTTTGTTGAATAGATTTGCTTTTGTGGCTTAAATTTTTTTAAACCTCATGTTTTCTCCCCCCCTCGTCTCAATTCCTGGCTCCGCCACTGATAGTACGTACGTCACTACGTGTGCCCATGTAGTTTTTTCTGAAACACGATACAGACACATACGCTAACATACACGTACATACAGTCACGCCTATAAATGCACGTACGTATATACATCCTAATCTATAAGCAACTCCGAAAAACCGAGACGTCGGATCGAGTTTTGAGATTGATAAAATCACCACGGACATCTCGCTATATATCGACGGAACCTGTGGCGGACCTGCGTAAGTGTTGGGGTTAGGTGATACCAATAAGATTTTGCAAATCCTTTCATAAATCATCATTCAGTCATGTTCAAATTTAGAAGATGGCACCATTACAATGAGGGGAACCCAATTGAATAATTCCTTAGCTTCGCCTTATACAGTATACATGATCATCACCTCCCACTGAAAAAGATTTCACCTTTTATGAGACACATGTGTCAAATATGGGTTCGAACTCTCATGTTTTTTTTTTGCGAAACTCAGTACAAACAGAGACGCTCACATACACGCGCATACACTCACACCTATGAACGCACGCACGCACACTCTACCCCTATGAGCACCTCCGAAATACTGAGCCGGCGGATCGAGTCTTGAGATTGACGAAGTCACCACGGACGCCTCGCTGTCGACGGGAACGTCGCCTCCCACTGAAGAATATTCCGCCTAAATGCAACACACATATGTCAAACCTGGGGTTTGAACTCTGGTGGGCTGAGGGTACAACCACCCTGCTAACCATCACCCTGAGGTTGGTTTGCCGAACTCTCATGTTTTGGTGCATGCTCAATTGCTCATACATACATGCACGACAATATTTTGGTACTTCGTACGTAGGTCATACATACATGCATGTCGTCCTTACCTAGGCACGACGTGTGAGAGCGTGGCATGCATGTTAATCACTTCCAGAAGAAAGCATGCATATTTTCTCCCAGCAAGGAGGCACGTGTGCAGGAGGCAGAGCAGAGTTAGGTTCCACGTGTGGACTTTCCTCCCAGCAAGGAGCAAGGAGCAAGGAAGAAGGAACTACCTGTTCCCCTTTTGATTCCCCTCGTGTCACATTATTTGGTGCACCTCCCCGCTCGATCATAGGCCACGGCCGGCCATTAGGGTGGGCTAGTGTGCCCCACCTTGTAACTACTTCTACTAGCACTGGGACCCACTGTGCAGCTGGCTATGTGGTTATTGTGTGACTGTCATTGCCCCAACTGGCCTTCTGCCAAGTGACATGGGCAACTAATTAATTGTTATCCAATATTTGAAGAATAGACTAGTCCCTCCGTTTATAAATATAAACCCTTTTAGCCTTTTTTCTGATTCGTTCGTATCTAACGTTATTTTATTTTAGTGGGCAGTTCACTCATTTTGTTCTGTATTTGGTTCGTATTGGAATGTATAAAAAAATTTATATGATGGAATAGAGGGAGTAGTAGTTATGAACACATATGTGTGCATGGTTGACTTCGAAAATGGATTTGGTATTCTGATCCATTAGTTTTTTTTCTTCATATGTTGCGTAGGCATTTCTATAGGTTGTGATAATCTAGTTTGTCTAATCAGTCCTTGCTCATTTTAGTGTTTTTACTCAATTTTAACTGCTTTTATGGCTATTTTGTCCAACACACTATAAAGTATAGGCACATCACAACACAATTCCGTATTAATAAGCCTTGCCTTAATTTGCACGAGTGAACGTGTGTTGGGTGGAAAATGAATTAATAACAACCACTTTAGCTAAGAAAGAATAGATCCATAGCCCATAGGCACCTGTGTATGTATATCTGAATATGAACTTAGCAACATATCATATTTTAGAATTTTACATTTGTAGTTACCCATATGATTTCCATATAAATTTATGACCTTGCGTAGCTAGTTCAGAATCAGAAAAATTAACAGAACTACAATCAAGTGAAACATATGCAATATCGTTTATGAATACTCTAATCCATGTTTTGTTTGTAGAATAGCTCTCAGATGGTAATTTCGTTTATTTACTTACAAGACTAAGTTTCTACCTTATACGTACATACATAAATGTTTTTCACAAATTTTATAACTTAAGATATGATTATTAAATATCGAGAAATGAGTTCACATGTACATGTATCTATAATTGCATTTTCTATGTCAAGTGAACATCCTTAATCACATATATATCCACAAGATAACAGACATGTAATATTGAGTATGTAAAATATACTGTATATATATTTACATGCAATGCTTATGCATGGTTTAAGAAAAGATTTTTCCCGGATAAGCGTCGGCTCCTGCACGGGCATTGGCACCAGCACCGGCAGCAGCGCCAGCACCGACACTTCCTTGTCCGGTCTTAACAAACTACACCCATGTGGTCACCAAGGCACATCTAACCATGATATTTGTGAATATATGGTGGCATAACTGCTCTTCTTTTCATATCTGCTGCTAACGTTTTGGTCCATCGGATAAGGTCTATCGGGAGAATAGCTACTTCATCAAGCACATCAAGACACCGACCACCTTATTAAAGGTACTGATCGAGGGTTTGTCCGAGATAAGTGGGTTTAGTCCATAATACTTTGGATCTGCACCACTTCCAACCATGACGCCCAAAGACTCCCCCGGCCGGGTGGCCCATTTCTAGAACCTCCACCGACCTAACCTGCGATGCTGCATGATTCCAGAAGATTCCCTCAAGAACGACGTACATTGGATGAAGGTTACGAGATCAAGAATTAACGTACAAGACAAGAGGAAACCTAATGTACAAGACATAGGCTCCTACCAAAGACTATAAATACAAATTTTAACCTGGAGATGATCTTTGATTCATCCTACTACACGATCGCATCTACATCGATCTGAAGCTTTAGCCTTTGTCGCATCAATAGCTTAAACCCTAGACACAAATACATCCTTACCGAGCGCATCTATAAGCTCGACGGGATCCTCTTGTAACACCTTGTACAATCTTGTAGCCACTCCATGAATAAAAGTCTGATAAATCTTCATCATCTACATTGTCTTTGATCCAACCCTGTATACCCGTGTCGTTTGGTGAACAAATAACCTCCCTTTATTTTACCGAAGTGACATTGTCGTGGGTTTTTAATAACCATCCTTCAACATGTGTTAATCATTAGGTTGACTGCCGCTTGGCGGTTACTTGTAAGTGGTTAGCGTTTCCCGTAGCAACCAATGCAAACTTCTGATTGGAGTTGTGATCAAGGTTGACATCTCTCAGCGGTCCCGCTGCAACGACCTGGTCTTGACGTTCACATTTGTCTAGTTATGTTATTCATGTGTTATTGTAACTATATGGTTATTATGAATTGTTGGTTTTCGTGAAATGTGTTAGCTTGGACTCTTGTTGTTTCCAGTCTTCAGTATAGTGGGAATGTATCTGTAGTATGAGGGCTTTTGTTGCTTGTGTATGGGAGAAAATGGTGTCAGTTCTTAGAAATTTGTAGGGTTTTAGAATTATTTTTGTTGGTGGTGCGGTTTATTGTAAAATTAGTTGAATCCCAGTAACTGTAAATTCTACATGTGCATTTGATCTAAAAACTGTCAGTTTCCGCATTTAATGATTTTTTTAAAATAAGCACCAAACGACCAGAATGTGCATAAAAGATATCCTTTTCATGAACACTTTTTTAACGTGTCATATTTTCAGATTTGGTATTTCCCCTCAGAACTATGTTACATAAAAGGACACTTTGCGCCAATTTTTCACTTTTCTCTCCTTTTATTTGATTGTTTCCAAAATTGGATCAAAAGTACCGGCTTGACCATTCATAATATGGGATTGAATATTTAAACATTCTTCGTGTCTGCTGCATGTAATGGTACTAGGGTATATTCATGACGGACTAAATACTCACCCATCTAACAAAGTGGTCTTCTTTACTCTTGGTGCCTTTCTTTGACATGGTCTCTTGTCTTTCCTTCTTTTTGTCCAGTTTCATGCACTAGCCAACACAATTAAAAGTCCGAGCTGATAAAAACGGTTAGACAATCTATATATACATTTCAAACACACAGAGCATTTTACAATGGTCAAGTGCCCCTGATTCATCCCAATCATGCATTGCATGCATCTTGGACACGTAATTATGTGGCGGGCTCCCTCTATAACTCGCTGAAACTCTTAATTAGCTAGCAGTATCTTATGTTGAGCCAAGGTGTACATGACTTGTGCACTAACTAGAGCAGGTTTAGGAAAGCAACTGTGCAATTAATTGGAATGATCTTGTGGTCCTAGGACTGCAGGATAAGAATCTATGTTGTGGGCAGTGGCAGAAATACAGAAGCAAAAAAGGAATCTATATATGTTGGGGCACTTTGACATGTACACATCACACTCACTACATGAATGGGTATGTACGCCGACGGCCGATCTATACGCCGACGGCCATTTGTCGTGGCCGTCAGCATAGATGACGAGGAGGCCAGCCCGTCGAAGTGGCCGTCGGCGTACAACATGCCCTCGACGTAGACCTTCAACGCCGACGGCCACCCTCGGCGTCGAGCCCACCCTCGGCGTACTATCAGCGCGGGATAGGTGCCTCATCTACGCCAACGGCTTTGCCGTCGGCATAGATGCCTCGATTTTTAAAATCTTTATTTTTTAGGTATATACCTACGCCGACGGCTTTGCCGTCGGCACAGTTACCATGTTTTTTAATCTTCGTTTTATGTATTTTATTTATTGTTCCCAGTTAAGTTTAATATGTTTTTTATTCATTTTATTTATATAGCTACGCTAAATAGCGGTTTCCACCTATATAAAATGACGTCACGAATTTTGTCTCTCACAGTTGCACGTCGGGCGAACCGGGGGCAACCTTGTGATAAAAGTTGGTTTCCCATGTCCCTATGGCCTAGGCTAACACAACCAAGCAAAAAAAATCCACTGGCCTACCCCCCTTTCGACGCTGTTCAAGGTGGTAGACGGGAACGTTAGGGTTTTTCCAGCGGATTCAGCGTTTCGCCGAAGCGAGGCCCCGGAGCATCGGAACTCCACCCAAAACTAGGTTGTGCCATACCATATATATACAAGTGTATTGTGTGTTGTAAATGTCCAAGATCCTACTCCGGGTGTGACCGGCTTCACCGACTGCACTTTCTCTCTAGTGAGTTTCTGCACTTAGAGGTGAAAACTCCCGTTTCGGGCGAACCGGGGGCAACCTTGTGATAAAAGTTGGTTTCCCATATCCCTATGGCCTAA
Organism: Poa pratensis; assembly: GCA_947311845.1. Lineage (NCBI taxonomy): Eukaryota > Viridiplantae > Streptophyta > Magnoliopsida > Poales > Poaceae > Poa > Poa pratensis. The sequence goes on along the minus strand of CAMZMU010000094.1, from coordinate 21,099,832 downwards.
CCTAACACAACCAATCAAAAAATTTCACTGGCCTACCCCCTTTCGACGCTGTTCAAGGTGGTAGACGAAAATGTTAGGGTTTTTCAGCGGATTCAGGGTTTTGCCGAAGCGGGGCCCCGGAGCATCGGAACCCCACCAAAACCTAGGTTGTTCCATACCATATGTATACAAATGTGTTGTGTGTTGTAAATTTCCAATATCCTACTCCGGGGTGTGATCGGCTTCACCGACTGCACTTTCTCTCTAGTGAGTTTCTGCACTTAGAGGTGAAAACTCCTGTTTCGGGCGAACAAGGTGAACCGAGGGCAACCTTGTGATAAAAGTTGGTTTCCCATGTCCCTATGGCCTAGGCTAACACAACCAAGCAAAAAAGTCCACTGGCCTTCCCCCTTTCGACGCCTCTATTTCTGCAACGTCTGACATCTATACTATCTTGCAGTCGGTGGTGACGTTTATGAGCACTGGAGTGCGGGTCAACATCAGTAGAGCAGCCTCCTAGGACGGGGCTGTGCCCGCGGTTTCCATCGAAAGAAAAATTCGCTCTCACATACTACTCATCGACCCCGGTAAGTTCTTCGCCAAACCACCGGTTACTGCTTTCCTTTGCCTTGCAAGTTGCTAACTCTTGCTCAAACATGTAGGGAACGGGATGTTCGGAGAGCGAACACTCTGGTTCTGCTTCTCCTAGTGACACAGCGGGTTCGCATCAGATCATCCCGTTTGATCGCGATGGTGGTCGTTCGCCTGGTGCTTCGCCGGGTTCCCGTGAGATCACACCGGTACATTCCGGTGGTCCTTCTTCTGGTGCTTCGCGTGGTGCTTCGCCTAGTACTTCGCCTTCTTCTGGTGCTTCTACTGCTGCTGCGCCGAGCCGTCGGTCGCCTCTTCTCACCGGGGGAGATATGGGGCTCACCCCGTCGCCGCCCTAGATGTAGGATGATAGCCCTATGTGTGTATCTACTTGATGATATAGCATTTTGCTTCATGTTTTGCTTGTGATCTTGTTTGTTTGTGATATTGTTTGTTGTCATTTTGATATTAGCCTATGTGTGATCTTATTGTGGTATTGCTTGTGATATTGTTTGCTGTCATTTTGCTATTATTGTGCTATAATTTTTGCTGAAAACGAGCTGCCAGCAGCAAATTGAATTTTTTTTTGGCATCCATACGCCGACGGCATTGCCGTCGGCGTATGGCTGCCAGAAGAGCTCCCAGACGCCGACACGTGGCCACTCTACGCCGAGGGCAGAGCCGTCGGCGTAGCCACTGCCGCAGTCAGCTGCCACCGTGGGCCCCATCTCACGTACGCCGACGGTTACTACGCCGACGGCCTGGCTAGGCCCTCAGCGCCACCAATACGCCGACGGCAATTGATACGCCGACGGCAAACCGGGCTGAGCCGAGGGCGTATAACGCCGAGGGCCATACGCCGAGGGCTGCCGTCGGCGTATCAGTCGCCGACGGTTTTCTGTTCTGTGCCGACGGCCTGCTTCAGGCCGTCGGCGTATCAGCCGTTTCCTGTAGTGACTACTGTAGGCCAACTGTATAATGCAAACCTGAACATGCAATGAAGAGAATATGAAGGTCAGGGCACTGATCGCAGGAATCTGGTGTCCCTCTGAGTATTTTCTATCAGGATATGCCTATGTGGGTCAATGCGTATGGTTAATTAATTAACCACATGTAACTAAATGGCTAATCTATCCACAAGAGAATTACATTAGTTGTACTCTAGTGGTTTAGTTGCAAACTTGCAATGCACGAACAATACTTTATCCGAGTCATCTACTGAAGAAACTGATAGGAATTATATAATAGAGGGTGCAATTCAAACAGTTGGTTAATCTTTTACCAAACATACAACCACCATCTCTCTCACATCACTCGGAGCAGAGATGTTCCTGTAAAATTGAACACTTTGATGTTTGAATTGTGCATAGAATAGCACACCACATTGGAAGCTTCCTGCCAACCTTGATTGCTACTGTCATCCTTGACAAATACTGGCACACAAATCCAATATGTATGTGTGCCCCCACAAAAAGATGGGTAGTTCCTTGAGCTGCCCATTCAGACATATAGTTCAACACTCTTGTCGGTTCTATCAAAGCACTTCTCTTTTCTTTCTTACTTGAATAATACAATATTTAATTTGCATGTTTGACAAATAAGTAAGGAAAATAAAACGGAAACACACTAATGTTTTTCGAATTAAGGCATGCCATGTGTTTTCAACACTCTGAACTGCAAGGAAGACGTGTGACCAAAATCAACAAGAAGCATTTTTACTAACTATAACCAATACAGGTACTGTACAATTGTACTAGGTATTCCGCATCTCTATGTCTCTCGAACATTCACCAAACCGTGTGTCATTTTGTATAATTAGAAGAAAATGGCGAGAAGGCACAACGCACTAAGTTACAGCTTCGCTTCTATACAGATTAGCATCTTACACAGCCTAACACATATTGATGTCGATAGGGACTATCCTTCCTACATGTGTGACTTCACCATCACCATCCACACCCAATATGGTTGCAACCAAATCGGTTAAGGTGGGTGGATCAACACACACACGCATATATTTATGTAGAAGCTTCAGGTTGATCTTCTGCAGGTTTCAGTCAGCATGAATTAACCACAATGTGGTCTACATTGGATATACATGTAGCAATAGTCTTATCTGGTCTCTTCGTCGTTGTCACGACATAACCACTGTAGACGGGCTTATTAAACTAATTTGCAGTAGCGTTGCTGCATGAAGCAGACTAGCTAATTGGTGGATTATATTTCCTTCCAACAAGACTGGTTTCTAAAATTGCTTTCTGAGTATTTAACAAACTATGTAATTAGATTTCCGGTGTGAAAACTCTTGTTCTGGTCTTTATTGGTTGGGCTTAGTGACGAATCTGCGTTGTTACCTTATTGAAGGCATTGTCTCACTGTCGATATGTTGGTCTTCATTGGTTGGTCTCGGTAAACCAGGATGAAAATCCTTGTCTTGGTCATTTCAGCCGGACGTGGCGACGGAAGCATGAGGGTGTGCTCCCTTCTTGAAGGCTTTGCTGCGGAAGAAGTCTTCGTCGTAGGTGTTAACCATATCTTGTAATGGTTCCGTCATAGTTGTCTACATTATGTGTTTATGTACTTTGATTGTTGATGACTTTGGCCTTGTTGCTTTGCATCAACTTGAACAAAAATGGATGTGTGTATTACTTTGATGAAGAGGATGGAAATATCGATGCAACCACTACACAGAAATTATGAATTTTTCGTAGGATTTTCAATCCGGTTCCCGATGAAGGGGGAAACTGATATGTCCTTATTGGCTACTGACATTATGTGCTCTTCTGAATAACTGAATGTGCATACCATATTTCAATGTGTTCAATAATGTGAGTAGACGTGACAGGAATAATTTTTGTTTTCATTGTGATAGCTTCTGCAAGTAATCTAGCTAATGGATGAATTGGCAAGCATCCCACAGTAGAATTTAGATATATATAAGTACCTACCTATGCATCTAGCTACGAGGCCAAAGACAATGGTGGTTTTGGGCCGGTTACTACCATCGAGACACCAATATATCATTATCGGCAACCTTGATTTAGAGTATGGGAGAGAGTGACATGATGAATATGAATCCTGTTTGACAATTCAAATCATCTACACATATGATTGTAACCTGATGTAAGTGTAGAATATAAATGGTACAATACACTAACGTAAAAAATCTGATTGGCAATGCATGATATGTCCTCCTACACATACACAGTGGTGATAGGTTGAGACGACTTAGAACTTTGGACATTTAATTTTATCTTGTACAATTTTCTGCTCCGACGCGTGTGTGACAGCCTCGACTAAAGAGTAACTGATTCTGATAAGAAATCTGATATAGACACCTTATATAACGATGTGTTTATTAAGGATGCAATCCTACTCAGCCCATCAATATTGTGTATCGCTGGAAGCAACAACCTTGCATATATGACAGAACCAAATATGACAGAACGGCTTGCCAATTATGTACATCATGCACAGAGCTAATTAATGGTTCCTATCATTTTCTGAAGGATGAGTTCTTATCTTCGGTTGTTTTCTTCATCTCTATGATTAGACAATTAATACGTATACATTTATTCCAAATCATACCGTAAGTACACGGACAAAACATGGAAAGATTTGTCCTTGCTGAATTTTTTTTTTTTTTTGCGGAAAAGACCAAGTGATATTAATCCAGTATCCTTACAGAACAGTCCTCGGGAAATAAGAAAATTACAACCAAGTCCTTTAGGATAACGAAGTCGACGTCGCCGAAGAAGACGTGTCGCTGGCGCGCTGCCACCGCTCCGCCTCTGCAACCTTGGATCGGCCGGAGTCCCATGGCGGACGGGAAGTCAACGAGCCTCGAACCCGAAGGGCCTCCACCATTCTTCGTCTTCATCTCCTTCCGACTGGACGCAATCACCCGCATCTTCTTGAAGCTCAGCAGCCGGATCCGCCGCACACGGACCCCGGCACGGGAAGACGGCGCACGGCAACTCCTCGGAGTCGCGAGCACCGGAGAGGAAGCGGAGAAGCAGGAGAGCTCCGTAGAACCCCGCCGCTGAAGGAGATCTCCGCCGCCGCAAACCACCTCACCCACGGCACCTTCTCCTCCACAGCGCCGCCGGCGAGGAAACCACTCTACCCTAGCTATATACAGACGGATCCTTGCTGAATATTGTTATCATTCTAAGGGTAATTACATATAGCATGCTCAATTGCTCATTGATGACTGGATCACCTATATATGAAGCTTGAACATGGCAGGAAAAGGCATTTTGTGTCACCTTTTATATACTCAGACTTCACATGTGGTCCAGTTGATGAATAAAACAACGGCCCTGACGACTAAGTCAAGCTTTAATTTTTACACGGCCTTAACACTGTTCTCGCGTCATTCATATGACACTACACTGCTAAGAGAATTGTCTGAATCAACATGGACTAAGATTCAGTTTGCTGTGACATGCTTCCGGACAGCATCCAGTAACTATTATAGTAGTATACTACTCTAATTTTGTTTTGAAGGGAGTATAGTACTATAGTTAGTTAACAGAATCTGATAAAGAAACGGGACCAAATCTTTGCATGATCCAATTGTTCGCCACATGTCACTGTTAGGCCTGTGGTTGTGTGCAAGTTTCTACTTCAGTTGTATCTCCACACGCATACTAGACGCTAAATTAATAACCTAGACAAGGATTGTTCGAAATTTATACGTCGATCTAGGTGAGTAAAATCAGTTAAATTCTGGTATTTTACTTGCAAGACATTGATGTACTAAACAATGCCTAGGCCTAGGCATTCTGAAGTCGAAAGGCACACTGTTTTAATTGCAGACATGTAGACAGCCATTGGTATGATATGGTAATTATTCGAGTGAGTTGACAAAGACCATTTCAACATTTGTGATCCTGTCCTCGATCGATCTGCTCTCCTTGCTTACGTCATCAGTTACAAAACTGGGGCTTTTGCTAGTAAAAAAATATATTTAATTAATTTTTTTTTTCAAAATTTGTATCTGCAATATCATGGGTTTCAGGTAAGACATGAGACAAATTTAGATCATGTAGTTTGGATCAGAAATATATATCTATATCCCTTTTGTCTATATAAAGACAAATTTTCATTTCCTCTTTTGACATTTGAACTCACAATGCATACGTGGTCTCCACGATGTCATGGGCGTGAAAGCTTGTGTAATCTTAGTTGCATAATCTAATCTTGTTAGTTAGGAGAAAGTGGACTATGCCGCATCCATGCATGTTGTATCTGTTTGACTTTGCTGCTGAGATTGATCCATTCCAATTAACCAATTTGTTTCAGAACATGTCTGTGCTACTGGCAACAGGAGTTGTTCATAAATAGCCTGGAAGGAATCGAACCTGTTGTAAGAAAAAAATTTGGAACCCTGAATCTGTGTGTCTGTGTCTGCACCTGAAAACAGGCACAAGCTATCTGCTGTCCAAAACCAACATACAATTAACAGTATATGGAACTGAATGTGGACTTGAATCTTCAGTCATTTAATCTGTCTCGTAATTGCCACTTCCCGATTTAGTAGCTGCTTAATCTTGAGAACAGTGTGTGTTGAAGAGTTGAAACTTCAGCTGACAGTAGTTTATGCATGGTTGTTTGTTGGACTCAAACCAGTGGAATCTAATCAAGTGCTTTACTAGCGACAGGATTCTATCTACTGAAATTTGCTACACTAGTACAATCCTGTGAGCACGGCACGGATGAGAAACCCAGCACTCGCAAGTCACAGAAGATAGTTAAATTTCCCGGCTGCGTGGAGCCGATGAACAATGTGGCTTCAGAATCTGGTCCTATAAAGTCTAGAGACCCAATCCTAATTGTTTCCTGACCATATACAAAGACAATAGGCTTGTAGCCAATTTAGCAAGCAGCAAATTGGCACATTTTCTGGGGAGGGTCAAAGGTATAGTTGAGAAGCATGGGAAAGCAACATGATAGTGTCATGACACTGATATGGATCACATATGCATATTCATGGCTGACTAGCAACAGTGCTTGCTTGGTTCCTACTGGTGTAACATGCACAAGTTCCTGTCCGAAACTTTGAAAAAACAAAAGAGGCTCTTGTCTGAACAAATCCACAGCTTAAGAAGTAAGTAAGCTGGTTTAGGGGGTCAATGAGGCACTCCTCTTGATTCTTTTTCTCTCCCTAGCTAGCTTGTGTTGTCACTCTGACCAGTCACAAGAAGGACAAACAGAGAGAGAGGCTTGTGCTGTGATCCAATCCAACATATGGATGACGCTGATTACTTTATTTGTTTATTTATCTACTAAGAGGCACAATAAGGTGGCTAGGTAGCTAGCTGGGTAGGGCTGTGACTTGCAATATGCTTAGGTTAGGTACTTAGGTAGTGACGGCATTTATGTAGGCTTGCAAGGGAAGTTTAACTGAGCTGAATTGAACTGAGCTGAATTGACACACATGTGTTACTGGCAAAGGTGGCTATGGTGTAAAGGGAGAAAATAGCTGGGAATCTTGGTGGCTTGAGGAGCAGGTCAGTAACCATGCCGTTGTCTGCGAAAATCTATTTATTTAAGCTATGTTCTTCTTTTTCTTTTCACTTATACAATTTTTTGTACTTATATAATGTGTTTATACAGGCTCACATCCAGACATTTAGGGGACGTATCCTGGAGACTATCCTGAGCCTCAGGTTTCTTATATTCCAGTATGGCATTGTGTACAAGCTTAAACTGACTGCACATAATACATCTCTGGCAGTAAGTGAAGAGCTATCTCTTAGTACTTCTTGATTGTAGAAGAATTTATTTGCTTTCTTAGTTATCTGTTTGTGTGCTGCTTTACACCAGATATTTTCTACCCGCTCTTCTATGTCCAGCTTAAATTTGGATAATTACACATTGATCTTATAGTATGTCAGTGGACCCCCTCGTTTTCGCTCCATAGTTGTTTCTGATGATTGTTTTTATGTGCAAGTTGAATAAAAAAGCTTGGAATTTGACGTTGTACATGTACTTACATGTTCAATTAAGCAACATTACAATAATATAACCTATCTAATGCCTTCTGTTATTGGTCAGATTTATGGCTTCTCATGGATTGTACTTCTTGTTCTGGTCCTCCTATTTAAGGTTTGTTATATTATTTATTTATATTTTCATCTATTGCACGATTATACATTATAGGAACCAATTTGCCTAAGCTAGCTCTATTGTGTTTCAGCTTTTCACTGCAACTCCTAAGAGGTCGACTGTCTTGCCGACTTTTGTTCGGTTTCTACAAGGCCTCCTTGCACTCGGCATCATTGCAGCAATTGCTTGCCTTATTGGATTTACAGATTTCACAATTGCTGATCTATTTGCAAGCGCACTAGCTTTTCTAGCAACTGGATGGTGTGTTTTATGTGTAAGTGCAACAGTCTTTTCTTTCCCTTTTCTACATTGCATGTACTTTCTGTCTTGTTGCATTTCGCTGCATACCTCCCAACTTGCTGCTTCTCATTGCAGCTGGCTATCACATGGAGGCGCTTGGTAAATACCCTTGGGCTCTGGGACTCTGTCCGCGAGATAGCTCGGATGTATGATGCTGGGATGGGTGCTGTTATCTTCGCACCCATCGTGTTCTTCTCGTGGTTCCCCTTCGTATCCACCTTCCAGAGCTGCATCTTATTCAACCAGGCATTCAGCCGCGGTCTGGAGATTTCCCTCATCTTGGCGGGAAACAAGGCAAATCAGGAGTCATGAAAAGCCCCATCTGCTCTGCATGTGTGGTGTGCTGTATATTGTTGGTAGTTGACTAGCGACACTAGGTTCGAACAATGTATGTACATAATGTCTCCAGTGATTGGACGCTAATCGCGCGTGGATCTAATGCTTGCTTAGACATGTGCATATTCGCCTCTTGCTTGTAGTTGAGAGTAACTGATGTAATTTGGATCCTCTGGCGATTTGTGTCGCCTGGTAGTAGTATTCTCACTTTGAGTAACGATGAAATCTTTCCTCTAGGCTTCTAATGTATGGTTCTGAAATGCTTGTTTTTTATGCCTCCTGTATCTGTTATACCTTCCTACAGAATTAAGCTGGCTGCCAAGAAGTTAAGATGCTAAGAGCATTTCTACTAGCAATACTCTCGATAACTAAGCTGTGGAACTTGAACTGAACCTGAGCAAGACAGGAACTGCCTAATCGAACAGAAGCTGCTAATCAAAGAAACTTGCTGATATATATTCTTCTTTTGTCCAGTTTACTACATCCATATAATGTCACTGGGTTCATCTCCACATCACCCAAAAGTATAAGAGGTTGATGTAAACTTTTGCAGATTGATGGTGGTTCTCTGCAAGCAACACTTGCCGACAAGGTAAGCAACAAACAAGTCAACAAGTAAACTAAGCACGGCTTCACAATCCAGGACACGTCATTCAACTGTTGGATCGATCGCCTCTGTTTGTCCAGTTATGCAGCCGATCCTAGGCTAGGTTTGGTTAAATTTCTGATGAACTGTGTCACCTTTCGATGAGATGTAAAAAGAAATGGTTTGGTAAATGTGCACGTGTATCAAGTAACTAACTAGGGGTCGTAACTAGGAACTGACTGGCTGTTATACCACGTGAAGGATCAGAACACCTTTTTAGCGGATCAATATGATGATCTGTGCTGAGAGATCGATGATGACTGTTTGATCGTTATCCGTTACTGCAGTTTAATTACCTGATCTGTGCGTTTTACCAGTGAGTGATCATGGATGCTGTTTGTGACACTAATTGTAATGCCTGATGACTATTTAACTTCAATGAGAATATGTTAGCTTTCTTCTTCTGTAACAACAGGAACTGTAATTAGGAAAGCTTTCATGGTTCTGTATTTTCTATGGACGAGTTGGCTAATTAAGTTGGTGCATAAAATTTTGTGTGTTCTTTAAGACTCGTTGCATTTTTTTCCGAAACGGAGGCAAAAACTGTGCCTCATCTCGATAATTAAGAAAGGAGTTTAACAAGTTTTGGGTCACAATTTTTTAATATGTTTATTAAGGGTTTGTTGCATTTTTCTACAAGAATACACCCTGGAAGGTGTATTAAGCTCATAGAAGAAATGCCAAGAGGCATGGGCAGCACCATTTCCAGCACTTTAGCCGTCAACAAGTATTGTTCTCCATTTTCTTAAAAAGTATTGTCCTCCATAGAAACTGTTTATCAGGCTTATAAAAATATATGAATCTGTAAGCGGCCGATCAATAGACTGCATTTTCAAAAGTGACATTTGCGCCTCTCTATTTTTCTTCGTGGATGATGCAACGAGATTGAGAGCGAGATCTAGCCAGAGGTTCTTTAGGTTGGAAACACACGGCATTATTCCTGCATCGATCATAAGGTAGGTATGTGGTTGCTCCTTTCTAGGTCCATGGTTTACCTACTAAATATCTTGCCATCCCTTGTGGGGCACTCCGTTATCCACCTGAGCATTCATAAGAATTACACTAACTGCTGCTCAAGTGGGACTGGATTATATATAATTCTCAAACTTTATATGATGTAGTAATAGGTAGTGGATTAATATTCTCGCAAAAAAAGATTAATACATTTTCAGGATAACTGGTGAAAATGACGTCACCACTGAGAGGAAAGTTTATTTGTATATGTATCCTGTCAGAGCAGCACAAATCAGAGACAGCTTCATTGAACTGGGGACGGTGTTGAAATGTGATAGTTTTTTCTTGGTGCAATGATTAGTTTGTCACTTGTTAAGAAGATCTTAGTATGCTAAATTAACAGGCTTTCTGATGGAGTGCCCACGTTTCCTTACTGATCTGACAACAGCAACAAAAGGTACTTTTAGACTGTAGAGAAGCCGTGACTCGATCAAAGTAGGAAGTCAAAGCAGTACATGTACATCGACATGGCTAGTCACCTTTATTGGTTAACCCAGGATTAGGATGAGGATGCTACTATTTCTAACTTACAGAGCAGACCAAATGCTACTTAATTATTACCAGATCTATCAGAAATAGATATAATTACCACGTGACATACGTGGTAAGCAACCAAAAAATGAAAAATATTTGAAGTGACATAATTCAGACATATCGATGGTCAAAACGTCACCACCTAAAACGGTCGGCTGACGTACGGCTGCGGAGCAAAAGTATAATTTGCCGGTTGTTCTGAATTACCACCTCCATGTGTTTGTCGGTTTGTCCGAAACAAGGTAACTACAGAATTCACGGTGACAAAATGCAAATCCTTACAATTTTGGAAGTCTGAGGCCACGGAACAATTGGTCTTGCTTAGATAGGTTTACTGGTCAAAATCATAATCTTGTGTGGTTGGTCCGCCTATGCCAGACACAGTGTTTTTCCTTACGAGTAGGAATTAGCTCCTTTTCACACTTCCCAAAATTGCATAATTTCAGGTGTTTTATATGTCTCAACTTAAGGAATTCATTTTGCTGCAGAAAAAGTCTCAGTTTGACACACATTGGTACGAAGTCAGACTCGAAATGCCAAGTTGACCACGCACCTGCAGCCAGCATATGAGTTTTCTATTGTTCTTTTTTTTCATGGGGTAGGTAAAATCTCTGCATGCATGGCACCATACACTTGTGGACAGTGTTGCATAGGTGGCCGTGCTGCTACCAGGAATTCCTGGGATTCAGGCATGGCGGTAGATACGTATGAAGCTCACTGTAGGCTTCCTGTTGAACAATTATCATTTGCCACAGCATGCGTGGTCTTGTCCAAATCTCACCTGACCAGAAAGCGAGATCCAGGAGAAGTTCCTGGACACGTACGTATCTCAGATGAAGCTAAATGCGTGTACAGAAAAATTACACTTGGAAGTTTCTGTCAAGAAGTAATCCTGAGGATTGTAAAATATACAGTGATAAGAAATTATATGATTATTATTTACTTTCTATCAACCATCCTTTGCTTTTCTTAGCAAAAAGAAACTGCTAATTAATGGAAAAGGATATATAAACAGACATTGCAGGCAAAGTGGTTTAAACTCTAACCACTTTGTCAAGTCCAAAAAGATTGCAAGCTTTCTGATGATAAAGTGGATTTGATAGGCATATAAAAGATGGCTGCGAAAAGGATGCTAATTAAGCTAGGGTTCTTAGCATAGAGACCAAATCAGATGAGAGCATATCTATGAATGCAGGTCAAGTGCAAGCTGCATGGACAGTCAATAGCTTGTGGTACCCGGAGATGAGGCCCCTACCTACTGTCTAACTAATTTGCGTGACTTACGGTCCAGGGCCAGGAAAAAAAAGATATACATATATGTACATAAAACTTGTGTCAAGTTATGTGAAGCAAAGACATCAGGGTCACAAGTAGCTGCCGTCTTAACTAAAAGTGCACTCAAGCAGCAGATGATATTCTTGCACTGCCCCCATCACAAAAGGAATCTTACCTAGCTTAGGCAAGAACGCAGGCACAAGCAAACAAGACATGTCGAAACTGCCCAAGGACATTGGAGACAGTGATGTTTAATAGTACTTCTTTTGCTTCTATGTGTTGAAATATATGTAAAACATAGCTAATTAGCATTATTTTGCATTTTTTTCATTAGAATTTAAGTAGCATCTCATGTTCGAGTTAACAAACTCTTTCCCTAATCTTACCACCCCATGTGAGAATTTTCCTGGTCTGATAGGTGGGACCACTTGTCATGTTGATATTTCAAGAAAATTAGAGATCCAGTGCCTTGACTGGAGGAAAAGTGTGGTGCCTTGCGAGAGGGAATGTAGTGAACATGGGGGCATATACTCCCTCCTATTTAAAATGTAAAAACATGTCCAAAAAATCTGAAACAAAAGTTCCATGCATAGGTCTCGCAAAACATGTACCTTGTACATGTGTTTCGTGATGAAATTACTATTTACTTTGCCTCCATAGCAAAGAGAAAGTTTTGGTGCTATATAGCAGTAATAATGTGACATATTTTGTATGTTTTTACATAGGCCAACTTAACAGTCGTCCACGAAACTTCTTAGGCACACATGGAACATGCAAATCTACGCGCGCAACTATTTTCTAGAAATTTTAAACATTTAGGAATGTTTTTTCGAACCAGGAGCATATGCACCCCGGTTCAAATGCTACTTTCCAGGTGCCTTGCCCTTTTTTTCAGGCCATTGGATCGAGAATCAATTGCCAGATGACATGAACCACTAGTACAGAACGACACATCGGATACCCCTCTATGGCAACGGCAGGAGTTAGGCGACGGTAAATCGCGACATCCCCCACGTGCCCGCACTGGGCCGTAAAGCAGGCCCACAACATCGGCAACAGGTGAATAGTGGAATATATGTTGGCAACGGAGTTTGGTTTAACTCCGTTACCGATGTGTGCTCATCGCACACGGACAGTTTTGTAATCTCCGTTGCCATTAGAAGCAGCCCGACAGCCGGCCTATAAGAACCTACTATGCCCTTCACTCTCACTCTCACTCTCACTCACTTCCAACCCTAGCCGCCGCACAGTCTCCTCTCTCTCCACTCTCTCGCATGGCTTCCACCGTTGGCGCTGGTAGATCCGGCCATCGCGGCCGTGACCGCGGCCGCGGCCGTGGCCGCCCCACCCTCCGGGCCTTCAGGCAGCAGCAGCGTCAGCTGGTGTTGCGGGACGAGCTTGCGGAACAGTCTGCCGCCGATCCGGCCCCCGCGGGCCGGTCCCGCAGCCTTGGCGCTCGTCCGCACGGCGAAGGCTCCGGCCGCACCCGCTCATTTGGCCACCATTGCAGCTACCACGAGATCCGCCAGGCGATGTACCCCGGCTGCCATCCGTCTTCCTCCTCCTCCTCATCCTCGTCCTCCGACGAGGAGGAAGAGGAAGAGGAGGAGGATCGTGATCTGGAGATCGCTTGCCAACTCTCCCGCGCCGATTTCGAGCGCGAGGACGCCAAGCGTCGTCAGGGCGAGGCCGGTCTGGAGGCGGCGGTCCTCCTCTCCGAGGCGTCGACCCAGGTCGAACGCGCCGAGGAGGCGGTCTACCAGTCTGACCTCCGGGCCGCCATAGCCCTCTTTTGGTCCACAGCGAGGGCAAGGCGCCGCCAGGGGAGGCCGGCGCTAGCTCCGTCGCCGGCGGCGACGCTAAGCGAGCCCGCCTCGCCTAATGTAAGACCCCAGTTCAGTAGGATAGCGGTTTTCTAGTTGTAAGTAGCTAATTGTTTATCCATAGATTTGCTCTGTTTTTAGTAGACATTGTTTACACATAGATTTTAGCTGTTTTCTAGTTATAAGTAGCTAATTGTTTATCAATAGATTTGCTCAGTTTTTAGTAGGCATTGTTTACACATAGATTTTAGCTGTTTTCTAGTTGTAAGTAGCTAATTGTTTATCCATAGATTTGCTCTGTTTTTAGTAGGCATTGTTTACACATAGATTTTAGCTGTTTTCTAGTTGTAAGTAGCTAATTGTTTATCCATAGATTTGCTCTGTTTTTAGTAGACATTGTTTACACATAGATTTTAGCTGTTTTCTAGTTGTAAGTAGCTAATTGTTTATCCATAGATTTGCTCTGTTTTTAGTAGGCATTGTTTACACATAGATTTTAGCTGTTTTCTAGTTGTAAGTAGCTAATTGTTTATCCATGGATTTGCTCTGTTTTTAGTAGGCATTGTTTACACATAGATTTTAGCTGTTTTCTAGTTGTAAGTAGCTAATTGTTTATCCATGGATTTGTTCTGTTTTTAGTAGGCATTTGCTCTGATTTTAGCTTTGTTTCTGTTATGCCGATGATTAAAATTAGGTGACACCGTGTGATCCGGGGGTGGCGCTAGTGATCCTTGTGATATGCACAAATACACATCGATCTTGTACATCCTACTTGGCTCGCTTGCTCCATCCCTGAAATTTGTGTGTCCAATCTACCTATATATGAGGCATTGTTTAGGCTATGTTCTAGTTGTAATTAGTTCTATATTTTCTGTAATGTCGATGAAGAAGCATATGTCTTGTGTATAGAGATGAAGGAGCTTACATTTTGATTTTTTCATCTCCTTTAGGGCGAGGAGGAAACTGGAGACTATGCGGCGGCCGTGAAGACGTAGGAGCGGGGCTCCGTCCACACGGTCCACTGAAGCCGGCGCCACCAGGAGCAAGACTTTTGTGCAGTACTAAATGAAGCTGGGCGAAGAGGAAGGTGAAGAACCGGCGGCCGTCAAGCAGGAACCACCGGGCTCCGTCGACGGTGCAGCAGGCGTCACCGGTTTTTTTTTTCCTTTAGCCCTCATTACAAACGGTCAAAAACTAATCTCCGTATCTGATGTAAAGACTAAAGGCAACGGTTATATATTGTGCCCGTTGCTAAACTTATTGCAAACGATAAAAATCTCCGTTGCCATTGTGAGGCTTCACATCAGTGACAGAGGCGGGGACACGGACCCTTTCTCCGTTGCCGAAGGGGTTTTTGGCCCGTTTCCGATGTGTCGTTCTGTACTAGTGAATAGTCCTCTGCTATAGGATACCGGCTGCAGTAATTCGTCTACAGGGATATTGCGACAGTACTTGTCTAAAGTACCATCCAGAGTGCATGCTACAATGTTTAATCTTGTTCTTCCGTTTTCGATCTAACGGCCAAGGGGAAAGGCACCACACTGTTCATTCATGCCTTGCCTCAGTCAAGGCACTAGGTCTCAGTCCGTGAAGGCGTGCCCGCTCCCGAGTCAGGCGCACCCCACCACCTCTTCGTTTCAGCTTGGGCGGGGTGGGAGGTAAACTATAATTGAGTTTGATTAACAAATCTTTGAGGAACAACTACTTATGTGAAACAAAATTGCTATCATTAGATTCATATTCTGAAATACACATTTGTCATCATCATTATCACATATGTTACATATTAATAGTGTTATTATTGGTAAAGAACTTGTCTTAAAGAAATCTAATATGCAACATATTTTAGGACGGAGAGAGTGGTATTTTCCTGTTTTTCCCTTTGACTTCCTTGATATTCGAGTTGAGTTTGATTAATGAGGGGTCAGCCGTCAGCTACATTAACTAGTAATATTGTAGGAGAATACAAGTATTTCCCTACATTTTTTACTTTTGGCTGCCTTGTTTTTGGTGATGGCCAGTAATAATTTAGGGCATGAGAGGTAGAGAAATGCTAGAAGATTAATAAGGTAACTTTCTCCACTTTGACAAGCTAACTAGATCGGTACCCATCCTTCTCCTGTGATGTTTTGGGTTTAACGAGTTGCTTTGTCTCGCACTCGGTTTCGTGTTAAATAGGCAATGCCATCGACAGGATTACAACGAGAGAGGTTACAACGACAGGAGGGATTGACAGGAGATCGATCACAATCATTATCTGATCAGATCGTTACAATGCTTAGCCTAACAAACTCTATGTCAATCCCTTCCTATCCTAACTCAAACACACACGTTACAAGAGTCCTGAACAAACACAACGCACGCACGTACATATCACATGTCACGTTGCTAACACCCCTCCTCAATCACAGCCTTCTTGAGGTTGAGATTGTATTTAAATTCTTCAAGCTGCCGAACTGGTAAAGCCTTTGTGAAGCCATCTGCCACCTGATCTTGGGATGGAATGAACCTGATCTCAAGCAATCTATTTGCAACTCTTTCTCTGACAAAATGGAAGTCTATTTCAATGTGCTTTGTCCTTGCATGAAAAATAGGATTAGCAGAAAGATAAGTAGCTCCCATATTATCACACCATAGGCATGAAGTTTGTTTTCTCTCAACACCAAGTTCTCTCAATAGAGACTCCATCCAAATGATTTCAGCAGTGGCATCTGCCAAAGCTTTGTACTCAGCCTCTGTACTAGACCTAGAAACTGTTGCCTGTTTTCTGGCACTCCAAGAGATTAGATTAGTACCAAAATAAACTGCGAAACCTCCTGTAGACCTTCTATCATCTACACAGCCTGCCCAATCAGCATCTGAAAAAGCACTAACTAGGGTAGAAGGAGATTTGCTGAATGTCAAGCCTAAACTTGAGGTTCCTTTAATATACCTTAGTATTCTTTTGACAGCTGTCCAATGAACAGTGGTTGGAGCATGGAGGTATTGACAAACCTTATTGACAGAAAAGGCAATGTCTGGTCTTGTAAGTGTCAAATACTGGAGTGCACCTACAATGCTTCTGTACTTTGTCCCATCTTCAGGTCCAAGTACATCTCCCTATGCGGCTGACAGTTTCTCTGAGGCTGAGAGTGGTGTTGGGGCTGACTTTGAATCCTTCATGCCAACTCTGGTTAACAAGTCCAATGCATACTTTTCTTGGGTTAGAATAATACCACTATTACACTTTTTAACTTCAATTCCCAAAAAGTAATGCAAGTCACCTAGATCCTTTAATGCAAAGGCTGCCCCCAAATCTTTAAGGAGTGCAGTAATAGCCTTGTTGGAGGAGCTAGTGACTATGATATCATCAACATATACTAGTACAAAAATTGTGATACCTGACTTGTTGTAAATAAATAATGATGTATCAGCTTTTGATGGTGAGAAACCAAACTCTTGGAGCTTTGAACTCAACTTGGCAAACCATGCTCTTGGTGCTTGCTTGAGACCATATAATGATTTGTCCAGCTTGCACACATGATATGGTGCTTTAAGATCCTCATACCCAGGTGGCTGCTTCATGTAGACCTCCTCTTCCAGAACACCATGGAGAAACGCGTTCTTCACATCTAGCTGCCTTAGGCTCCATCCTCTGGACACAGAAATAGCTAAAACAAGTCTGATAGTAGCAGCTTTAACAACAGGACTAAAAGTATCCTCATAGTCTATGCCATATCTTTGCTTAAAGCCTTTTGCTACTAATCTAGCTTTGTATCTATCAATAGTTCCATCGGCCTTTCTTTTAATTCTATAGACCCATTTGCAATCTATAAGATTTATACCTTTTCTATGTGGAACCAAATGCCAAGTTTTATTTGTGACTAAGGCATTATATTCATCATCCATACCATGTTTCCAATTTTTATTGGCTAAGGCTTCTTGCAAATTTTTGGGTTCATTAGATGTGACAGAAAGGCCGTAGCGAACTGTACCGTCTGTGTAAACTTTTGGTTTACTGTTACCAGTTTTGGCGCGGGTGCGATGCGGTGCTTCTTCAGCTGTGGATGATCCTGTTTGCTGCCGGGAAACAGTCCGACCAGGTGAAGCAGAAACCTCCTGGCGCTGCCAATCCCGAGGCGGATCTCCGATCGTGTCAGCACGCGGTGCCGCACGTCCACGGGCGGGAGATGCTCCAATTGGCCCGCCAGGCCTGGCAGTTGCGCGCGACGCGGCGGGTCGCTGGCGCGTTGCCCCTTCGGTGGATGGAGAGCCAGGTGACCCTGGCGACGTGGCGTCCATGCCTTGGCTGGCACCGAACGGACGCGACGCGGCCCCTCCTGTGGACGAGGCGCCTGGAGACGTGTCGGCCAGGTCTTGGCTGGCTCGTGGCGAGCGCGACGCACTGCCGTGCGCACAGTTTCTGTGCGTGTCGGACGCGTCAGACGCGCCTGCGGTGGCCGATCCCGAGGTAGATTCCTCGGACGTGTCGGGCGGATCAGCTCCGTGTCCCGCGCCGTTGTCACGTAGCGACGAATTTTCCGTAGCGCTGGTTTCCTCCGTTTCAGCATCAAATCCATCCAGATTTTCGCCTGCTGTTTCCTGTAATATCTGCACAGGCACAAGACTAGCAGCTGGAACATTAGTCATTAGATCAGTACATTGTTCCTCCCCTTGATCTAATTCCGGCTGATTTTTATAATATTCTGGGAGGAGAAGAATTTCTTTCCGAAGGAGAGCGCCGGCGTTGGGACGAAGCTTGGCAAAGGGAAAAACGGACTCATCAAAAACAACGTCACGAGATATGTAGACTCGCCCACTAGAAACATCGAGACACTTAACCCCTTTGTGCATATTGCTATAGCCAATGAAGACACACTGTTTGGAACGGAAGGATAATTTTCTGGTGTTGTATGGACGGAGATTTGGCCAACAGGCACAGCCAAAGACACGCAGAGAGGAATAATCTGGTAGTTCCTTGAAGAGACGTTCCATGGGTATTTCATTGTTTATAACTTTAGATGGAAGTAAATTTATGAGGTATGTGGCAGTCAAAAATGCTTCATTCCAAAATTTTAGTGGCATTGATGCATTTGCAAGGAGAGCTAGCCTAACTTCAACTATATGGCGATGCTTGCGTTCGACGGAGCCATTTTGTTGGTGGGCATGTGGGCATGAGACATGGTGTGAGATGCCCACTTGTTGAAAGAAGGGGTTGAGTTTTTCATACTCACCTCCCCAATCTGTTTGCATTGCAATAATTTTTCTATTGAATTTGCGTTCAACAAGATTCTGAAAATTCTTAAAAACTTGAAATACTTCAGATTTTTTCTTGAGCAAATAGATCCATGAAAATTTACTATAGTCATCAATGAAGCTTACATAGTACTCAAACCGACCAACAGAGGTAGGTGCCTTTCCCCACACATCGGAGAAGACAAGTTCTAAAGGAGCAGTTGATCTACTAGTGGATCTAACATATGGGAGTTGATGACTTTTGGCTTGTTGACATGGATCACAAACAGACTCAACACTAGACTCATTGGAATAAGGAAGCTCAAATTTGCTAAGAATTTGTTGAACGACTTTGAAGGAAGGATGACCCAACCGGTCATGCCACCTTGTAGCTGAAGGCTTGGTGGCGCTAAGGACCTGTTTATTCTGACTCGATGATGACACCATAGGGTAGATACAACGAGAACATCTCCCTTTAAGAAGTACCTTCTTCGTTGTTCGATCCTTCACATAAAAATGCCACGGGTGAAATTAAACAAAGACATGATTGTCTAAGGTTAGTCGATGGATAGAAACAAGACTCTTTGTGGCACTAGGAACGTGAAGAACATTTTTAAGATGGAGAGGTTTGGATGGGGAATCAACAAATGCATGACCAACATGACTAATTTCCATACCTGCTCCATTGGCCGTGTGGATCTTGTCGCGGCCGTTGTACTTCTCCTTCATGGTGAGCTTGTCGAGCTCACTGTTGATGTGGTCGGTGGCGCCGGTGTCGCAGTTCCAGTTGGTGTCGACGCCGTAGGAGGCGCCATAGGCAGCACCTTGGCCGCCCTGCTCTTCCTCCTCTTCTTCATCATCGGAGTAGCAGTGCCAGCACTTCCAGGCGGGATGGCCTGGCTTGCCACAAATTTGGCAAATGATGCGGTCGTCCTTGCCCTTGCCGCCACGTCCACCGCGGCGGCCGTTGCCGCCCCCTCCTTGGTGCGGACGTCCCTGTCCACGTCCATAGCCGCGTCCACCGCCGCGGCCGCGAGGTGCACCTCGGCCACCCCGGCGACCACCGCGTCCACGTGCAGCTGCATTGACGGAGGAGTTTCCGCCGCTCATGTCGATGCCGAGCAGCTCCATGCGGTTGTCGTACGCCATCACCTGGGCGTACAGAGCAGCGACGGTGAGGTTGTTGTCGGGGTTGGCCCCGATGGCGGCGAAGAGGGGGTTGTAGGGGTCGTCTAGCCCCGCGAGGAGGTACTCCACGATCTCGTCCTCCTCGATCTTGCGGCCCGCGGCTGCGAGCTCGTCAGCGATCGCCTTCACCGCAGCAAAGTACTGCGGCGTGCTCTTGCCTTCCTTCTTGGTGTTGGCGAGCTTGGTCTTCAGATTGGCGATGCGGGTGCGGGATTGTGCAGCGAACATCGATGTGATCGCCGTCCAGACGGTGGCCGCCGTCTTCATCCCGATGCAGGAGATCTTGATGTCCCTTGACAGCGACGCCAGCAGGTACGTGAGCACCAGCTGGTCGTTTTGTACCCAGGCGTCGTAGGCCAGGTTCTCCACCTCCTCTCTCTTGCCGTCCTTGTCCTCGACGGTGTTCTTCTTTTCCGGCGCCTTGGAGGTCCCATCAAGGAACCCCATGACGCGGGCGCCGCGGACGGCCGGGAGAACCTCCGTCTCCCACAACAGAAAGTTTTCCCGGGTGAGCTTCTCGGCAGTGCCTTGGCTCGGGAGGATTGAGGCCATGGGGCCGGTGGAGGAGGATGGGGTGCTCATGGCGCTAGATGAGTTTTTCTGGGAAGAGAGGCTCTGATACCATGTGATGTTTTGGGTTTAACAAGTTGCTTTGTCTCGCACTCGGTTTCGTGTTAAATAGGCAATGCCATCGACAGGATTACAACGAGAGAGGTTACAACGACAGGAGGGATTGACGGGAGATCGATCACAATCATTATCTGATCAGATCGTTACAATGCTTAGCCTAACAAACTCTATGTCAATCCCTTCCTATCCTAACTCAAACACACACGTTACAAGAGTCCTGAACAAACACAACGCACGCACGTACATATCACATGTCACGTTGCTAACATCTCCAACTCCAACTATCTATTTTTAAAGTATTATACCGTTTGCCGTTATCATATATATGCATGCATGTCCCTGGTTAGTAAAAGTGATGTGTCAGTTAGTCAATTCTCCTCCAACAAGTAACCTCGTTTTCACAAGACCTCAGAGAAACAGAAGCTATATGGATGTATGCATGCAACCCTCTTTCTCTTAATATTGTTTTCTGTAGTATATATATACATACAAAGTAGTATGAAAAACTTTTCTTAATTAGAACATATATTCATGATCACAAATACAAATATATCTCGTATACCCTGATACGAAATGGAAGGTCTACAATATGTCTTATGTAGCAGCCTTACGATTATTGTCGCAAACTCAAAGTACTTAACAATGAAGATTAATGTTGGACTCACAAGACCAACATCGAAGAAATCAATATTTCAATACCGTGACGACCAGAGTTTAGCTTCAACACGCAAGGGAAGTCCATACTAACCAATCAAATCGTGTGTCATGAAGAAGTAAAGGTGATGAATAGTCACACACTCACATACGTACACTTTGCTGTCTAGAAAGAAGAAGGTGATTTTTGATTTATGTCACGAGCTAATTATTACATATATATTCCCTCCTTATAAAACCCAAAAGAGGAATCAGCAAAAGAACTAAGTAAACAAAAAATGAACATTAATTGTAGTGAGTGTGTACATATTTATGTCCTTCTGTTCTTTTTTTTTGTACAAGACTAAAAGTGTGGACCAAACCACCTTTTTGCCCTATCAACAAACAAACTTCACATCTTCGATGTCGATCGAACTGTGCATCAAATCCAACAATTAATTGTCCCTCTCCTTTTGCATTATTTTTGCATTATTCATTTCCCTTCTAGCTACCAATCACAGCTCATTTGAGTTCAGCCATGACATTTGCCTGGACCAAAGATAAGAGTAATCATGTTAGCCAAGTCTAGGTTAAAATTCACACAATTTAATTTGACCAAAAATCAAGCTAACATATACGCTTTGTATCTTAAAAAAGAGCCTAGCTAATTTAACTATCAAATTGGAAAAGGAAAAAACCCATAGGGAAATATAAAAAATGAGAGTCAAATTCACTGGATGGATGGAAAAGAGACTAGCATGCATGCATGCTTTTTGATTAGGGGAGCAGGTACTCACTCTAGCAAATCCTTCCAACTACCATTCGTGTTGATGTCATCCATCAGGTTCAGGCTCTCCAGCCCGTCGAACGGGCTCGACGCCGGCGTCTCCTCGCACGATATGCCTCCGGCGGCATTGACACACTCCTGGTCTACCGCTGCCACCATTGGGCGCGGGGCCACTGCGTCTGTCACGTTGCTCCTGCTCGCCCCGCCGTGACCCCCGAGCTCGGTTGAGCTCAGCCCGTCCCCGGCGCCAAAACAGTCGAAAAGCCCGCTTATCTGCATGCTGCTCGCCGGCGTAGAGCTGGTCAGAGCCGGCAGGTTGAGCATACCGTCCCACTGGCACTGCTGGAGCAGCATGCTCTGGTCAACGCCTCCGCCGTGCTGCCCGCTGTTGCCGCTTGCGGCGAGGAGTGCCATGAGGTTGTCCATGCTGGCGGCGGCCGTGGGTGCGGGCGCAGGCGCGGCGGCGGTGGCGAGCGCGCGCACGAGTCCCTGGAGCAGCTGGAACTTGGCGGCGTCGGCCTGGAGCCTGAGAGCGTTCATGTCCCGTGAGCCCCCGGCGCCGGCACCACCGAAGTTACTACCGGCGGCGGCGAGGAGGCCGGGGAGCCCGGCGAGAAGGCTGAGGTCGGTCCTCGGGCGGTGCGTGACCGGGTCGATGCCCATGCCGAGCAGCTTCTTGCGCAGGTGCGTGTTCCAGTAGTTCTTGATCTCGTTGTCCGTCCTCCCCGGCAGCTTGGTCGCGATCGACGACCACCTGGACGAATTATCAAGCCGTCAGTCGTAGGCGCTGGAGAAGAAGATACAACACAAGGAGCACCTAGCTAGCTAGCTAGAGAAGTAAGTAACGGGCGTACTTATTGCCGAGGATGGAGTGGAGGTGGATGATGAGATTCTCCTCGTCGTCGGTGAAGCGGCCGCGCTTGATGTCGGGGCGGAGGTAGTTGGTCCAGCGGAGGCGGCAGCTCTTGCCGCAGCGGTTGAGGCCGGCGAGCTTGGGCAGACGCACTAGTAGGAAAACCCAATTCTATGGATCCTTATTCTGTGGCGCACCATGTGGCCGTGCGCCACAGAATAAGCTTCTGTGGCGCACCCAAAACTGGTGCGCCATAGAATAAGGCTATTCTGTGGCGCACCGGAACTGGTGCGCCACAGAATTTGCTATTCTGTGGCGCACCTAAGCTGGTGCGCCACAGAATAGTGCTATTCTATGGCGCATGTGGCTGGTGCGCCACAGAATAGTGCTATTCTGTGGCGCATGGAAGCTGGTGCGCCACAGAATAGTGCTATTCTGTGGCGCATGTGGCTGGTGCGCCACAGAATAGCACTATTCTGTGGTGCATGGGGTTGGTGCGCCACAGAATAGTTTTCGAATTTTTTTACCTCCCCACAACACCCCCCCCCGTGGATCGCCTTCTCAGTTTTCAAATCACTCAAAGAAAATGATAAAAATTTCAAAAAATAAAATCCTTCGAGGTGTGGTTAATATGTCAAAAAAAACTAGAGAAAAATCCGAGTTCGATTTCACCAGGGTTTACCCGGTCAGCAATTCACAGAATCCTCAAATTCCAAAAGAAAAAAAAGTTTTGAATTTTTTTCTACAAAATCAAAAAAAATAAAAAAAATAAAAAAATTCAATTTTTTTGGATTTGCTGAGTTTTTGGGTTTTTTGAAGTTTTCTGAGTTTTTTGAATTTTTTGGGATTTTTTGAATTTTTTGAAATATTTTGAATTTTTTGAATTTTTTTGAACTTTTTTGGATTTTTTGAACATCCTGTTAAAACTTTTGAAGTTTTTGAATTTGCTGAATTTTTGAAAACCCACCTATATACATAAACTACACACACATGTATACATGTAGAGAAGGGTTAAAAGGTTTGATATGATACTATTATCAATAAGAACATGAGTAGCGGGAGGGTAGGTGAAGTGAATAGAACTTAGAAGTTAAGCGTGCTGGGGTGGGAGCACTCTAAGGATGGGTGACCTAGCGGGAAGTCAACATTTGAGATTGACTTCGAGTGTTCAAAATGTTCAAAAAATTCAAATACATAGGAATTTCCAAATTATATCATTTTCTGATTTTTGTGATTTTTTCCAAAAATTTTGAATTTTTTTGAATTTTTTGGGAATCCAGATCTAGATCTGGCCGCCATTTTTTTGAAATTCAAAAAAACAATTCTGTGGCGCACGGGGTAGGCTGCGCCACAGAATAAGCTATTCTGTGGCGCACCCAGCCCGGTGCGCCACAGAATAGCTTATTCTGTGGCGCACTAGGTGGTGCGCCACAGAATAGCTTATTTAGTGGCGACTATTCTGTGGCGCACCACCCATGCGCCACAGAATAGCAAAATGGTGCGCCACAGAATGCCTTTTCTGTACTAGTGACGCCGCCAGCTGCCGTGGCCCTTCTCCTGGATGTAGTCCACCAGCAGCTTGTCCTCCTCCGGCGTCCACGGGACCTTCTTCAAGCCGGCCTCCCCGTCGCAGCATGGCGATCTCCCCATTAATCACTAGCTTACTTGTGGCTACCTTCGATCGAGCTCTCTGCCTAGCTAGCTCTAGCTGGTCACGGTGATGAGAAGCTTGGAGAGAGGTGTAGCAATGGAGGGAGAGAGGCAGGAGTTGGTTTTTTTAGATTTCGTTGGGGATAGGATGGGAGGGGGTTTTATAGAGCGAGGGTTTAGAGATGGAGGTGGCCGATGATGGCAAATGGCATGCCAAATGGAAGTCTTTCTGTGTGGGCCGGAAACGAGGCCTCCTCTCTCACTCTCCGTGTGTTTCTCTCTCTTACTCGGCTGCTCTCTGACTTTTTATGGTCATTATCGAATCAGTTAGCTTGAGCACGTTGTTTAGTTTGATATGCATGTCTACTGTCCTGTTGTGTTTTGTTGTTTTCCCTACGCTCGCGCAAGTGGAGTAGTACGTCCGTACTACACGTACGTATGCGTAGAGAGATTCCTCATTCATGCATGCATGTGCAGTGCATGTGCTTAATCACCTAGTTGCAGACATACATATATACTCCCTCCGTTCTAAAATACTCCCTCCGTTTCAAAATATAAGTCGCACCACCTACTTTTCACAAACTTGTATCTAGACATGTTTTAGTACAAGGTTCACATGAATCTTGCACTAAAACATGTCTAGATACATGTGTGTGGAAAGTAGGTGGAAAGACTTATATTTTGAAACGGAGGGAGTAGATGACTTCCATTTGTCCACATACACATGTATCTATATATGTAACATGTCTAGATACATCCACATTCGAAGAAAAGGAAGTCATCTAATTTGGAACGGAGGGAGTAGTACGCAGTGGCGGCGCCACCACGGGGGCGAGCTGGGGCGGCCGCCCCCTCCTCAGCTCGGCCGATTTTTTTTTCATATATGTAGGCTGCTGCCGACCTTCGTCGCCACCAGGCGCGCCGTTGCAGTATTCACCATGGATATACCACAAGTGTGGTGGTGAGAGGTAACTTCACCTATATGGAAATAGGTGAGAGTAATTACCACTAGATACAAGCATGTTGTTTGGTGAGAGTAATCATCACTAAATATTTGAATCTCTATGGACCTTTTATTTTGTTGAATAGATTTGCTTTTGTGGCTTAATTTTTTTTAAACCTCATGTTTTCTCCCCCCTCGTCTCAATTCCTGGCTCCGCCACTGATAGTACGTACGTCACTACGTGTGCCCATGTAGTTTTTTCTGAAACACGATACGGACACATACGCTAACATACACGTACATATAGTCACGCCTATAAATGCACGTACGTATATACATCCTAATCTATAAGCAACTCCGAAAAACCGAGACGTCGGATCGAGTTTTGAGATTGATAAAATCACCACGGACATCTCGCTATATATCGACGGAACCTGTGGCGGACCTGCGTAAGTGCTGGGGTTCGGTGATACCAATAAGATTTTGCAAATCCTTTCATAAATCATCATTCAGTCATGTTCAAATTTAGAAGATGGCACCATTACAATGAGGGGAACACAATTGACTAATTCCTTAGCTTCGCCTTATACAGTATACATGATCATCACCTCCCACTGAAAAAGATTTCACCTTTTATGAGACACATGTGTCAAATATGGGTTCGAACTCTCATGTTTTTTTTTTTGCGAAACTCAGTACAAACAGAGACGCTCACATACACGCGCATACACTCACACCTATGAACGCACGCACGCACACTCTACCCCTACGAGAACCTCCGAAATACTGAGCCGGCGGATCGAGTCTTGAGATTGACGAAGTCACCACGGACGCCTCGCTGTCGACGTGAACGTCGCCTCCCACTGAAAAATATTCCGCCTAAATGCAACACACAGATGTCAAACCTGGGATTTGAACTCTGGTGGGCTGAGGGTACAACCACCCTTCTAACCATCCCCCTGAGGTTGGTTTGCCGAACTCTCATGTTTTGGTGCATGGTCAATTGCTCATACATACATGCACGACAATATTTTGGTACTTCGTACGTAGGTACTAGTGCATGTCGTCCTTACCTAGGCACGACGTGTGAGAGCGTGGCATGCATGTTAATCACTTCCAGAAGAAAGCATGCATATTTTCTTTTCCACGTACGATATTGAAACGACAGACGAGTCACTGAGTATGCCGTGAGAAAGAATCCACCATGAATTCACAGATCATATTGAAACGACGGATGCACTGTTAAAAAATAGGCAGGCGCATGAACAGGGCCATTGCGTGGGCGGCACGTGTGCAGGAGGCAGAGCAGAGTTAGGTTCCACGTGTGGACTTTCCTCCCAGCAAGGAGCAAGGAAGAAGGAACTACCTGTTCCCCTTTTGATTCCCCTCGTGTCACATTATTTGGTGCACCTCCCCGCTCGATCATAGGCCACGGCCGGCCATTAGGGTGGGCTAGTGGGCCCCACCTTGTAACTACTTGTACTAGCACTGGGGACCCACTGTGCAGCTGGCTATGTGGTTGTTGTGTGACTGTCATTGCCCCAACTGGCCTTCTGCCAAGTGACATGGGCAACTAAATAATTGTTATCCAATATTTGAAGAATAGACTAGTCCCTCCGTTTATAAATAAACCTTTTAGCCTTTTCCTGATTCGTTCGTATCTAAACATATTTTAGTGGGTAGTTCACTCATTTTGGTGCGTATTTGGTCCGTATTGGAATGTCTAAAACATTCTATATTATGGAACACAGAGAGTAGTAGTTATGAACACATGTGCATGATTGACTTCGAAATGGATTTGGTATTCTGATCCATTAGTTTTTTTCTTCATATGTTGCGTAGGTGTTTCTATAGGTTGTAATAATCTAGTTTGTCGAATCAGTTCTTGCTTATTTTAGTGTTTTTACTCCATTTTAACAGCTTTTATCGCTAGTTTGTCCAGCACACTATAAAATATAGGCACATCACAACACAATTCCGTATTAATAAGCCTTGCCTTAATTTGCACGAGTGAACGTGTGTTGGGTGGAAAATGAATTAATAACAACCACTTTAGCTAAGAAAGAATAGATCCATAGCCCATAGGCACCTGTGTATGTATATCTGAATATGAACTTAGCAACATATCATATTTTAGAATTTTACATTTGTAGTTACCCATATGATTTCCATATAAATTTATGACCTTGCGTAGCTAGTTCAGAATCAGAAAAATTAACAGAACTACAATCAAGTGAAACATATGCAATATCGTTTATGAATACTCTAATCCATGTTTTGTTTGTAGAATAGCTCTCAGATGGTAATTTCGTTTATTTACTTACAAGACTAAGTTTCTACCTTATACGTACATACATAAATGTTTTTCACAAATTTTATAACTTAAGATATGATTATTAAATATCGAGAAATGAGTTCACATGTACATGTGTCTATAACTGCATTTTCTATGTCAAGTGAACATCCTTAATCACATATATATCCACAAGATAACACACATGTAAGATTGAGTATGTAAAATATACTGTATATATATTTACATGCAATGCTTATGCATGGTTTAAGAAAAGATTTTTCCCGGATAAGCGCCGGCTCCTGCACGGGCATTGGCACCAGCACCGGCAGCAGCACCAGCACCGACACTTCCTTGTCCGGTCTTAACAAACTACACCCATGTGGTCACCAAGGCACATCTAACCATGATATTTGTGAATATATGGTGGAATAACTGCTCTACTTTTCATATCCGCTGCTAACGTTTTGGTCCATCGGATAAGGCACTACAAAGGAAAATATTTTTGTTGACAAATCACTTTCGTCATGCATTAGCCAATTTTCGTCAAGGATTACATGGGGGTGACGAATTTTGTTCGTCATGGGGTTCGTCACCGAAGCTCCGTCATAAAATATCAGGGGTGACGGTATGCAATTTTTCGTCACTGTCAAACGTTTGATGGTGACGAAGAGAAAATTCGTCAACGTTGAGGGTTAATCGTTGATGGTATGTTTTGTCATCAAATATTGGCAACTTCGTCACTGTCAAATTGTAAGTGCGTGTGTGATTGGTCCAGAAAAGCTGACGTGGCCTTACATGTGGGTCCCATCATGCTGATGTGGCTGCTGACAACGTTGGTGCAACAACAATGAAGTGGATGCTTACGTGTGGGTCAGACGGTAGTGACGTGGCATTCTGTCATTTGGGTCCCCGCACAGTGCTGACAAGTGGAACCCACAGTGATTGTTTTTTACTATCAATAAATCATGAGACGGCTGAAAATTACAAAAAGAAAATGTATTGAAAAAATTAATTGTATTACAATGTACACCGATGGTTTACATTTAAACTGTGCGTATACATCAATACTTAAACTGAAACAGAACCAAAAAAATCTATATCTAATTCAGATCTATCTGTACTGGCTAGTCTCCGTGCACGGATAAAGAAAAACGAAAAATATGTGCCACCATGCAGCTCCTCCATAGCCTCCTAAGAACTCCCACACACGGTTTGGATATTTTTTTATCTCTTCACAAATACTCGAAGGAATGAGAGGGGTACAGCCTGCTGCAATCTGCACAAAGTTAAAATTTAGATTCAGCAAAACATAGACTTCCATCCACATCAGGAGACAGGAGGCAGTGTACGGATATTAATACTCATTGTGAACTGGAACAGAACTAAGCTAAAACATACATCTCACTAGAAGCGTTGACTGTAAAGGGTCATCTATGATAGATCCATGGAGTCGCAGAGACCCAGCTTCACACCTTGAAGTTTGGATATTATTGCAAGCTTCCTGCAACCAGACAAAAAGAAAGTTGGCACAACAATTTTTTCCACTTCACCTGTGAAATGCATAGCAAGAGCCAAGAGATACATACCACACCCTGCTTATTCTATCCCTATCATAAGACCTCACCTTGATCTGCAAAAATTTCACAACAACGACGTCAAAATCAACAAAAGAAGAAGCTTGCTACTTCCATAGTTCCATGTTCTAGCAATTGACAGGAAGTAGGTAGAATGGAAAATAGATTTGCTCTCTTCATTACATATTGGTTCCTTACTTTCCGCATTGATGCTAACATGGGTCGTGGCCGACACATCGAGGACACTGGACCCAACAGATGAATGAGACCGCTTCCAAACTGAAACACATAAACAATAAAGGTTGACAGTAAATTGAACATAAACATTATATGGAAATACAAAGACTAATGATAGTACATTGTTATTGATCAACCAAATAGCAGTGTTGCACTGAGATCCCTAAATACCAGTTCAGCTATTATACAGTATATCACAACTGATCACAAACAAAACTGATGAATTTCAAACATCCATTCAAATTGAACATACAAAAGTGGACTTTCAGTATTTTTAGGATAGCACTAGGTGTATGATCTGACCAGACACCAAGTTACATGCACTTGATCAATTTATGAGTGCAATTTTATCAGTGCTTGGCTTATGAGTGCAATTTTATCAGTGCTTGGCTGTTAGTACTCACACTTAGGTATAATTGGAGTAAGCATTTTGGTTTTCAGCTCAATATTGTTGAACACGAATATAGAAACAGAACCGAATAGAAATGGACTGAACAATTAGATAAGAAGATCCCAATCAATGAGAACAATCAATCAAATAATCACTGAATGGACAATCATAAAGAGCAGTAGTTCGTCGACGTGCACTTACCTTAACCTCGACGTTCAATAGACGAATTTATATCGGCGTCAGAATCCTCAAGCCTGTGGACAAAACCACTCAGAAATTAGACCATGATAAGGTAACAGTATACTTCTAAATTGTTCCTAGAGCTTGGCGTTCTATAGAGTTAACCATCAGGATACATGCACATATTTCTACATACATAAAGAGCAGGCTTGAAACATAAATATTCTGCTGTGCCCACTCTAAGGCTTGTGCGTGTTCACCAAATTTAATAGATGAGAAAACCATCGGAAGTCATGGTGTGTAAAACTACCAGGATTATTTAGATATCAAAGTAATCAGATCTTTGATAATCTCAGTTTGTACACAAATTGGTGAAACAAGTCTAACAGGAATTAATTGATCTACACGTCTCTGATACACGACAGATTTACTTGATTCAAATATTAGCCTCAACATAATACGCTGATAGATCTAGCCATACCAAAGACTTCTAGACTGAAACGAGATACCCATGTACTACAATAACCACGCGCAGATCGGCTCGAATGGCTCCCTGGGAGATAAACTGCAGACCGGATAGAAGAAAGCAAACCGATAAATGAAGGAGCAGCACCACTGGAACTGAGTGGTCTTCGGGATGTGCTGCGGAGACGCGCTGCGAGACTCCAGTCTGGGATTTGTACTTGAACAACGGTGATGGAGACTGGCGATCTTTGATGCGGCGGGCACCAGGTCTAGGCGCCTTGCTCGTCCACGCCGGGCACCAGGTCTAGGCGCTTCCCCTGCCTTGGTCTCGACGAGCACGAGGACCGCCGGCAGGAGGGATGGCGGCGCTCGCAGGACGCGAGGGGATCGCAGATGCGGTTGGTGTTGGAGGAAAGGGGATCGAGGGAAGTGAGGGAGTGGTGGCGGCGATTGCGCTGCATGGATCGAGAGATAAAGAGATGTGTCTCGTACTCTCGTCCTATGAGAGGAGGCTGAGTGCATTTGGTTGCGTTCTCGACGTCGGATGTGTAGTTGCTGAACGGTTCAGATGTGTGATCCGTGCGTAGCTGTCTGGCGCGCTCTTATTGGCTGGAATAGTTTCGCCTATCGTGTGCGTATCCTCCTATTAATTTCGGCATCTTGGAAGCAAGGTTCACATAGAAGATTCAGATTGACCTGCAATTTTTTGTGAGTGGTCGTGTAGTAATATTAGGTATCCTTGCCGATTTTCAGAATTTTCGGACAAATATAGGTGTGTTAATCATTTTCTTGGAAGAAAAAGGACAGAAAATAAAAATAATGCATGAAAATGTGTAAAATTCATATAAAAATCATTTTAAACTCAGATGAATCATACAATGTTGGTAGAATCATGTAGAAAATGTGATGCACACAATTTGACAATTGTTTGGTCAAGTTTGATTC
The DNA here is from genome assembly GCA_947311845.1 of Poa pratensis. NCBI lineage: Eukaryota > Viridiplantae > Streptophyta > Magnoliopsida > Poales > Poaceae > Poa > Poa pratensis. The sequence continues at coordinate 21,068,235 of CAMZMU010000094.1, read as the reverse complement.
AAAAAGTGCACTTAGTAGGGCATTTTGGGCATTATGGTCAAAACATCGAGGCCGAAAGCTTGATCAACATTTCAAGATGTGTATTTTAGTGTAGGATCAACATTGTTCCAGGAATGGATCATGATTGTGGGCTTTTTGTTGGGACATCACTTGTGAAACCTAATTGTGGTCAGACAAACATGGGTTGGTCGACGATCATGTCGGTTGTAGGGCATCTTGATAGCAAGGTGCACGTAGAAGATTCAGATTGACCTGCAATTTTTTGTGAGTGGTCATGTAGTAATATTAGGTGTCCTTGACGATTTTCGAATTTTCTGACAATTTATAGGTGTGTTAATCATTTTCTTGGAAGAAAAAAGGCCAGAAAATGATAATAATGCATGAAAATGTGTAAAATCCAAATAAAAATCATTTTAAACTCATATGAATCATGCAATGTTGGTAGAATCATGTAAAAAATGTGATGCACACAATTTGACAATTGTTTGGTCAAGTTTGATTCAAAAGGTGCACTTAGGAGGGCATTTTGGACATTATGGTCAAAACATCGAGGCCGAAAGCTTGATCAACATTTCAAGATGTGTATTTTGGTGTAGGATCAACATTGTTTCAGGAATGGATCATGATTGTGGGCTTTTGTTGGGACAGCACTTGTGAAACCTAATTGTGTCAGACCAACATGGGTTGGTCGACATCGATCATGTCGGTTATAGGGCATCTTGACAGCAAGGTGCACATAGAAGATTCGGATTGACCTGCGACTTTTTGTGAGTGGCCATGTAGTAATATTAGGTGTCCTTGCCGATTTACAGTTTTTTTTACAAATGTAAGTGTGTTAATCATTTTCTTGGAAGAAAAAGGCTAGAAAATGAAATTAATGCATGAAAATGTGTAAAATTCATATAAAATCATGTTAAACTCATATCAATCATGCAATATTGGTAGAATCATGTAGAAAATGTGATGCACACAATCTGACAATTGTTGGTCAAGTTTGATTCAAAAGGTGCACTTAGGAGGGCATTTTGGGCATTATGGTCCAAAAATCGAGGCCGAAAGCTTGATAAACATTTCAAGATGTGTCTTTTGGTGTAGGATCAACTTTGTTGCAGGAATGGATCATGATTATGGGCTTTTTGTTGGGATAGCACTTGTGAAACCTAATTGTGTTCAGACCAACATGGGTTGGTCGACATCGATCATGTTGGTTATAGGCATCTTGATAGCAAGGTGCACATAGAAGATTCAGATTGATCTGCGATTTTTTGTGAGTAGTCATGTAGTAATATTAGGTGTCCTTGCCGATTTACAGATTTTTCTGACAATTATACGTGTGCCTATAATTTTCTTTGAAGAAAAAGGCCATAAAATAAAAATAATACATGAAAATTGGTAAATTACAAATTTAAATCATTTTAAACTCATATGAATCATGCAATGTTTTTAGAATCGTGTAGAAAATATGATTCACACCAATTGACAATGGTTTGGTCATGTTGGATGCAAAAGGTGCACTTAGGAGGGCATTTTGAGCATTATGATCGAAACATCGAGGCCGAAAGGTTGATCAACCATTGAAGATGTGTCTTTTGGTGTAGCATTAACATTATTGCAGGCATGGATCATGATTTATTCTATTTGTTTGGACAACACTTGAGAACCATAATGGTGGCCAAACCAACATGGTTGGTCCACATCGACATGTCTGGAACCGCATGAAAATTGGTAGAATTCAAAAAAAAAATTAAACTTTCTTTGAGTTTTTTTCAGGGTTTTAGAAAGTTTGTGGTATCATGGTGATTAATTTCCTCTTTGCATAAATATTAGAATATTTTCGCTTTCTCTTATGTCATAAAGCGTGTAGTGGTCTAGTGGATTACCATAATCTGTTTCTTTGGGGAGGTCTTGAGTTCGATTCACCATCTGCAACTTTTATTCCGTTTTCTTGTATTTGCCTCGCTGCATACATATTAAAAAGGTGTTCCGTTTAAAATTATTTCGTAAGGTGGGCAATGGTGCAGTGGTTACCTATTACCTCATACTTGGTGGATGTCTTGTGTTCGATTCCTGTTTCGTGCATTTGAAAATAATTTTATTCTTTTTTTGATTAATTTCCTCCTTGCATAAATATTAAAACATTTCTGCTTTCTCATATATCATAAGGCGTGTAGTGGTCTAGTGGATAAACATGATCCGTTTCTTTGGGGAGGTCTTTGGGTTCGATTCCCCATCTCCAACTTTTATTTCGTTTTCCAGTATTTGCCTCGCTGCATAACTATTAAAAAGGTGTTCCGTTTACAAGTATTCCGTATGGTGGGCGATGGTGCAGTGGTTACCTGTTACCTCATACTCGGTGGAGGTCTTCTGTTCTATTCCTCTTTGGTGCATTTATTTTTTATAGAGTTAAATACACTGTAGGTACCTCAACTTTTCTCGAAAGCAGACTATGGTACCTATACTTAGGAATACACTCGATACGGTACCTGAACTTGAGTTGTGGTGAATCTACGGTACTGCTTCACCTTTGAGCTCCGTATTTTATATATGTGGTATCTGTTGACTAGTCAAACATCTCAGCCTAGTCTGTGGGACCCACCTGCCAGTGACCGGTGGAAAGAAATGAACAAAAAAAAATTGCTTTCGTTGGTGGTGATCGAACGTGTGGCAGGTGTGGTGAACTGGTAACACACGCGCGCTAGCCATATGCGCCCATTGGCGTTTGTACATTTCTTTTATAGTCAAAATTTTTTATACTAATTAGCGCGGTGTCCGTATGATTTTGAATTTCAAAAAAATAAAATAAAAAAGAGTGAGTGTGCACGTGCGGATGTGTGTCTTTGTGAGTATGCAATGTGCGTGTGCGTGAGTGTGCAGTGTGCGTGTACCGGACATAGGAATTTATCTAAGATGGCATAAAACAATTGATTTGTATTTTGGAAAATTTATCATATTTAGTAAATTATTATAACAATGAAATTCTCTGGTACACGAGCCCCACCTGTCAGTGACATGGGCACATGAGCCCATATTTTATTTAGTTGTCTCATAAATGATTGTCTAGTCAAATTGAGCGAGATATTTTTCTTTGAAGTGGATTAAGATGATATATAGTGAGTTTCAATTACAATCATTTATCAAATAAGATAGATTTACCGAAATACAAACAACTTTTTTATACGGCATATCTTAGATAAATTCCTAGGCCGGCACGCGCACACGCACATTGCAACACTCACGCACATGTACAGGGTGAGTACGTGCACACACGCATTCTCATGCACTGCACGCACGCGGTATTTGTAGTGTAATCTGCTAAATAATGTTTATTCAATAAATTGGCGTAACTATGTAAAAAGTTCACGGCCGCTGGGGCGTGCAGGTGGCTAGCGCGCTCGTGTTACCCTTTGCAACGCAGGTTCGATTCCCACCGTCGCATTTTATTTCTTCATATTTTTCCGCCGGTCACTGACAAGTGGGTCCCACGGCCTAGGCTGAGATGTTTGACTAGTCAACAGGGCACCACATATATGAAATACGGAGTCATACGGTGAAGCAGTGACCGTAGATTCACCACAACTCAAGTTCAGGTACCGTATCGAGTGTATTTCTAAGTATAGGTACCATATTGTGCTTTTGAGAAAAGTTGAGGTACCTACAGTGTATTTAACTCTTTTTTATATATGCAAAATGAACACAATATATTATATGCCAGAGCTTGCACATCAGTAGACCGCATGATATTTAAAACTTATAACATTTAATATTTTCTCAGCTACTGGGCCCCGCAAGGAAAAAATTAAATAAAAATTATAACAAATTATTTTTTAACTGACATGTGGGTCCCAAATTATATTCGTTGACGGTTTACATACACCACGATGTTGATTCGTCACCTATCAACAAAGACGATGGCAACCCTTTTGGGTTTGATAATGGGTGACGATTTTTCGTTGACGAAAATAAAACCGTCAAGCATTAACCTACATGCGTGACGCCAGATGCAATCCGTCACCTATTAAGACATATCTTCTGATTGGAGTTGTGATCAAGGTTGACATCTCTAAGCGGTCCCGCTGCAACGACCTGGTCTTGACGTTCACATTTGTCTAGTTATGTTATTCATGTGTTATTGTAACTATATGGTTATTCTGAATTGTTGGTTTTCGTGAAATGTGTTAGCTTGGACTCTTGTTGTTTTCAGTCTTCAGTATAGTGGGAATGTATCAGTAGTATGAGGGCTTTTGTCGCTTGTGTATGGGAGAAAATGGTGTCAGTTCTTAGAAATTTCTAGGGTTTTAGAATTATTTTTGTTGGTGGTGCGGTTTATTGTAAAATTAGTTGAATCCCAGTAACTGTAAATTCTACATGTGCATTTGATCTAAAAACTGTCAATTTCCGCATTTAATGAAAAAGTTTAAATAAGCACCAAACGACCAGAATGTGCATAAAAGATATCCTTTTCATGAACACTTTTTTTAACGTGTCATATTTTCAGATTTGGTATTTCCCCTCAGAACTATGTCACATAAAAGGACACTTTGCGCCAATTTTTCACTTTTCTCTCCTTTTATTTGATTGTTTCCAAAATTGGATCAAAAGTACCGGCTTGACCATTCATAATAAGGGATTGAATATTTAAACATTCTCGTGTGTGCTGCATGTAATGGTACTAGGGTATATTCATGACGGACTAAATACTCACCCATCTAACAAAGTGGTCTTCTTTACTCTTGGTGCCTTTCTTTGACATGGTCTCTTGTCTTTCCTTCTTTTTGTCCAGTTTCATGCACTAGCCAACACAATTAAAAGTCCGAGCTGATAAAAACGGTTAGACAATCTATATATACATTTCAAACCCTGCTTACATGTGACTTAGAGAGGTCCACATGTGCATAGAAATGTAAAGAGATATGTCTTAAAAGGCCTATACATGGACAGAGATGGGGTAACAATATTTGTTGGATAAATTGTAAACGGTAGGATTCGAACTCAACACTTACGACTCTGATACCATGTCAAGTTTTATGTACTAGCCAACGCAAACAAAAGTCTGAACTATGAAAAGGGTTAGGCAATCCACGTATACATTATAACAAAACTTTGACTTATTTACCATGATTAGTTGCTTGAAATTTTGTTGACTTGAGTTTAACCCATTTTCATTTATACGCCACGTACTACTAGTCTACTAGGTCCCTGGATAGGATTAACTAATCGTAAGAGTTATGATGTGCATGCCATGGTATTAGCAAGAGAAAAACGGAGTTATAACGTGCATGCTATAGTATTGCCAAGAGAAGAATTTCTTGAGAACTTGGTCAGGGGCGTGGATGTACAAGACGACCATCAGGGTTAAGTCCTCGTTGGACGTGAATTTGTGTTCCTACTTTTAATAAAAACAAAAAAACGCTCTCAAGACGTACCTACCGCATTCCTTAAAACAAAAAAAGAGCTGCTTAGACGACCTTGGAACTGACAGGAGGTGTACATGTTCAGATCCCATACGTGCATTTCTTTTTGGCCCACCACCCATGCATGCATGACTTTTCTGTAACAGTATAATAATTAACATGCAAGTTGCAACTAGTGATCTCACAACATAGCCTTTTGCAGGCATAATTTCTTAGCTATCCCACTCACTTACAAAATTATTTAGACTGAAGCCTGCCAAAGGTTGATCTAGACAGTGCCTAAACACACAGAGCATTTTACAATGGTCAAGTGCCCCTGATTCATCCCAATCATGCATTGCATGCATCTTGGACACGTAATTATGTGGCGGGCTCCCTCTATAACTCGCTGAAACTCTTAATTAGCTAGCAGTATCTTATGTTGAGCCAAGGTGTACATGACTTGTGCACTAACTAAAGCAGGTTTAGGAAAGCAACTGTGCAATTAATTGGAATGATCTTGTGGTCCTAGGACTGCAGGATAAAAATCTATGTTGTGGGCAGTGGCAGAAATACAGAAGAAAAAAAGGAATCTATATATGTTGGGACACTTTGACATGTACACATCACACTCACTACATGAATGGGTATGTACGCCGACGGCCGATCTATACGCCGACGGCCATTTGTCGTGGCCATCAGCGTAGATGACGAGGAGGCCAGCCCGTCGAAGTGGCCGTCGGCGTACAACATGCCCTCGACGTAGACCTTCAACGCCGACGGCCACCCTCGGCGTAGAGCCCACCCTCGGCGTACTATCAGCGCGGGATAGGTGCCTCCTCTACGCCAACGGCTTTGCCGTCGGCATAGATGCCTCGATTTTTAAAATCTTTATTTTTTATGTATATACCTACGCCGACGGCTTTGCCGTCGGCAGAGTTACCATGTTTTTTAATCTTCGTTTTATGTATTTTATTTATTGTTCCCAGTTAAGTTTAATATGTTTTTTATTCATTTTATTTATATAGCTACGCTAAATAGCGGTTTCCACCTACATAAAATGACATCAGGAATTTTGTCTCTCACAGTTGCACGTCGGGCGAACCGGGGGCAACCTTGTGATAAAATTTGGTTTCCCATGTCCCTATGGCCTAGGCTAACACAACCAAGCAAAAAAGTCCAATGGCCTACCCCCTTTCGACGCCGTTCAAGGTGGTAGACGGGAACGTTAGGGTTTTTCCAGCGATTCAGGGTTTCGCCGAAGCGGGGCCTCGGAGCATCGGAACCCCACCCAAAACTAGGTTGTGCCATACCATATGTTGTGTGTTGTAAATGTCCAAGATCCTACTCCGGGGTGTGACCGGCTTCACCGACTGCACTTTCTCTCTAGTGAGTTTCTGCACTTAGAGGTGAAAACTACCGTTTCGGGCGAACCGGGGCAACCTTGTGATAAAAGTTGGTTTCCCATGTCCCTATGGCCTAACCTAACACAACCAATCAAAAAATTCCACTGGCCTACCCCCTTTCGACGCTGTTCAAGGTGGTAGACGAAAACGTTAGGGTTTTTCAGCGGATTCAGGGTTTTGCCGAAGCGGGGCCCCGGAGCGTCGGAACCCCACCAAAACCTAGGTTGTTCCATACCATATGTATAGAAGTGTGTTGTGTGTTGTAAATTTCCAATATCCTACTCCGGGGTGTGACCGGCTTCACCGACTGCACTTTCTCTCTAGTGAGTTTCTGCACTTAGAGGTGAAAACTCCTGTTTCGGGCGAACAAGGCAAACCGGGGGCAACCTTGTGATAAAAGTTGGTTTCCCATGTCCCTATGGCCTAGGCTAACACAACCAAGAAAAAAAGTCCACTGGCCAACCGGCCAGTGCCGTTGGACCTCCAGACACCATAGCCCGCGACCTCGACGAGATCCGGGGATCCCCCACCCCGCTGGCTCCTAGACGAAGACAAAACCCTCGCCTGATCGCGAACGGAGCCCGGAGAGATTTATTCCGACGCGACACCACTGTAACGGCCTCAGCAGCGTCTCCCTCAACCCTAACCCTACCACGAACCCGCCTAGCGGACAGACCCGGGGTTCCCCCTCCCTCTCGCCGCCGGAGCGGCCGACGGAGAGAGAGGGAACCGGCGGCGCCGCCGGCGGCACGGAAGGGATCACTCGTTCGCCTCCTTGATCGCCTCGTGCGATCCGACTTTCCCGGCGGTGCACCTCCCAAGACATGTCGAAACTGCCCAAGGACATTGGAGACAGTGATGTTTAATACTTCTTTTGCTTCTATGTGTTGAAATATATGTAAAACATAGCTAATTAGCATTATTTTGCATTTTTTCATTAGAATTTAAGTAGCATCTCATGTTCGAGTTAACAAATTCTTTCCCGGATCTTACCACCCCATGTGAGAATTTTCCTGGTCTGATAGGTGGGACCACTTGTCATGTTGATATTTCAAGAAAATTAGAGATCCAATGCCTTGACTGGGAGGAAAAGTGTGGTGCCTTGCGAGAGGGAATATAGTGAACATGGGGGCATATACTCCCTCCTATTTAAAATGTAAAAAAATGTACAAAAACATGCCCAAAAAATCTGAAACAAAAGTTCCATGCATAGGTCTCGCAAAACATGTACCTTGTACATGTGTTTCGTGATGAAATTACTATTTACTTTGCCTCCGTAGCAAAGATAAAGTTTTGGTGCTATATAGCAGTAATAATGTGACATATTTTGTATGTTTTTACATAGGCCAACTTAACAGTCGTCCACGAAACTTCTTAGGCACACATGGAACATGCAAATCTACGCGCGCAACTATTTTCCAGAAATTTTAAACATTTAGAAAAGTTTTTTCGAACCAGGAGCATATGCACCCCGGTTCAAATGCTACTTTCCAGGTGCCTTGCCCGTTTTTTCTGGCCATTGGATCGAGAATCAATTGCCAGATGACATGAACAGTCCTCTGCTATAGGATACCGGCTGCAGTAATTCGTCTACAGGGATATTGCGACAGTACTTGTCTAAAGTACCATCCAGAGTGCATGCTACAATGTTTAATCTTGTTCTTCCGTTTTCGATCTAACGGCCAAGGGGAAAGGCACCACACTGTTCATTCGTGCCTTGCCTCAGTCAAGGCACTAGGTCTCAGTCCGTGAAGGCGTGCCCGCTCCCGAGTCAGGCGCACCCCACCACCTCTTCGTTTCAGCTTGGGCGGGGTGGGAGGTAAACTATAATTGAGTTTGATTAACAAATCTTTGAGGAACAACTACTTGTGTGAAACAAAATTGCTATCATTAGATTCATATTCTGAAATACATATTTGTCATCATCATTATCACATATGTTACATATTAATAGTGTTATTATTGGTAAAGAACTTGTCTTAAAGAAATCTAATGCAACATATTTTAGGACGGAGAGAGTGGTATTTTCCTGTTTTTCCCTTTGACTTCCTTGATATTCGAGTTGAGTTTGATTAATGAGGGGTCAGCCGTCAGCTACATTAACTAGTAATATTGCAGGAGAATACAAGTATTTCCCTACATTTTTTACTTTTGGCTGCCTTGTTTTTGGTGCTGGCCAGTAATAATTTAGGGCATGAGAGGTAGAGAAATGCTAGAAGATTAATAAGGTAACTTTCTCCACTTTGACAAGCTAACTAGATCGGTACCCATCCTTCTCCAACTCCAACTATCTATTTTTAAAGTATTATACCGTTTGCCATTATCATATATATGCATGCATGTCCAGTGGCGGAGCTCAAAAATAATTTCTGGGCGGGCCAGACTATAAGAAAGCGCAAAAAATTGCTCTAAACCAACACCATTTTGTTCATAAACACATGCATACATCATATATATATATAGAATTACTACTAAACAAAAGAAGCTATACCAAAAGAAGCTATACCAAAAGAAGCTACACAACAATATTCAGTCAAGAGATGTGTACGCAGGGAGATACACTTACTCAGATACATACTACAAATCAGCACTTCGATTCTTGGTCTTTCTAAAATATTCAATGACATCATCGTAGTTGTAGTTCTCCAGAATTCCACCCTCTATGTTAATTAACATCTGGTTTGTAAGATTTTCATCTTCCATCTTATTGCGCAACCTTGTTTTAATAATCTTCATACTAGAGAATGCGCGTTCATCAGTCGCCGTAGAAACCGGAAGGGTAATAAGCAAGCGGAGTAGCCTGTCAATCAAATTGTAAATAGTATGTCTTCCTGTCTCCACAAGGCATCGACAAAGATCAATCAATGTTGATATATTCTTCAACTCTTCATCTTTGGAAGCATCCGCAACAAAATGTTTTAGTTGTTGTTGCAGTCCATAAATATCTTGGCAAAATCAGCTGGATAGTACTTTTTCACCACCTCACATATATCACTAGCTTTGAATCCTTTGAATTTGTATTTAGGAATCAAAGTGGCACAAGTAGATAAAAGATCCATTACCTTCTCATTGAACCTTCGATTTAATTCAAATAGTTGAGTGTCCAATGTTGCACGGAAAATTTCCACTCGAAAGTAATGCTCCTTTGTGAGCTTATCAGGCTGATGACGTGCACGACCACCACGCAGAATGTATGTTTGGTCAAAGTCAGGAATTTCAATGGAGTGGTTTACACAAAATTCAATAACCGTGCCCATAAATTGCTGGTACCCATCATCTGATCTTAGCTCTTGAAGACACTGTCTTGTTGAGGAAACAAGGCGGACAGCATTTACAATATCTTGTGACTTCTTCTGAACAGCTTGGCCAAGTGTCTCAGTTATCTCAAATGTTTCCTTCATCAAACATAAGATAAATATGAACTCAAAGGATGATAAGTAGCCAAAGGAAGTGTCTGCATCAGCACGTATTGATCCAAGTGTTGATCCATCGGCAGCAATATCTTGGATATGAGAATAAACAACACCAAATAAGTTCATAAGGCTGTGAACTGCAGCAAAATGCGAGCCCCATCTCGTGTCTCCTGGCCGCTTAAGTGCGAGGATCTGATTTGCCCCTTGGCCTGTCTCGATGCTACCATTAGAGATTCCATTTTCTAGTTCAACTACTTGGGCAAGATGAAGCTCATCGTGGCGCTTTGAAGAAGAGTCAGCCGTGTTTATGACAAAGATCAATTTTTGAAAGAACTGTGAAATAGGAACCACTTCTTTGGATGCATCAACTAGAGCAAGTTGCAAGCGATGTGCATAATCTTTGTCCTCCGAGTACTCAAGCCATGATGGAAAAATACCAAACCAGTTAAACTGGAAGCGGCGTCGATGCTCTTCTCCACCCGAAAGTTTATAATTTTGTAATCGGGGCTGCATAGGGCCTAACAACAAATATGCTCTTCTCACACTATCTCTTTGATCTGGTGGATATTGCCAAATCTGAGGGCGCAATCCTGGGTCTCGCTGCAGAAACTCGACACCTCGAAAAATAACCGGCTCATTTGTGTGAAGACCATCGACATGGTTCTGTTGCTGTTGTTCCAATTCAAGCAAAGGCAAAGGATCATCTGCTGCTGCTAATGGATCTTCTCCAACTTCACTAAAGTCATCTCGTTTTCTTTTCAAAACAAAATCAATTCTTCTCTGAGTTGCCTTTCCCATTGCTGTGTAAAATTGAACAACAAAATCGTAAGCAACCACCCGTGTACAATGTACTGCCACCGTGCCATCAAATTGCATACCAAAAATTTGGGGAAAGAAAGGAGAAGTACCTCATAAGAGAAATTGAAGAAGAACGAGGCTCAATTCAGTCCAGCAGGTTCGATTGTCAGCTGCTAGAACTCCGGCCGGTGCGCCGTGGCCGTGCGGCCGTGCCCGGGCCGTGAGGCGACGCCTAGTGGCCGTCCCCTAGCTCCGGGAGGCGCGGCGGCACTGCTGCTGCCTGCCCTCCACCGATTCCCCCCCTATTCTCTTTCTTTTCTTGTCTAATTCGTGCCCAAATCACTAGACCTAGCCAGCTCCCTCCATGGCCGTGAGCACTGAGCAGGAGAGGAAAACTGGGAGAGGAGAGGTCGTGAGGTGAGAAAACTGGGAGAGGAGATGTGAGGAAACTGGGAGACAGGGAGAGGTCGTGCTCCTTTGCGCTGATGTGAGCAAATCAGCTGGGCCGTATGTGCTGCATAGTGCATACTACTAGTACTAGGTAATTTTTTTCTTGCAAAATATCTGGGCGGGCCGTGGCCCAGGTTGGCCATAGCTGAGCTCCGCCAGTGTGCATGTCCCTGGTTAGTACAAGTGATGTGTCAGCTAGTCAATTCTCCTCCAACAAGTAACCTCGTTTTCACAAGACCTCAGAGAAACAGAAGCTATATGGATGTATGCATGCAACCCTCTTTCTCTTAATATTGTTTTCTGTAGTATATATATACATACAAAGTAGTATGAAAAACTTTTCTTAATTAGAACATATATTCATGATCACAAATACAAATATATCTCGTATACCCTGATACGAAATGGAAGGTCTACAATATGTCTTATGTAGCAGCCTTACGATTATTGTCGCAAACTCAAAGTACTTAACAATGAAGATTAATGTTGGACTCACAAGACCAACATCGAAGAAATCAATATTTCAATACCGTGATGACCAGAGTTTAGCTTCAACACGCAAGGGAAGTCCATACTAACCAATCAAATCGTGTGTCATGAAGAAGTAAAGGTGATGAATAGTCACACTCACATACGTACACTTTGCTGTCTAGAAAGAAGAAGGTGATTTTTGATTTATGTCACGAGCTAATTATTACATATATATTCCCTCCTTATAAAACCCAAAATAGGAATCAGCAAAAGAACTAAGTAAACAAAAAATGAACATTAATTGTAGTGAGTGTGTTCCCTTGCGTGTGCCTTGACTGGGAGGAATTAGCATTATTTTGCATTTTTTTCATTAGAATTTAAGTAGCATCTCATGTTCGAGTTAACAAACTCTTTCCCTGATCTTACCACCCCATGTGAGAATTTTCCTGGTCTGATAGGTGGGACCACTTGTCATGTTGATATTTCAAGAAAATTAGAGATCCAGTGCCTTGACTGGGAGGAAAAGTGTGGTGCCTTGCGAGAGGGAATATAGTGAACATGGGGGCATATACTCCCTCCTATTTAAAATGTAAAAAAATGTACAAAAACATGCCCAAAAAATCTGAAACAAAAGTTCCCTGCATAGGTCTCGCAAAACATGTACCTTGTACATGTGTTTCGTGATGAAATTACTATTTACTTTGCCTCCGTAGCAAAGAGAAAGTTTTGGTGCTATATAGCAGTAATAATGTGACATATTTTGTATGTTTTTACATAGGCCAACTTAACCGTCGTCCACGAAACTTCTTAGGCACACATGGAACATGCAAATCTACGCGCGCAACTATTTTCCAGAAATTTTAAACATTTAGAAAAGTTTTTTCGAACCAGGAGCATATGCACCCCGGTTCAAATGCTACTTTCCAGGTGCCTTGCCCGTTTTTTCTGGCCATTGGATCGAGAATCAATTGCCAGATGACATGAACAGTCCTCTGCCATAGGATACCGGCTGCAGTAATTCGTCTACAGGGATATTGCGACAGTACTTGTCTAAAGTACCATCCAGAGTGCATGCTACAATGTTTAATCTTGTTCTTCCGTTTTCGATCTAACGGCCAAGGGGAAAGGCACCACACTGTTCATTCGTGCCTTGCCTCAGTCAAGGCACTAGGTCTCAGTCCGTGAAGGCGTGCCCGCTCCCGAGTCAGGCGCACCCCACCACCTCTTCGTTTCAGCTTGGGCGGGGTGGGAGGTAAACTATAATTGAGTTTGATTAACAAATCTTTGAGGAACAACTACTTATGTGAAACAAAATTGCTATCATTAGATTCATATTCTGAAATACATATTTGTCATCATCATTATCACATATGTTACATATTAATAGTGTTATTATTGGTAAAGAACTTGTCTTAAAGAAATCTAATATGCAACATATTTTAGGACGGAGAGAGTGGTATTTTCCTGTTTTTCCCTTTGACTTCCTTGATATTGGAGCTGAGTTTGATTAATGAGGGGTCAGCCGTCAGCTACATTAACTAGTAATATTGTAGGAGAATACAAGTATTTCCCTACATTTTTTACTTTTGGCTGCCTTGTTTTTGGTGCTGGCCAGTAATAATTTACACTGCTAGAAAAATGGTCTATGGTCCCGGTTCGGCTGGGCCAGCAGTCCCGGTTGCCCAACCGGGACTAGCCAATCGGGACTAATGCTAGTCCCGGTTGGGCCACGAACCGGGACCAATGGGTGCCCACATGGCCAGTTCTGGCTGGCGTGGGGGGAGACTCATTGGTCCCGGTTCGTGTTACGAACCGGGACCAATGATTGTTTTTTTTTGTATTTAGGGTTTAGGCCTCCCTCTCGCTGGTGCCCCCTCTCGCCGGTGCCCCCTCTCCCTCTCGCCGGTGCCTCCGTCGTCTCCCCCTTCTTCGCATCGCCGACGTGCTCTCCATCGTTTCCGTACGCATATTATACGCTCTACTATATACACAGTACACGTTGATGCATATATAATTAATATTCGATCTCTTGCGAGAATACAACTATTTAATTACATGGAGATAGATCACATATGTAGTTCATCGTCCGAAGCATAATGTTCTCCCCTTTCATCGATGACCTCCCTAAGCAGAAATCCCGCCAATTCCTCTTGAATTGCTCGTATGCGCCGTTCTGGGTCGAGCTTCTCCCGCATTTTGCTCAAAGAAGTTGTTCTCCGCTCAGAGGTCAACTCGCGAATGAACTCGCAAACGTAGAATCCACATAAATTACTCCCCGGTGGCTGCTGCGGACTTTTCACCGATATATAAGTTAGCTCATCTTTGAATGGACCTTCTACATTCTGTTTGAATAGTGTCCAACACCTGCTTTGGCAAAAAAATGAACAAAGGAGTTATTAATTACTTGATATCAGGAAACGAACGAAAGAGGCCGATATAATGCGATAATGATTGAAATTACTTATTGAGCATTTCTTTCATTTCGGTCCACGTCGCTTGGTCCCAACTTAATGAGTCGTACTTCAACTATGGACTTGTCAACTTGAATGCTTAGCAGAATCCAGTGGAACCTGCGGACGTTTACATAAAGCAGACATGCATAGCTCATCAATTACACTTAACATCGAGAAAGCCAAATAAAAATATGTACAAGACAGAAACACTCACTTGAAGTTGTAAGGAAATAGTATTTCCGTACAGAAGTTTTGCTTGATTAAAAAGGTGGTCAGGTCATGCTCCACGTCTCTGGGGATTGCGTAACGTATGTTCATTAACGATATATGGGTCAACGAACCCAACCTCATAATGTCTAGATGTTTTGCATTCCATCATCTTCATTCTACATAATAGCGTACAAAAGGATATATATATAGTCAGGATAATATAATACAGGCAATGAACGAGCTGAGCTAGAGACTTAATTACGAAAATAAATCACTTACAGACAATAGCAACTGAGGATAGATTTGTCGAGGGCGCGCTGATTGAATAACTGAAACAGTTCAGTCATTTGAACCTGTATATGTAACGTTTGAAGAAATGCTCCACTCGAACGTCCACCGCAATCCACTCCTCGCGTCCTTCTTTGATGTGTGCACCATGTACCAGTTGTGCAGATTTCGCATATGTGTTGATAGACCGTGAGCTCCTCATTACTGACCATAGACTCCCCTGTGACATATTTCCGTGCTATCTCTAACATTGGCTGATCTTCATAGCCTAAAAGTTGACCAAGAGTCATACCCATGGCGATAGCATTTTCCATGGCCTGCGATACAGTGATACCCTGTTCTCTAGCAGCAGCTATGGCTCTGGGGTCCAATAATTGCAGGTCCTTATCCATATCGGCTCTGAAGTCCTTGTCGATATCGGAACACACTATGAGCGGGGGGACCGATTGATTTTTCTGCTGTCCGAGCTGGGCAATTTGTTTCCCGCTTTTTGCACTTCTTTCCTTGTTCTGCTCAGACTGGGCACGTGCTAGCTTACTAAGTTCACGACCATAGTCAGATTGCAGATTCATCGATATTTGGGATGGCTGCGCAAGGAAGGACTTAGCCCACTTTTTGGTTTTTCATCGTATACCGGCTTTGCTCGGGCTTTTTTGGTGCAAAAAAAGCCTTATTGTAGGCAGCCACCTCCGCGGCGTTTTCCGCTACAGTCCTGTCATAAGGTCTAATGGGAAGATTCTTATGAGGTACTTTTGGGAGGGGCGACCTTTTACGTTTCGGTGATCGCTTACCCCTCATAGTACGAGCGGTGGGCGGAGACGGCTGACGCGGCGGCGGAGACGGCTGCGCTGGAGACTGGTGAGGCGGTGAAGAGGACTGTTGCGCTGGAGAATGCTGAGGCGGTGAAGAGGACTGTTGCGCTGGAGACTGGTGAGGAGTCGATGGCCTTGGCTGCCAGTTCGGAAGCACGATGAATTCCTTTGGCCATAGAATGGTCGCTTTCTTGGCTTCTCCAAGTTCAAGCACCTCCCCATCTTCACCTGCAGGGTGTTGCAGCTTCAGCTCCTTAAATCTTTCATCACTTCATCCACCGCGACAACAGCGTAGCCATTTGGAACCGGAGAGAAATGGTAAGTTGGATTAGGTCCAATTGGTACGACATAGCCGACCGCCACCTTCATTAAGTTAAAAACTTTCACATGCATCTCACAAGGTGTGCTCTCCGTGATATCATCCACTGGGTAGCGACGAAGTGGAGCCACCGTCACTGCATCATCAGTACCATCCTGGAGCTCCGTGGAAGCCACGCTGCTTTTCCGATTCGATGGGCCGCCGGTACCATCGCATGCAGCTTCTACCATGTGCCGCTGAGATTGGCCGCTAGTACCTTGCTGGCTAAGTGCGGCAATTTGATCCTTCTGCCGCTTTAATTCTTCTTCTATATTACGCAGCCGGTCTGCAGCAGCGCGTGCTTCCATTGCCTCCCTTTCCTTTCTCCTCTGATGGCTTCTATCAGGAAATTTCTTCCTGTGCTCGGGAATCGCAATTGTCTTGGGCTTGGAGCCTGGTACGCCTCGTAACCGTCCGTCGTGTTCCTTATTCCCAAGGGCGCGTGTGAGCTCGTCATCCTCTCTATCGGGAATGAACCGTCCCTCTGCAACATCCTTTACTGCATTTCTAATGCCTTGGATGGGTAGTAGGGGATTATCTTTGTGTCTTCTGTTATATATGCACTTCCCTTCTGCGTCCAACGTGCCCCCATGCCCGTAAAACCAATTTCTTGCCCGTTCGATCCATGCGAGTGGCTCTGGAGTGATCCCTTTAGCCAGCAGGTCCGCCTCAAGTTTCTCCCACTTAGGCATGCTAAAAGCGTAGCCACCAGCCCCATAGTATGGTGGTAGATCTTTTTAGCAGCATTTGCCTTATTTTTTGCAGACTTTTCCTGAGCTTCCTCCGATTTCTTGTACGCCACAAATTCTTCCCAGTAGTCCTTATCTTCTCATACCCTTTATCGAAGTCCGGAGTCTTATTTTTCGACAAACTCGTGTTCAATCTTTTCTTCCAGTTCTTGAATAGCTCGGCCATCTTCTTAAGAGCCCAGTCCCTGACTTTTTGCTCCATGTTTTTCCGGGCAATCTTTTCTGCCTCATTTGGATCCTCCTCATCTGGATCCACCTCTGGCGCCGGCAGGGTGAAATTAAGCATGAGCTTTCTCCAAAGTCTTTCTTTGCCCTCATCGCCGACATATCTTACTCCTCCCTCCTTTGGCTGATGCCATTCTCGAACGGTGATCGGGATGTAGTCCCTAACAAGAACTCCGCATTGCTTTACCATTTTATTTTTAACACCAGGGGGAGCCGTCTTCAGCGACTTTTCGATCCTGTACCTTTCTTGGTCGCCCAACTTTTTGGCTGGGCCTCGTTTTGTCCTTACAGAAGATTTGCTCGATCCGGAGGGCTAAAAGAAGAAAGAGCGTTAATATATGTATATAGACAGCAGAGGCTTAATTAATACAATCTTCGGCTTCATTATATATGTATATGCACCTCGCCGGAGTTTGCAACATTTAATGTTCCACCGGAGCCTTCGGCTTCTCTCTCGTCGGCTTCTCCCTCGCCGACTTCTCCCTCACCCCAACCGTCGGGTTCTACCTCACCGGAGCCGTCTCTTCGGTTGAGAGACTCATCTCCCTCACCGGAGTTGTTCAGAAACTGCGAGGTGACATCGCAATATCTTCCGGCCCGCGGATTATATCCTCGAGGATGTTTTCCTGATTTTCGTCTCGTTCCATAGTTTCTGCAAATTAAGAACAATGCACAAAACTTTAGTTGGGTAACTTGTTCCATATGTCAAGATACATCTACCCACAAAATTTTTGCTAACACATATCGTAAACTCGTATCGGACCACATGAACTAGTATCGTAAACTCGTAAACTCGTATAGGTCGGAACTAGTAGCGTAAACTCGTAAAGTAGTATCGTAAACTCGTAAAGGTCGGAACTAGTATCGTAAACTCGTAAACTAGTATCGTAAACTCGTAAAGGTCGGAACTAGTATCGTAAACTCGTAAAGGTCGGAAGTAGTATCGTAAACTCGTAAACTAGTATCGTAAACTCGTAAAGTAGTATCGTAAACTCGTAAAGGTCGGAACTAGTATCGTAAACTCGTAAACCCGTAAACTAGTATCGTAAACTCGTAAAGGTCGGAACTAGTATCGTAAACTCGTAAAGGTCGGAAGTAGTATCGTAAACTCGTAAACTCGTAAACTAGTATCGTAAACTCGTAAAGTAGTATCGTAAACTCGTAAAGGTCGGAACTAGTATCGTAAACTCGTAAACCCGTAAACTAGTATCGTAAACTCGTTAACTTTTCTCCCACCACAGCTTCAAATTTGAATTTCTCCCACCACCGTATTAAAAACTATGACAAGCATATGGGCATTCACTATTTATGCCATAAGACCGAAATTCAAATTTTAAAACTTTCACCATTTAGATGTAATTCAAGTGCATTTCTTCTAATTCCAACTAAATATTGACGCCGAAATACAAACATGATTGGCCATTACAAACTACTACATATTTGAATATTCTACAAAATATATAAAAAATGCTCAAAAACAAATACTACCTGTTCATTACAAAATAAAAAACATGTTTGCAAACACGAATTTTGCCAACATTTGGACGAATATTCAAACATGATCGACCATTACAAACTACTACATATTTAAACATTCCACAAAATATTTCAAAAATGCTCACAAAAAAATGCTACCTATCTACAACAAAATAAAAACATATTTAAACACTGTAAATTGGCTAACATTTTGGTGAACAACAAATATACATTGTACAAAATAAAAAACATGTTTGCAAACACGAATTTTGCCAACATTTGGACGAATATTCAAACATGATCGACCATTACAAACTACTACATATTTAAACATTCTACAAAATATTTCAAAAATGCTCACAAAAAAATGCTACCTATCTACAAGAAAATAAAAACATATTTAAACACTGTAAATTGGCTAACATTTTGGTGAACAACAAATATACATTGTACAAAAAAAAATCTTTGCAAACACGAATTTTGCCAACATTTGGACGAATTTTGCCAACATTTGGACGTGTACAGTACGTACGTAGCGGCGACGGCGGCCGGGGATCGATCGGCAGGGACGGCGAGGCGGCGTCAGGGCAGGGAAGGGGTGTGGGCGTGCGGCCGGCGTCGGGGGCGCGAGACGCGTCGACGGCGTTGGGGCGGCGCGGCGTCGGGGGCGGCGTCGACGGCGTGGGGGCGGCCGTGGAGGCGCGAGCGGGGGGCACGGCCGTGGAGGAGAGGTGGCGCGTGTGGAGGAGGTGGCGCGGCCGTCCAGGGCGTGGCGGACGTCGACGGCGGCGGCAGGGCGCGGCGTGGGGCGCGGCGCGGAGGTCGGGCAGCCTGCCGGCGTCGTTTCGCTCTGCGTCGCGCCTTCTCCGGTCCTTAGTCAATTTTTCCTGAATGGGGAAGAAGAGAGGGCGCGGGCAGTTATAGCAGCACTCATTGGTCCCGGTTTCTGGCAAGAACCGGGACCAATGCCTCTTTGGTCCCGGTTCTTGCCAGCAACCGGGACCAATGAGTGGGTCAGTTAATGCCAGATCCCGTGGCGCGTCGATGGACTCATTGGTCCCGGTTCTTGGTAGAAACCGGGACCAAAGAGTCCTTTTTCAAAATTATTTCAAACTTTTCAGTTCTGAAATGTTGTTCCCGCCTTTTTTTTTCTTATTTAGGTGTTTGAATATGAATTTCAAATGGTTTTGAATCTGAAAAGACTTTCAACATGAAAAGTGTTTAAATTTGAATAAATAATCTGAAACCATTTTCTGTTTTC
Organism: Poa pratensis; assembly: GCA_947311845.1. Taxonomy (NCBI): domain Eukaryota; kingdom Viridiplantae; phylum Streptophyta; class Magnoliopsida; order Poales; family Poaceae; genus Poa; species Poa pratensis. The sequence continues at coordinate 21,048,475 of CAMZMU010000094.1, read as the reverse complement.
TAAAATAATTATTCTAACTATACAAACTATTAACTATTTTGCCATTTTCAATTAAAAATGCATTAACTTTATTGCATATTCTGAATTGACAAAACTTTCAACATGAAAAGTGTTTGAATCTGAATAACTAATTCAAAACCATTTTTACATTATTATTGTCATTTTCAATTTAATATGGATAAATTCATATCTTTAAATCCGTAAGTCGAAATTCAGATGCTAAAGATCATTAGTTGGAAATGCAGAGATAAAGAATACATTTTACACGATCGTCGTCGTAGATAGACAAACATTTTACACGATCGTCGTCGTACATAGACGAACCATTTGTCCTAACCAACGATGTGGCTCAGGTTAGTCATACTCCTGCCTAGGCCTATAATACTCGTCCTCGTAGTCGTCGTAGTCGCCGCCGTCGTCGTCGCTTTCGTCGGGCGGCGCTCGCCTGGACTGGAAGTGAGGGTAGCGCAGACGGGGGTTATCGCCGGCCGTGATGTAGTTCATGACGCTCTGGAGAGTCCGGCCGCTCCACCACAGCCGACGGCCGGCCTCGTTGAAGTTCGAAGGAGGCGGGCCGTCCTCCTCGTACCTGGCGAGCGCCCTCTCACGCCGATTGATGAAGAAGGCGTCCCAAGTCGGGCGGTAGTCGGGATGCCAGCGGGAATCAATCCGCTGCTCCGGAGTGAGCTCGAGGTAGTAGTGGTTCGTGATGGCCGCCCGGCGCGCCAAACCTTGAGGGACAGTAGGGACCGGCACGCCTCCGGTGCTCAGCCTCCAGCTGGCGGGGACGTCGTAGCCGGGCGGGGAGGGGTAGTTCGAGGCGCAAAGCGCCTCCGCCTCCGAGTAGGTTAGAGTGGGTACGGTGGAAGCCATGGGAGAGTGATGAGGTTGCAGATATGAGTTTAGATGTGCTATGCCAATGGAGGCCATGCATGACTACATATATATAGTGAGAATCCCACCAATAAGGAAGAAGCACACGGATCGTGTGTTTCTTTCGAGCGCTTGTGAGCCGTTGGATCAGGGGTGTGTTTCTTTTGAAAGCTTGTGAGCTGTTGGATATCACTTTGTGAGCCACCACCCGGGACTAAATGGAATCCCACCAATAAGGAAGAAGCACACGGATCGTGTGTTTCTTTCAAGCGCTTGTGAGACGTTGGATCAGGGGTGTGTTTCTTTTGAGGGATTGTGAGCTGTTGGATCAGCAGTATCACGACCACTTCATGAGCCACATCAAGGTTTAATACATTCCATAGAATGCATTACATAAAAGGTTTAATACATTATTACACATGATCCAACGTCTCACAAGCGCTTGAAAGAAACACACCCCCGATCCAACATCACCAACATTATTCTACATAAACGGACTTGCTGGCTCGAAGGCCGTAGGATTAGGGGAACGGCGGGAGGAGCCAGCCCCGTGGGCGGCCGCCCGGTTCTCGCGCGCACGTTTGCGGCGGAGGGCAAGATCCATGGAGGATGAGTCTTTCAGCGCCCAATCCAGCTCGGAAGCCTCCTTCGCCTTGAGCTGGTAGGCAGTCTTGGCTCGCTGGACAGGGTAGTCGCAGACAGACTAGAAGGAGGCTTCCATGGCCTCCTGTATCTGCAACCCACAACCCTCTTCCCCGTCGTCGCTCCAGTCGAAGTCGTCTCCTCCTCCTCCTCCGCGGGAGGAGCGGCGGTGCCTGGTGGAGGTGCAGCAGCGCCAGGTGGAGGTGCGGCGGCACCTGGTGGAGCAGGAGGCCGGTAGCTGGGCATTCCTCTCCATGCCGGGCTCGTGGGCATACGGCGGGATAGGCTCCCGCGGTTGCGCCCACGCGCGCTCTGCCGAGCACGCTCGACCTCGTCCAGAAGGCGCTGCGGCGGGCGTGGCGGATCCATCTCGTGGAGACGATGCGTTCGTGGCTAGGAATGGTGGATTAGGGTTTACCCCGTCGGCGACAATGTATAAAGCCCGCCTTTAGTCCCGGTTGGTGTTACCAACCGGGACTAAAGAAGCACACGGATCGTGTGTTTCTTGCAAGCGCTTGTGAGACGTTGGATCAGGGGTGTGTTTCTTTTGAGGGATTGTGAGTTGTTGGATCAGCAGTATCACGACCACTTCGTGAGCCACATGACCCGGTTGGTGTTACCAACCGGGACTAAAGAAGCACACGTACCCTATATATAGCCCCCCTCCCGGACATGTTCAGCACTCAGTGTCTACTCATTGTACTTCATTTTGGCAGTACACGGGTAGCAGAGAGCAAGATTTCTGAGAGGCAAGAGTTCCTAGAGCGGAGACTGAAGGTGATCAACCCTCCCCTCGGTCGGATCCAAGCAGCGGCAAGGCGCTCTGATGATTAGCAACATCCCCAACACTTGTTCGGACGGTTGCAAATCATCAGAGACGTCTTGCCGCTGTTTGGATCGAAGGCCGATTTGCCGTCTCACGAGCCACCGGTGGGCTGTATGACGGGGAAACCGTGTGTTTTGGGCGTGTTTTTACCAAGGTGCTGCCCTCTCCCTCCCCTACCTAGGTGTTTGATCAAATTCCCCACTCATTTTTTCAGATCTCGGCGACGATGTCCCGGTTGGTGGATGGTTCTTCATAGGGATCCTTCTCACGTGAGTATTGACCCTGTGATGGTTCCTGCTCTTTGGGTGCGCAGCGCCGGCCGCTCAGCACCCCGTGGCTTAGGACCCGACAAAAGTTAGTGATATTATTCGTGATGTATTATGGTTAAATAAAAATGGACCCGAGCTATGTATTATGGTTTTCACCACATAAAGGTTTAATACATTACTACACATCACATAAAGGTTTAATACATTACATTGATTTACATAAATGCCATGAACCCTTCTTCGCGTATGTCCCTGGCCTATGATCGCTTCGGCCGTAACCATGGAGCATCTTCATTATTTAACGGGATGCTTGGGTCAGTTTTCACTGTGAAGGGCGGAATTTCATCAAACTTATCATAATCTGCTGACATGTCTGTCTTGTCCTCGACTCCCACGATGTTTCTTTTCCCTGAAAGAACTATGTGACGCTTTGGCTCATCGTCTGATGTATTCGTTTGCTTATTTTTTTCTTTTTTTCGGTCTGGAGGACATGTCCTTCACATAGAAAACCTGAGCCACATCATTGGCTAGGACGAATGGTTCGTTCCTGTAACAACCAAGATTCTTGAGATCCACTGTTGTCATTCCGTACAGCTGGTCTACCTTTATCCCTTCTCCATTCATGTTGACCCAACTGCACCGAAACAAAGGGACCTTAAAAGTAGGTCCATAGTCAAGTTCCCATATCTCCTCTATGTAACCATAGTATGTGTCCTTTTGCCCATTCTCGTCTGTTGCATCAAAGCGGACACCACTGTTTTGGTTGGTGCTCTTTTTATCTTGGGCGATCGTGTAAAATGTATTCCCATTTATCTCGTACCCTTGGAAATTCAATACAGTCGAAGATGGTGACGCGGCCAACAAGTAGAGCTGATCTCCGACAGTGGTGTCATTCATGAGCTGTAATCGCAACCAACTGCCGAAAGTCTCCATGTGTTTTTCTTTAATCCAGGAGTCATCCTCCCCCGGGTTCTTGGAGCGTACATAATTCTTGTGTTCCTCGATATACGGAGCCACGAAGGTGGAACTTTGTAGAACTGTGTAGTGTGCTTGAGTTAAAGAATGCCCGTCCCTACATATCAGTGCTTTCTTTCCTAGCGTGCCTTTTCCACTCAGTCTCCCCTCATGCCGCGATTCAGGAACACCAATCGGCTTAAGGTCAGGAATAAAGTCAACACAGAACTCAATGACCTCCTCTGTTCCATAGCCCTTTGAGATGCTTCCTTCTGGCCTAGCACGGTTATGAACATATTTCTTCAAGACTCCCATGAACCTCTCGAAGGGGAACATATTGTGTAGAAATACAGGACCGAGAATGGCAATCTCGTCGACTAGGTGAACCAGGAGATGCGTCATAATATTGAAGAATGATGGGGGGAACACCAACTCGAAGCTGACAAGACATTGGACCACAGCCTTCTGTAAACTTGGTAGAGTTACTGGATCGATGACCTTCTGAGATATTGCATTGAGGAATGCACATAGCTTCACAATGGGTACTCGAACATTTTCCGGTAGAAGCCCCCTCAATGCAACCGGAAGCAACTGCGTCATAATCACGTGGCAATCATGAGACTTCAGGTTCTGGAATTTTTTCTCTGCCATATTTATTATTCCCTTTATATTTGACGAGAAGCCAGCCGGGACCTTGATACTGCTCAGGCATTCAAAAAATTTCCTTCTCTGCTTTGGTAAGAGCGTAGCTGCTTAAGTATTGACGCCCTTTATCCGTCTGCTTGTTGTATGGGTCTTTCATACGTTGCTGGTCCTCCCGTGCTTCTGGTGTATCTTTTGTCTTCCCATACACGCCCAGGAAGCCTAGCAGGTTCACGCAAAGATTCTTCGTCACGTGCATCACGTCGATTGAAGACCGGACCTCTAGGACTTTCCAATAGGGTAGCTCCCAAAATATAGATTTCTTCTTCCATATGGGTACGTGGTTGTCAGCGTCATTCGGAACAGATAGACTGCCAGGACCCTTTCCAAAGATTACTTCTAAATCCTTGACCATGTCATATATAACATCACCATCAGGGAGGTTAGGCTTCTTCCGGCGATCTGCCTCACCGTTGAAATGCTTGCCTTTCTTTCTTACGGCATGACTGTTCGGAAGAAATCGACGATGCCCCAGGTACACGTTCTTGTTTCCCAAATGTATACTTTCAGTCTTATCTAAACAGTGCGTGCATGCATTGTATCCCTTGTTTGACTGTCCTGAAATGTTACTAAGAGCAGGCCAATCATTGATGGTTACGAACAACAACGCTCGTAGGTCAAATTCCTGTTGTTTGTGCTCATCCCACACACGTACACCTGGTTCGGACCACAACTGCAAAAGTTCATCAACTAATGGCCTTAGGTACACATCAATGTCGTTGCCGGGTTGCTTCGGGCCTTGGATGAGCACTGGCATCATAATGAACTTCCGCTTCATGCACAACCAAGGAGGAAGGTTGTAGATACATAGAGTCACGGGCCAAGTGCTATGACTGGAGCTCTGCTCCCCAAAAGGATTAAAGCCATCTGTACTTAGACCAAATCTTAAGTTCCTTGCGTCATCTGAAAATGTCGGGAACTCTCTGTCGATTTTTCTCCACTGGGACCCATCGGCGGGGTGTCTCAACTTCCCGTCTTTCTTACGCTCTTCTTTGTGCCATCGCAACAACCTGGCATGCTCTTTGTTTCTGAACAGACGTTTCAACCGTGGTATTATAGGAGCATACCACATCACCTTAGCAGGAACCCTCTTCCGGGGGGGCTCGTCATCGCCCTCAACATCACCAGGGTCATCTTGTCTGATCTTGTACCGCAGTGCATTGCATACCGGGCATTTATCCATATTCTCGTACTCCTCACCGCGGTACAGGATGCAGTCATTAATGCATGCATGTATCTTCTGCACATCTAATCCTAGAGGGCAGATAGCCTTCTTTGCTTCGTATGTAGTCTCGGGCAATTCGTTATCCTTTGGAAGCTTCGGCTTCATTATTTTCAGTAACTTCTCAAATCCCTTGTCAGAACAACCAGTCTCTGCCTTCCATTTCAGCAGTTCCAGTGTGGTACCGAGCTTTGTGCTGCCATCTTCGCAATTTGGGTACAGCAACTTTTTGTGATCCTCTAGCATGGCCTCCAACTTTAGCTTCTCCTTTTCTGTATCGCATTCTCGCTTTGCATCAGAAATGACCCCACCAAGACCATCAGCGGGCTCATCTGATGCCCGATGTTCACCTCCTTCTTCTTCAACGTCTTCCATTACAGTATCACCGCATTCCTCAGGGAACATAGGATAGTTGTCATCATCCTCCTCTTCTTCATTGTCTTCCATCCTAACCCCTCTTTCTCCGTGCTTGGTCCAACAATTATAGCTGGGCATGAAACCTCTCCGAAGCACGTGGTCTTGAATGGTTTTCGGGTTAGAGTACTCCCTGACGTTCCGACACTTCTCACATGGACAAGGCATAAAATTATCCACTTTGTTTGCCTCAGCCACTTCGAGAAATTTATGCAGGCCTGCAATAAACTCGGAACTGCGTCGTTCGCCGTACATCCATCGCATCCGTGCATCCATCTGCATCATATAATTAAGTTTATCAAAACCTTACAATAACATCTTGAATAGTGAAATGACCACCGTACATCGACACGTGCAATATTTCTGTATCAATTACAGATGAAAAGGATAAAGTTGCTAACCTCGGCCGAGGATATCATCTTGTGTGAACTTAAGTGTGGCTCGGGCATTTCATCGAACACATCTTGTGCGTGGCAAAGGAAAAAAACTAGCACCCACTTCACACCAATCCAACCAGAAAAAAAACAGAGAGAAGAGAAGGGGGTGGGTTATTTATAGGCAGGGGAGGGGTATTGGTCCCGGTTCGTGCACGAACCGGGACCAAAGCTCCGCGGCACGCCACGTGCATTGGTCCCGGTTCGTGAAAAACCGGGACCAATGTCCCCAACCGAACCGGGACCAATGGTCCACGGGGCCCGGGCAAATCGAACCGGGACCAGTGCCAGGCATTGGTCCCGGTTTTTCTATGAACCGGGATTAATGCCTGTGGTGGCTCTGGACGAAAGGTGGTTTTTCTACTAGTGTTAGGGCATGAGAGGTAGAGAAATGCTAGAAGATTAATAAGGTAACTTTCTCCACTTTGACAAGCTAACTAGATCGGTACCCATCCTTCTCCAACTCCAACTATCTATTTTTAAAGTATTATACCGTTTGCCGTTATCATATATATGCATGCATGTCCCTGGTTAGTACAAGTGATGTGTCAGCTAGTCAATTCTCCTCCAACAAGTAACCTCGTTTTCACAAGACCTCAGAGAAACAGAAGCTATATGGATGTATGCATGCAACCCTCTTTCTCTTAATATTGTTTTCTGTAGTATATATATACATACAAAGTAGTATGAAAAACTTTTCTTAATTAGAACATATATTCATGATCACAAATACAAATATATCTCGTATACCCTGATACGAAATGGAAGGTCTACAATATGTCTTATGTAGCAGCCTTACGATTATTGTCGCAAACTCAAAGTACTTAACAATGAAGATTAATGTTGGACTCACAAGACCAACATCGAAGAAATCAATATTTCAATACCGTGACGACCAGAGTTTAGCTTCAACACGCAAGGAAGTCCATAGTCCATACTAACCAATCAAATCGTGTGTCATGAAGAAGTAAAGGTGATGAATAGTCACACTCACATACGTACACTTTGCTGTCTAGAAAGAAGAAGGTGATTTTTGATTTATGTCACGAGCTAATTATTACATATATATTCCCTCCTTATAAAACCCAAAAGAGGAATCAGCAAAAGAACTAAGTAAACAAAAATGAACATTAATTGTAGTGAGTGTGTACATATTTATGTCCTTCTGTTCTTTTTTTTGTACAAGACTAAAAGTGTGGACCAAACCACCTTTTTGCCCTATCAACAAACAAACTTCACATCTTCGATGTCGATCGAACTGTGCATCAAATCCAACAATTAATTGTCCCTCTCCTTTTGCATTATTTTTGCATTATTTTTGCATTATTCATTTCCCTTCTAGCTACCAATCACAGCTCATTTGAGTTCAGCCATGACATTTGCCTGGACCAAAGATAAGAGTAATCATGTTAGCCAAGTCTAGGTTAAAATTCACACAATTTAATTTGACCAAAAATCAAGCTAACAAATACGCTTTGTATCTTAAAAAAGAGCCTAGCTAATTTAACTATCAAATTGGAAAAGGAAAAAACCCATAGGGAAATATAAAAAATGAGAGTCAAATTCACTGGATGGATGGAAAAGAGACTAGCATGCATGCATGCTTTTTGATTAGGGAGCAGGTACTCACTCTAGCAAATCCTTCCAACTACCATCCATGTCGATGTCAACCATCAGGTTCAGGCTCTCCAGCCCGTCGAACGGGCTCGACGCCGGCGTCTCCTCGCACGATATGCCTCCGGCGGCATTGACACACTCCTGGTCTACCGCTGCCACCATTGGCGCGGGGCCACTGCGTCTGTCACGTTGCTCCCGCTCGCCCCGCCGTGACCCCCGAGCTCGGTTGAGCTCAGCCCGTCCCCGGCGCCAAAACAGTCGAAAAGCCCGCTTATCTGCATGCTGCTCGCCGGCGTAGAGCTGGTCAGAGCCGGCAGGTTGAGCATACCGTCCCACTGGCACTGCTGGAGCAGCATGCTCTGGTCAATGCCTCCGCCGTGCTGCCCGCTGTTGCCGCTCGCGGCGAGGAGTGCCATGAGGCTGTCCATGCTGGCGGCGGCCGTGGGTGCGGGCGCAGGCGCGGCGGCGGTGGCGAGCGCGCGCACGAGTCCCTGGAGCAGCTGGAACTTGGCGGCGTCGGCCTGGAGCCTGAGAGCTTTCATGTCCCAATTGCCCCCGGCGCCGGCACCACCGAAGTTACTACCGGTGGCGGCGAGGAGGCCGGGGAGCCCGGCGAAAAGGCTGAGGTCGGTCCTCGGGCGGTGCGTGACCGGGTCGATGCCCATGCCGAGCAGCTTCTTGCGCAGGTGCGTGTTCCAGTAGTTCTTGATCTCGTTGTCCGTCCTCCCCGCAGCTTGGTCGCGATCGACGACCACCTGGACGAATTATCAAGCCGTCAGTCGTAGGCGCTGGAGAAGAAGATACAACACAAGGAGCACCTAGCTAGCTAGCTAGAGAAGTAAGTAACGGGCGTACTTATTGCCGAGGATGGAGTGGAGGTGGATGATGAGATTCTCCTCGTCGTCGGTGAAGCGGCCGCGCTTGATGTCGGGGCGGAGGTAGTTGGTCCAGCGGAGGCGGCAGCTCTTGCCGCAGCGGTTGAGGCCGGCGAGCTTGGGCAGACGCCGCCAGTTGCCGTGGCCCTTCTCCTGGATGTAGTCCACCAGCAGCTTGTCCTCCTCCGGCGTCCACGGGCCCTTCTTCACGCCGGCCTCCCCGTCGCAGCATGGCGATCTCCCCATTAATCACTAGCTTACTTGTGGCTACCTCGATCGAGCTCTCTGCCTAGCTAGCTCTAGCTGGTCACGGTGATGAGAAGCTTGGAGAGAGGTGTAGCAATGGAGGGAGAGAGGCAGGAGTTGGTTTTTTTAGATTTCGTTGGGGATAGGATGGGAGGGGGTTTTATAGAGCGAGGGTTTAGAGATGGAGGTGGCCGATGATGGCGGCATGGCATGCCAAATGGAAGTCTTTCTGTGTGGGCCGGAAACGAGGCCTCCTCTCTCACTCTCTCTCTCTCCGTGTGTTTCTCTCTCTTACTCGCCTGCTCTCTGACTTTTTATGGTTATTATCAAATCAGTTAGCTTGAGCACGTTGTTTAGTTTGATATGCATGTCTACTGTCCTGTTGTGTTTTGTTGTTTTCCCTACGCTCACGCAAGTGGAGTAGTACGGTCCGTACTACACGTACGTATGCGTAGAGAGATTCCTCATTCATGCATGCATGTGCATGAGCATGTGCTTAATCACATACATATAGTAAGCAGTGGCGGCGCCACCACGGGGGCGGCTGGGGCGGCCGCCCCCCCCCAGTTCGGCCTTTTCACCACGGGGCCAGGTACTCCCTCCGTTTTTTAATATAAGATGTTTTATCATTTGTCTACATGCACATGTACATAAATGTATGTAGACATATATTAGTGTACATGTTAACTCAATTTAGTATGTATCTAGACAACATGTGCAACACCTAAAACATATTATATTAAAAAACGGAGAGAGTATACCTGAAGAAGGGATTAAAAGAAGAAAGAAAAAAGAATCTCACCAGTCACGCACGAGCGTGGACCGTGTGGCCTGCTCGCTCGGTCGCTCCTCTGCGTGGTCGCGCCTTCGCCTGTTTCCATTCCCTAATCTCCCTTGGCCCTGCTCTCTCGATCCGCCGCTCCTCCTTGGTGTGTTTTTCATCTTATCCTTGTGCCATCTATTTCCTTCTAATGGAGGGTACAAAGCTCGATTCAAAATCAGTTGTACACAAAACTGAAGCGCATTGACGACGAGATTCCATTCCAGCAATCGATTTCGACTTTCGTCTAATGTTAACTTTGAATTTCGTGTTCATGTTTTCAGTCTTTTTAAACGAATTTCATCAAATTAATCGCACACACTCGACCGTTTGAAGTTTCCTTTTTGGTGCAGCTTCATCTCTTCATTTCACACAACTCTCGTGTTTTAAGTTTTTTATTCCACTGATCTTAGACGAATAGATCATGTGTCGTGTGCCATGTGTATGCGTATTTTGATTATTCTTAGCTACCTGTTTTCTTAGTAAGAGTTAGTAGATTGTGATGGTGTTCATGATGTGTTTGTGGTGTTCCGCTGTAACCTTCGCCGCTGCCACTGGCGACGACTTTCGCGGCCGACCTTCGTCGCCACCAGGCGCGCCGTTGCAGTATTCACCATGGATATAACACAAGTGTGGTGGTGAGAGGTAACTTCACCTATATGGAAATAGGTGAGAGTAATTACGACTAGATACAAGCATGTTGTTTGGTGAGAGTAATCATCACTAAATATTTGAATCTCTATGGACCTTTTATTTTGTTGAATAGATTTGCTTTTGTGGCTTAAATTTTTTTAAACCTCATGTTTTCTCCCCCCTCGTCTCAATTCCTGGCTCCGCCACTGATAGTACGTACGTCACTACGTGTGCCCATGTAGTTTTTTCTGAAACACGATACGGACACATACGCTAACATACACGTACATACAGTCACGCCTATAAATGCACGTACGTATATACATCCTAATCTATAAGCAACTCCGAAAAACCGAGACGTCGGATCGAGTTTTGAGATTGATAAAATCACCACGGACATCTCGCTATATATCGACGGAACCTGTGGCGGACCTGCGTAAGTGTTGGGGTTCGGTGATACCAATAAGATTTTGCAAATCCTTTCATAAATCATCATTCAGTCATGTTCAAATTTAGAAGATGGCACCATTACAATGAGGGGAACACAATTGACTAATTCCTTAGCTTTGCCTTATACAGTATACATGATCATCACCTCCACTGAAAAAGATTTCACCTTTTATGAGACACATGTGTCAAATATGGGTTCGAACTCTCATGTTTTATTTTTGCGAATAACAGTACAAACAGAGACGCTCACATACACGCGCATACACTCACACCTATGAACGCACGCACGCACACTCTACCCCTATGAGCACCTCCGAAATACTGAGCCGGCGGATCGAGTCTTGAGATTGACGAAGTCACCACGGACGCCTCGCTGTCGACGGGAACGTCGCCTCTCACTGAAGAATATTCCGCCTAAATGCAACACACAGATGTCAAACCTGAGATTTAAACTCTGGTGGGCTGAGAGTACAACCACCCTGCTAACCATCCAACCTGACCTAAGGTTGGTTTGCCGAACTCTCATGTTTTGGTGGATGCTCAATTGCTCATAGCCTCATACATACATGCACGACAATATTTTGGTACTTCGTACGTAGGTACTAGTGCATCTGTGCATGTCGTCCTTACCTAGGCACGACGTGTGAGAGCGTGGCATGCATGTTAATCACTTCGAGAAGAAAGCATGCATATTTTCTTTTCCACGTACGATATTGAAACGACAGACGAGTCACTGAGTATGCCGTGAGAAAGAATCCACCATGAATTCACAGATCATATTGAAACGACGGATGCACTGTTAAAAAATAGGCAGGCGCATGAACAGGGCCATTGCGTGGGCGGCACGTGTGCAGGAGGCAGAGCAGAGTTAGGTTCCACGTGTGGACTTTCCTCCCAGCAAGGAGCAAGGAAGAAGGAACTACCTGTTCCCCTTTAGATTCCCCTCGTGTCACATTATTTGGTGCACCTCCCCGCTCGATCATAGGCCACGGCCGGCGATTAGGGTGGGCTAGCGGGCCCCACCTTGTAACTACTTCTACTAGCACTGGGGACCCACTGTGCAGCTGGCTATGTGGTTATTGTGTGACTGTCATTGCCCCAACTGGCCTTTTGCAGAGGATGCGCCTGTGGCGCAGTGGTAAGGCACAGCAGTGGCCGGCTTACCCGTCTAGGTTCGACTCCCCGGAGGAGCGGATTTCTGGGTCGCCTCGCGGCTACACTGTTTAGAACACTGTAGCATCAATAAAGTTGGTCCGCTTTGCCTCACGTCTATGCGCCACAGGCGAGATCGACGTGCCCGTCGGTCACCGAAGCACTGGTCTTCGGCCAAGTCTCTCAGGACGTAGTGCTGGGTTATAGGGTGTAGGTCTAGTTTAGACACATAGGTGTGGTGTGCGTGTGTGTGTGTGGTGTGCGTGTGGTGTGCGTCCTGTGTGTCCGAACAGATGCTACAACTTGTAATACCAGAGAGGCTCTCAAAAAAAAAAAAAAAAACTGGCCTTTTGCCAAGTGACATGGGCAACTAAATAATTGTTATCCAATATTTGAAGAATAGACTAGTCCCTCCGTTTATAAATATAAACCTTTTAGCCTTTTCCTGATTCGTTCGTATCTAAACATATTTTAGTGGGTAGTTCACTCATTTGGTGCGTATTTGGTCCGTATTGGAATGTCTTAAACATTCTATATTATGGAACACAGAGAGTAGTAGTTATGAACACATGTGCATGATTGACTTCGAAATGGATTTGGTATTCTGATCCATTAGTTTTTTTCTTCATATGTTACGTAGGTGTTTCTATAGGTTGTGATAATCTAGTTTGTCGAATCAGTTCTTGCTTATTTTAGTGTTTTTACTCCATTTTAACAGCTTTTATCGCTAGTTTGTCCAGCACACTATAAAATATAGGCACATCACAACACAATTCCGTATTAATAAGCCTTGCCTTAATTTGCACGAGTGAGCGTGTGTTGGGTGGAAAATGAATTAATAACAACCACTTTAGCTAAGAAAGAATAGATCCATAGCCCATAGGCACCTGTGTATGTATATCTGAATATGAACTTAGCAACATATCATATTTTAGTATTTTACATTGTAGTTACCCATATGATTTCCATATAAATTTATGACCTTGCGTAGCTAGTTCAGAATCAGAAAAATTAACAGAACTACAACCAAGTGAAACATATGCAATATCGTTTATGAATACTCTAATCCATGTTTTGTTTGTAGAATAGCTCTCAAATGGTAATTTCGTTTATTTACTTACACTAGTTGGCATGTACGTGCAACGCACGTCTTAATAATTAAAAGGTGCAATTTACATATATGAATGCGGATTACTTCTTTTGGTGCAAATCAATAGCACCACGCATATAGCTGAACAATGTGGTACCATAAGTCATCATCTGCAAGAAACTTATGGCAACACCCATCGAGTGTGCATTAAGCTAATGTTTCACATCACAGTGGAGCAAATTGCGCATGAGATGAATAGCAATTAAGATAAAATAAGCACTGTTATACAACACGAGCTAATGTTATCGTAGACAGAGAAACCAAAAAGATCATCAAGGAATGACCAACGAACAAAGATCCCCAAACTAACATGCCCGTCCATTTCAACGTGGTGAAAAAAATAAAAACTTTTGGTAGAATAGGTCGGCACGAACGGTTTTGATCGACCAGTATAACACTATAACCCTAACGTCAGTTCGGGCTGTCGTCTTAATCATTAATTATTTTTAACAACGCACGTGCTTTGCTATGGAGCAAACGCTAGTTTCCATGAACCAGGGTTGTACAGCTTCAATACAGTTGGATGAATTTTCCATCGTTCAGGTTGTCAAGATAATCATCATACTTTGTGCATCTTAAATTGCTAAAGGAACCCATTTTAGAAGTACCCTGAAATTATGCTATCGCTTCATGTCTGTTCATGTTCTTCTCACTGAAGTTTGACGTTGCCCGGAATATATCTGCGATGGTTAGGACGACACTTTCTTTAGGGCAACAGTTTCAGATTTAGGGTGAAAATCAAAGAAAAAAAATGTTTTGTCGTGAAGCCTACTGCCCCGGTTGCCTTTACTCTCTTGCACAGCAAAACAACACGGGTGCAGATTTGGCCGACGCACATCAAGCACGCACGCCACGCACGCATATCCGGCTGGTGGGAGCACAACACGGATGTCATGCACACGGCACACTGCTCAAAACAATCCCCAAATCATTCGTCTGTGAATCTCACGAATCCAGCTCTAGTCCTGCGATCTGCCCTCGTGCCTCCCATGCGACTAAGAGGATATGGCAAGTTGAATTGAACAAATCAGGGGCGGAGGCCGCAGGACAGCGGTGACCTGAGACACTGAGGATGAGATCATGAGATCTTCCGGCCGTCGATGCATGCACGCCGGCGCGCGTACTTGATACGTGCATTTTATATCATCATTTATACAACTCTTAGCATCATATTAGAATGTTATTTGCATTGAAATATCATTATTTTTACATGTTTTAGACGATTTATGGGACTTTCTTACAAAGTCCCTATTTTTGGTATTTAACTTCTGGGAGGCAGAAAACCTCCTTTTTCTTGTTTTTAATGTTTCAGGAGTTACAGGGTCCAAATAATAAAAGAAAAATTGCACAGCTATTTTTTCATGGAGAACAAGGCAGAGGGAAGAAGACCGAAGAGAGGGGAGCCTCGAGGCCCAAGATGGGTGGGCCCACGCGGCCACAGTACCTGGCCGCGTGGGACCCACCAAATGGAGCCTCGAGCACTTCCTCGCCTGGGGCTTTTTATACACGCCTTCGTCCTCCCCGAAAAGTTACGCCCTAATTTTTCCAAGTCCATCCGAGGCCGTGGCGGCGGCGAAACTCCTGATTCTCTCCGAGGGGGAATCAGGCTCTGCTGCTCCGGAGTTCCGGAGGAGGGGAAATCACCGCATCGTCATCACTTCTCCTCCTTGGCGTGGGAGGAGGCTCTACATCATCACCACCACCAAGACCAGCACCATCTCCATCATCATCTCCGTGATCCACCTCGTTCCCCTCGTAGTTTGAGAGTTGCTATACCCTAGATACTTGTCTTGTGCTACTATTCATGTTTGTGATTGAGTACTTGTCATTATTTGGAGGTGAAGTTATATTTTCAGATTGCGTTGTACCACTTATGCCACTGAATATCATCATGTTTGCACGTTGTGAGTAGTTCCCGTATGTTCCTGAGGGCATAGGATGAATTGGCAATGATTTATATATGACATGTGTTGGTATTTTGTCAAGTGTTTATCTTTTATGTGATTCTATGATGGTGTTGTGCGAACGTCGACTGCACAACACTTCACCTTTATGGGCTCATAGGAGAACACCGTAGTGTAATGAATTGAGGGACTTGGGAGGACACGTAAACCCTGTCCGAGTCATGAAGTTGCATTATGAGGGTATTAGTATCGGGGACCTTAGAGTGTAATGCTATGGTGGGACTTTTGTCTTAATAATTCTTGTGCAGTCATTTGCTTGGCCACATGATCCATCATAAGGGGTTTAGTTTATTTATTTAGCTTTACCTAAAATGGCTCCGTCCAAAGAAGATTAAAACTTGACAAGATATTCAACGTGTTGTTTAATAAATCTCTATGCCTAATATATCCATGCCGCCCTCGGGAACGTTTTCCACTATAAGTTACACATCACTTGAGCTTGTCCTCTTGCACATAAGAGGATTGGGCTTTCTCTCTTTGAGAGCTGTCACTTGCTACATTTATTTCAGCATTGCATCATACAACCAAAAATACCAAAAACACTTGCATCTTTCATTGTTTTATTTATCAATCTTACTAACCAATACCTTCAGCTCCTCGTGGGTTCGACAACCTTTTCTAATTGAAAGGTACTACAATTGATCTCCTGCACTTGGGAGTCATCAAGATACTTTTCTGGCGCCGTTGCCGGGGAGCGTAGCGCTATTGGTAAGAAGTTTGGTAAGGAAACTTGAAAGCTGTTTTATCTCATTGTTACTATGGCATTTATGAATCGTGCCTCGCTGCATCTTGCTCTATATGAAAGTGCTTATGCTATGCTCCTAAAGTGGTTGAAACTACTGTGCCTGCGGTACCTAAAGTGGGATATAAAATTCCCGTAGGTCATGTTAAAAGAGTTATGAAAAATCCATTTACAGGAGATGGAACTAAGTCTGCACGTGAGCATATGGAATTAATTGAAGACATATGTGGTTTATTTAGGCTTCCTGGTATTTCTGAAGATGAGGTAAAAAGGAAGTTATTATATTTGTCTTTATCTGGTAATGCTCGTGATTGGTATAATCTCTTGATGATGAAGTTGTTATTGAATGGAATATCTTGAGGAAGGTTTTCTTTCTTAAATATTTTACTCCTAAAGAAGCTTATGAGAACCGCTGTTATATATTTAATTTCTGGCCACATCTGGGAGAGAGTATTACTCAAGCTTGGGGGAGATTAAAGGAACTCCTTCGCAAGAATCCTTGTCATGATCTACAAGGAAACTTATATTGATAAATTTTTATGTGAGGCTACCATCGAGGCATAAGGAAATTCTGGATAATTCATCTGGTGGAAGTTTTACTAATAATACTGAACAAGAAGCATGGAATTTATTGGAGACTATTTCTGAAAATACTGGTAATTGGGATCTTGATAAAGGTAATGAGCCTATTTTGATTATGGATATTCATGTGTAGAGAATTCTCTACTTCTTTTTTTTAAAAATCTGAGTGATACTTTTAATCTTGATCCTTATGTTATGATTGAGATAGCTAAAGGTTTTGCTAAGCATCTATGTGTTCCTCAAAGTGGTTTTGAAGTTTATGTTGAGCCTGTTAAACAATCTATTGTTGTTCCTAAAGTTATTAAACAGGTAGAACCAGTGTCATCCGTGACAATTGAGGAGTATGTTGAACCACTTCCATATCCAAACCAAGTTAAGAGAATTTACTTATTGCTGTTACTAACAAGAGTAAAAAAAGGCGCTCTCAGCCTTATGAGCAGACAGAAGTCAACAGTCAAATTTCAATTATCAAACAATTAAATGAAGAAGACCCTGTTGATGTTTATTTATGTGAAGATGCTACTATGGTCATCAAAGGTAATTCGGCTAAAGTTGGTAAACCTGTTATATCATGCTCTATTGGGACTTCAAGTTATCATGGTCTATGTGATATTGGAGCAAGTATTAGTGTCATTCCATATTCTCTTTATCTTGAAATCAAGCCTGATATTGATCCTATCCTTATGGAAGAAACAGGTATGACAATTCAACTCGCTAATAAAGATTATATTAGTCCTTTGGAATTGTTAGAGATGTTGAAGTATTGGTTGGCAAAATAAAATATCCTGCTGATTTTATTGTGCTTGGTTGTCCTCAAGATTCTTTTTGTCCTATCATTTTTGGTAGACCTTTCTTAAACACTGTTGGTGCTGAAATTGATTTGCCTAAAGAGAAAGTGTTTATTAAATGTGCTGGTGAGAAACTTGAGTTCAATTTTTCCAAATTTGCTGATAAACATGTTGTGAAAGAGCCAATCTGAAGATATAATTGAAACTCTTGCTCATATAGCTGTAGCTTCAACAGATGTTGTAGAACGTTATATGCTTAATCAAGATGAACCATTTAATGATGAGGAAAAAGATGCTTTAGAACAAATATTATGGCAACAACCACCACAATTACAATTGCATATCCCACCTGATAATTTAGGAGTGCTACCACCACCTAAAGGGGATCCTAGTTTCGAATTAAAACCTTTGCCTGAAAATCTTAAATATGCATACTTGGATGAGAAGAGCATATATCCTGTCATTATTAGTGCTAACCTTTCAGCTGAAGAAGAAGGAAAATTACTTGATGTGCTTAAAGCTCACCGACCAGCCATTGGATACTCTCTTGATGATCTTAAAGGTATAAGCCCAGCTCTATGTATGCATAAAATTAATTTGGAGGAGGATGCAAAACCTGTTGTTGATTATCAACGCGTCTCCATCCAAAAATGAAAGAAGTGGTAAGGAAAGAGGTAATAAGACTTATTGAAGCTGGTATTATTTATCCCATAGCTGATAGTAAGTGGGTTAGTCCTGTTCATTGTGTTCCTAAAAAGGGTGGAATGACTGTTGTTCCAAATGATGAGGATGAACTTGTGGCTCAACGTACTGTTGTTGGTTATAGGATGTGTATTGATTTCAGGAAGTTAAACAAAGCAACTCGTAAAGATCATTACCCATTGCCATTTATTGATCAAATGTTAGAAAGGTTATCTAAACACTCTCACTTTTGCTATTTAGATGGTTATTCAGGTTTCTCACAAATTCCTGTCCATAAGGATGATCAAGAAAAGACCACTTTTACTTGCCCATATGGTACATTTGCTTATAGGAGAATGCCATTCGGTTTATGCAATGCTCCTGCTACTTTTCAAAGATGCATGAATGCTATATTTGCTGATTATATTGAAAAGATAATGGAAGTTTTATGGATGATTTTTCTGTGTATGGTACTTCCTTCGATAATTGCTTGTTCAACCTTAACAAAGTTTTGCAGCGATGTGAAGACCAACATTTAGTTCTTAATTGGGAGAAGTGTCACTTCATGGTTACTGAAGGTATTGTCCTTGGGCATCGGATTTCTGGAAGGGAATAGAAGTTGACCCAGCAAAGATAGAAGCTATTGAAAAGCTGCCATACCCAAGGGACATCAAAGGTATAAGAAGTTTCCTTGGGCATGCAGGTTTTTACCGTAGGTTTATTAAAGATTTCTCCAAAATATCAAAACCTCTAACCAATCTTTTGCAAAAGGATGTTCCTTTCTCTTTTAATGATGATTGTATTGAATCTTTAATATTTTGAAGAAAGCTTTAATAAGTGCTCCTATTATTCAACCTCCTGATTGGAATTTGCCTTTTGAAATTATGTGTGATGCTAGTGATTATGCAGTTGGGGCTGTTTTGGGCCAACGTGTAGATAAGAAGCTGAATGTTATTTATTATGCTAGTAGAACACTTGATGCTGCTCAAAGGAATTATGCAACAACTGAAAAGAATTTTTAGCAGTGCTTTTGCTTGTGACAAGTTTAGACCTTATATTACTGATTCCAAAGTCACAATACATACTGATCATTCTGCTATTAAATATTTGATGAATAAGAAAGATGCTAAGCCTAGATTAATTAGATGGGTTCTTTACTGCAAGAATTTGATTTACACATTGTTGATAGGAAAGGGGAAGATAATCAAGTAGCTGATCATCTTTCTAGAATGGAAAATATACCTGATGATCCTATTCCTATTAATGATAGTTTTGCTAATGAACAACTTGCAAATGTTAATGTTTCTAGTGCTAAAGTTGCATCTCCATGGTTTGCTAACTATGCAAATTTTATTGTTGGTAAAGTTTTGCCACCACACTTCACTTTTCAACAAAGAAAGAAATTCTTTTATGATCTTAGACATTATTTTTGGGATGATCCTTTTCTTTATAAGAAAGTGTGGATGGTATTATTAGACGTTGTGTACCTGAGCATGAACAACAGGCTATTATAAGAGATTGCCATGACAGTCCCTATGGAGGGCATCATGCAGGAGATCGTACGGTGCAAAGGTATTACAATCTGGTTTTTATTGGCCTACTTTATTTAAGGATTGTGCTGAATATGTTAAATCTTGTGATAAATGTCAAAGAGTAGGAAATATTAGTAGGAGAAATGAAATGCCTATGAATTACTCTTTACCACTTGAACCATTTGATGTGTGGGGTTTTGACTTTATGGGACCTTTCCCAGCATCAAAGACAAAGCATACTCATATTTTGGTTGCAGTGGATTATGTTACAAAGTGGGTGGAAGCAATTCCAACCAAAAGTGCAGATCATGCCACAGCAATGAAGATGCTCAAGGACATCATTTTCCCCAGGTTTGGTGTTCCTAGGTTTTTAATTACTGATGGTGGTTCTCATTTCTTGCATGGTGTTCTTAGGAAAACATTGGCAAAATATAATGTTAACCATAGAGTTGCATCTCCTTATCACCCTCAAACTAGTGGACAAGTTGAACTAAGTAATAGGGAAATTAAACTCATTTTGGAAAAGACAGTGAATAAATCTAGGTCTGACTGGCCACTTAAAATTAATGATGCGTTGTGGGCTTATAGAACTGCTTTTAAAATCCAATGGGAATGTCTCCTTATAAAATGGTTTATGGAAAAGCTTGTCATTTACCTGTGAACTAGAACATAAAGCTAGATGGGCTATTAAACAATTGAACTTTGATTTTAAAACTGCGGGAGAGAAGAGAATTCTTGACTTGAACCTACTAGATGAATGGAGAAATGAAGCTTATGAAAGTGCCAAATTATTTAAAGAGAAAGTTAAGATTTGGCATGACAAGAAAATTAAAAAGAAAGAGTTTAAAGTAGGTGATCAAGTTCTATTATACAACTCTCGTTTCAAGTTTTCTGCAGGGAAGTTGGCTTCAAAATGGCAGGGACCATTAGTGATACAGGAGGTGTACCGTTCAGGAGCTATCCGTCTTCATGGTGACATGAAAGGTAAACCTCATGTAGTCAATGGACAACGCCTTAAACATTATATTGCAGGAAGAGTTTCATCGGAAAGGTGGAGGAGTTGAATTTACAGACACCGGAGGAGGTAATTGCGAAGAATTCTGCAGTTTCAGAATCCCAAAATTATAATAGGTAACTTTTGTATTGGAAAGTTTCTCGGAATTGCGTAAAATTTTACGAGTGTTATTTTTTATGGAAATTAGCATATAGGACAAGAAACTTGGAAGGAACGGAGCCCCGAGAAGGAAAGAGGGGGTCCCACGCGGCTACAGTACCAGGCCGCGTGGGCCCACTCCTTTTGCCCCTCGGAGTCCCGTTTCGTCTCGTTTTCGTCTCCGACTCTTCGTCTTGACCTAAAACCCGTCAATATATACCCCTTTTCGTTGATCTAATCTCGCACCGAGAGTTCTCGAGCGATCTTTGCTTTTGCTGTTTCTGTCTATCAGGGTTTAGCCATGTCTTGCTCCGGATCCAACCATGAGGGGGAGAGCGCCCCCAATGAAGGAGTGTGAACCGCTACCTCAACTCCGTGATGGCTCCACCGAAGGCCGTGATCTTCAAGGAGGGTGTGCTGCTCGTGGAGGAGGTGAAGGCTCCCAAGGCCACCGGTACGGTGGAAGAAAGGCTAGATGATCTGGAAGACAAGACCTTCAGGTATGGCACTGTGGTCTACCGTAGCCTTGATGCCATCACTTCATGAACCTGGAGCTGGAGAAGAAGGTCGAAGAGTACAAGGGAGGCTTGAAGAACTAGAGGAAAGATACAAGGACGTCATCGAGAAGATGGAGAAGATCCAATGCTTTATGTGGGATGTGGAGAACCAGAACTGCGAATATGAAGAACGCTTCAAGAAAATTGCAGCAGCTGCTACCCTCAGGTATAATAATCCACCTACATCCTTCCGCGATGGAAAGCCTTTCCCATGGAAGATGGCAGAATGGAAGGAGGAATATGAGAAAGAGGAGGTCGCAGCAGAGGAAGCTCTAGCAAAACGTCAAGCTTGGGGGAGTTCAGTCTAGCCTTTATCTTTACTAGTTTATCATATCTATCTAGTCATGGTTTAGTTTACTTTTATCGTTTAGTCATCAATCTCTTTTAGGCTTGTGTGAGCTCATGGAGCGTTATCATGTATCTCTATCTTATGGTTTACAAATTAATATAAAGTATGGTGTCATCCATGATTCTCTTGTTCTGGAGATTTATGGGTAACACTCATGCAAATGAGCGTGGCATATTTAGAAGTTTCAATCACATCTTGCCTTGAATTTAATTAACTTGAGTATGTTGGACAATTGTAGAATTATCTCATTATAAAAAGAAATATAAAAAGAGATGTTGCACTTAAATAAATATGAACCATTGTGATTAAAATTATGATGTTATGAGCTTGACAAACGTCTTTGGTTGAAAGTTAGCAGAAATGTGCTGTCACATGGAACGCTTTCAACATTGCACTTCATTATATCTAGTTGATGTCATGCACTTTTGTTTATGGATGCTTATCATGGTGAAATAAATGGTGAAATGGAGTAGGTTTAAATGAGTTTGTATAATAGTTAGAGAGACGCCTGGGCCGCTAATCTAAGCCATGCATCATTCATGGTGGAAATTTACAGCGTACCATAGTGAACATTCAGTGATGCACATCACAATAAAAAGCTACATAAGTGGTAAATAAAAGAGTGCTGAGATTGTTCATTGTCTGTTTGTCTTGTTGTTTGGATATGGGCTTGTTCCATATCCTGGGACAAGAGGTACCCCAGTTGACGCTCTTGATGATACTATTTTACTTACAATGATATTTAAATTGAACTTGCTTTGTTTCCCAAGTTGAGTAGCACATGGTGTAGGTACTCGTATTCAAGGGGCATGAGATTTTCAACCCATACCTTGTCAAGCACATTACTCATATTTGCTTTCACTTTAAAAATTAATCATGCAACATGCTGAGATCAAAAGCAAGTGAAAAAAGAGTATAATTCAATCGTCCAACATACATGGTTATTTGCTTTCAAAAGTAAGGGGTGGTTGCTAGAGCTTCTACTTATGTTGCCCTCATGTGTATGAGTTTTAGTTCATTGATCTTACATTACAATTGAATATGATGATGATACAATGCTCGTATTTATTTATCAACCACAAGTCCATTGATGCATATAATGATCTATGTCCTTGCTTACTCGAGGACGAGTAAGGTTTAAGCTTGGGGGAGTTGATACGTGCATTTTATATCATCATTTATACAACTCTTAGCATCATATTAGAATGTTATTTGCATTGAAATATCATTATTTTTACATGTTTTAGACGATTTATGGGACTTTCTTACAAAGTCCCTATTTTTGGTATTTAACTTCTGGGAGGCAGAAAACCTCCTTTTTCTTGTTTTTAATGTTTCAGGAGTTACAGGGTCCAAATAATAAAAGAAAAATTGCACAGCTATTTTTTCATGGAGAACAAGGCAGAGGGAAGAAGACCGAAGAGAGGGGAGCCTCGAGGCCCAAGATGGGTGGGCCCACGCGGCCACAGTACCTGGCCGCGTGGGACCCACCAAATGGAGCCTCGAGCACTTCCTCGCCTGGGGCTTTTTATACACGCCTTCGTCCTCCCCGAAAAGTTACGCCCTAATTTTTCCAAGTCCATCCGAGGCCGTGGCGGCGGCGAAACTCCTGATTCTCTCCGAGGGGGAATCGGGCTCTGCTGCTCCGGAGTTCCGGAGGAGGGGAAATCACCGCCATCGTCATCACTTCTCCTCCTTGGCGTGGGAGGAGGTCTCTACATCATCACCACCACCAAGACCAGCACCATCTCCATCATCATCTCCGTGATCCGCCTCGTTCCCCTCGTAGTTTGAGAGTTGCTATACCCTAGATACTTGTCTTGTGCTACTATTCATGTTTGTGATTGAGTACTTGTCATTATTTGGAGGTGAAGTTGTATTTTCAGATTGCGTTGTACCACTTATGCCACTGAATACCATCATGTTTGCACGTTGTGAGTAGTTCCCGCATGTTCCTGAGGGCATAGGATGAATTGGCAATGATTTATATATGACATGTGTTGGTATTTTGTCAAGTGTTTATCTTTTATGTGATTCTATGATGGTGTTGTGCGAACGTCGACTGCATAACACTTCACCTTTATGGGCTCATAGGAGAACACCGTAGTGTAGTGAATTGAGGGCGACTTGGGAGGACACGTAAACCCTCGTCCGAGTCATGAAGTTGCATTATGAGGGTATTAGTATCGGGGACCTTAGAGTGTAATGCTATGGTGGGACTTTTTGTCTTAATAATTCTTGTGCAGTCATTTGCTTGGCCACATGATCCATCATAAGGGTTTAGTTTATTTATTTAGCTTTACCTAAAAATGGCTCCGTCCAAAGAAGATTAAAACTTGACAAGATATTCAACGTGTTGTTTAATAAATCTCTATGCCTAATAATATCCATGCCGCCCTCGGGAACGTCTTCCACTTATAAGTTACACATCACTTGAGCTTGTCCTCTCGCACATAAGGGATTGGGCTTTCTCTCCTTGAGAGCTGTCACTTGCTACAATTTACTTTCAGCATTGCATCATACAACCAAAAATACCAAAAACACTTGCATCTTTCATTGTTTTGTTTATCAATCTTACTAACCAATACCTTCAGCTCCTCGTGGGTTCGACAACCTTTTCTGATTGAAAGGTACTACAATTGATCTCCTGCACTTGGGAGTCATCAGTACTGCGGCAGGATGCCTGGTCAGCCTCAATGAACTCCCTCATGGAGTCTTCTTCTTCAATCTCCCGTGCTGATTCGGGTCACCCATCGATTTGGATCGTCGTTTTTTGAAAGAAAGAGAGGGATTGCTACAGTTGAGGAGGTCAGCTATGTGGTTTTGAATAGAGGTCGGCCATGGGGATTGCAGGTGAGGAGGTTGCCCATGGCGATTCTGCTAGAACGGGAAACAGTGGAGCCGAGCGAGCTCGCCGCCGGCAGCGTTCTCTTCTTCCTAGCCGGTGGGCGCTTGATGAAGCCGAGCGAGCTCGCCGCCGGCAGCGTTCTCTTCGTCCTAGCCGGTGGGCGCTTGATTTGCGCGCGGCAGCGGCGTCGGGCCGACGCGGCCGGCGGCAGGCGGGGGTGTCGGGCAGGCGGGGATGGAGTCCGGCCAGCGGCGCGTCACACACGGTCGTCTCTGGCAGCGCCGGTCGGGCAGGCGTCGCGCGCGGTCGTCGGGAACGGCCGGTCGGGCGCGTCGGGCGGGGATGGAGGGTGGCCGGCAGCGGGACGGTGCGTCGGGCTGGTCGTGCACATACCGCATTGTTTTGTTTTTTAATTTCTTTTAGTGGTGGCAAATCTCGTAATTATCACAAAACGAAATAAAATGAACCGGTACGTTGGCATTAGCAGTATTATGTGATTTGGTGGGAGGGTAAAACGGGCAAAAGTGGATTTGTGTTGAGTTGTCAAATATTGGAGCGATCTGGACCGTTGGCCAAATATTGAAGGGCTCAGATTCAATGTATCAACACAAGTTTGCTCTTTTAATATTAGTATAGAAGACTAAGTTTCTACCTTATACGTACATACATAAATGTTTTTCACAAATTTTATAACTTACACTAGTGGAGACAGGGCCTTCTGTCCCGGCCCGTGAGGGGCTTTAGTCCCGGTTCGCGAACCGGGACAGGACAAGCGGGACTAAAGGGCAAACCTTTAGTCCCGGGCCTGTTACCAGCCGGGACTAAAGGCACTCCACGTGGCCGCCTGCGGAGTGCGCTGGGGGCAACCCCTTTAGTCCCGGCTCGTATAACGGGCCGCGACTAATAATTTTGTTTTCTTTTATTTATTTCTTTAGGGTTTAGGGTTTAGGGTTTATTTGTTTTCTTTTATTTTCTTTCTTCGAGCATACAAAGATAATTGTTTTCTTTTAGCGGTATTTCTACGCTACCACATACCGTACACTTTCGTGCATATATATAAGATAACTTGTCTTACGATCGAGCATACAAATATATACAATTTTGATAGTTACACGCAGATCACAATTACCGGGACTAGAGCCCGTCTATTCGATTACACGGCCGGGGATCATCAGTAGCGCCTATTCACACTAAATTCTCCGGCGTCGTCTACCATCTCTTTCATAAAAAATGCCGCCAGTTCCTCTGCAATTCCTAGTAGGCGTTGCTCTGATAGGAGCCGATCTCGCATTCTCTCGAACTATATAAGAAAAGGAGATCAATATGAATATCAATCATGATAACAAAAAGTGACGGTAATAAAATAATGTTGTGAATGTATTGTTTACGTCGAGTCTATAATCATTGTGCTCAGTGGTAAACGTGCGAATGAACTCGCAAACATAGTATCCACATAGATTCGTCTCCGGTGGCTGCCTCGCGCACTTTACGAGAATAGAATTCAATCAAAATAATAATCTAGCATCATAATTGTATTGAAACTAGAATTAAAGAGATGGGAGGACATATCTCGTACTACTTACCGTGACCGGAGTAAACGTCAGCTTCTCACTAAAGGAACCCGTCACCACACTCCTGAACAGGTTCCAAACCTGCCCCGCAAAGAAAATGAATTAATGAATGAGTTATTCATTACCTGATATCTCATGAAATCAACGAAAGAGACCGATATAGCGCGAAAATTACCTCTGGAGCATGTCCTGCATGTCGCGGAACTCTTCCAGGTGTCTCTTTAATGGGTCCATGACTTCAACTATTCCCTTATCAACTTGAATGTCTAGCAGAATCCAGTGGAACCTGCACACGTTTATATATACGTCAGTAACTCATCAATTACACTTAACATCGAGTAAGCAAAAGTGAATGTGTACAACAGAATAAGACCCTCACTGGAAGTTGTAAGGAAACAGTATGTGGTCACAGAAATTTTGCTCCGTTAGAAACCTTAGAAGGTTATCCGCCGTCCCGTCGGGTTTCGTCGTTAGCGAATATATATTTACTTTATCTGGGTCAATGAACCCAACACTATAGATCTTTCTTTTACATTACCGGATCTTCATTCTGCATAATAGAGTACAAAATGATATAATGAGGATAATTACATGCAATGAACTGAACAACTGAAAAACTGAACAACTTATATGTAGACAATGAATTCAACAACTTACAGACAATAGCAACTCATGAGAGTTTTGTCGAGAGCGTCGAAATTGTATAACTGGAAGATTTCTGAAAAGTCAACATGGACCTCTTCGGGTCGGAAGAAGTACTCATGTGGGATTTTCGCCACGATCATTGTTCTGCCCCCCTACCACACTCAAGTACCATTCATGCAAATTCCGCATTTGTGTTGGCAGTTGTTCCAACTTCTCTTTGCTGACCAAAGACTTCCGTGGGACATATGTAGGGACAACGAGGCCTCCTCTCTCACTCTCTCTCTCCGTGTGTTTCTCTCTCTCTTACTCGCCTGCTCTCTGACTTTTTATGGTTATTATCGAATCAGTTAGCTTGAGCATGTTGTTTAGTTTGATATGCATGTCTACTGTCCTGTTGTGTTTTGTTGTTTTCCCTACGCTCACGCAAGTGGAGTAGTACGGTCCGTACTACACGTACGTATGCGTAGAGAGATTCCTTATTCATGCATGCATGTGCATGAGCATGTGCTTAATCACATACATATAGTAAGCAGTGGCGGCGCCACCACGGGGGCGAGCTGGGGCGGCCGCCCCCCCCCCCCCCCCCCTCAGTTCGGCCGAATTTTTTTCACCACGGGGCCAGGTACTCCCTCCGTTTTTTAATATAAGATGTTTTAGCATTTGTCTACATGCACATGTACATAAATGTATGTAGACATATATTAGTGTACATGTTAACTCACTTTAGTATGTATCTAGGCAACATGTGCAACACCTAAAACATATTATATTAAAAAACGGAGAGAGTATACCTGAAGAAGGGATTAAAAGAAGAAAGAAAAAAGAATCTCACCAGTCACGCACGAGCGTGGACCGTGTGGCCTGCTCGCTCGGTCGCTCCTCTGCGTGGTCGCGCCTTCGCCTGTTTCCATTCCCTAATCTCCCTTGGCCCTGCTCTCTCGATCCGCCGCTCCTCCTTGGTGTGTTTTTCATCTTATCCTTGTGCCATCTATTTCCTTCTAATGGAGGGTACAAAGCTCGATTCAAAATCAGTTTTACACAAAACTGAAGCGCATTGACGACGAGATTCCATTCCAGCAATCGATTTCGACTTTCGTCTAATGTTAACTTTGAATTTCGTGTTCATGTTTTCAGTCTTTTTAAACGAATTTCATCAAATTAATCGCACACACTCGACCGTTTGAAGTTTTCTTTTTGGTGCAGCTTCATCTCTTCATTTCACACAACTCTCGTGTTTTAAGTTTTTTATTCCACTGATCTTAGACGAATAGATCATGTGTCGTGTGCCATGTGTATGCGTATTTTGATTATTCTTAGCTACCTGTTTTCTTAGTAAGAGTTAGTAGATTGTGATGGTGTTCATGATGTGTTTGTGGTGTTCCGCTGTAACCTTCGCCGCTGCCACTGGCAACGACTTTCGCGGCCGACCTTCGTCGCCACCAGGCGCGCCGTTGCAGTATTCACCATGGATATAACACAAGTGTGGTGGTGAGAGGTAACTTCACCTATATGGAAATAGGTGAGAGTAATTACGACTAGATACAAGCATGTTGTTTGGTGAGAGTAATCATCACTAAATATTTGAATCTCTATGGACCTTTATTTTGTTGAATAGATTTGCTTTTGTGGCTTAAATTTTTTTAAACCTCATGTTTTCTCCCCCTCGTCTCAATTCCTGGCTCCGCCACTGATAGTACGTACGTCACTACGTGTGCCCATGTAGTTTTTTCTGAAACACGATACGGACACATACGCTAACATACACGTACATACAGTCACGCCTATAAATGCACGTACGTATATACATCCTAATCTATAAGCAACTCCGAAAAACCGAGACGTCGGATCGAGTTTTGAGATTGATAAAATCACCACGGACATCTCGCTATATATCGACGGAACCTGTGGCGGACCTGCGTAAGTGTTGGGGTTCGGTGATACCAATAAGATTTTGCAAATCCTTTCATAAATCATCATTCAGTCATGTTCAAATTTAGAAGATGGCACCATTACAATGAGGGGAACACAATTGACTAATTCCTTAGCTTCGCCTTATACAGTATACATGATCATCACCTCCCACTGAAAATGATTTCACCTTTTATGAGACACATGTGTCAAATATGGGTTCGAACTCTCATGTTTTTTTTGCGAAACACAGTACAAACAGAGACGTTCACATACACGCGCATACACTCACACCTATGAACGCACGCACGCACACTCTACCCCTATGAGCACCTCCGAAATACTGAGCCGGCGGATCGAGTCTTGAGATTGACGAAGTCACCACGGACGCCTCGCTGGCGACGGGAACGTCGCCTCTCACTGAAGAATATTCCGCCTAAATGCAACACACAGATGTCAAACCTGGGATTTGAACTCTGGTGGGCTGAGAGTACAACCACCCTGCTAACCATCCAACCTGACCTGAGGTTGGTTTGCCGAACTCTCATGTTTTGGTGGATGCTCAATTGCTCATAGCCTCATACATACATGCACGACAATATTTTGGTACTTCGTACGTAGGTACTAGTGCATCTGTGCATGTCGTCCTTACCTAGGCACGACGTGTGAGAGCGTGGCATGCATGTTAATCACTTCGAGAAGAAAGCATGCATATTTTCTTTTCCACGTACGATATTGAAACGACAGACGAGTCACTGAGTATGCCGTGAGAAAGAATCCACCATGAATTCACAGATCATATTGAAACGACGGATGCACTCACTAGTAGAAAATGGGCCTATGGTCCCGTTCGGTTGGGCCTTCAGTCCCGGTTGCCCAACCGGACTGGCCAATCGGGACCAATGCTGGTCCCGGTTGGGCCACGAACCGGGACCAATGGTTGTCCACGTGGCCTGGTCTGGCTGCTCGTGGGGGGAGACTCATTGGTCCCGGTTCTTAATACGAACCGGGACCAATGAGTGCTTTTTTTTTTTTGGTATTTAGGGTTTAGGATTCGATCTCGCCGGTGCCCCCTCTCGCCGGTGCCCCCTCTCCCTCTCGCCGGTGCCCCTATCGCCGGTGCCCCCTCTCCCTCTCGCCGGTGCCCCCTCTCGCCGGTGCCCCCTCTCCCTCTCGCCGGTGCCCCCTATCGCCGGTGCCCCCTCTCCCTCTCGCCGGTGCCCCCTCTCGCCGGTGCCCCCTCTCCTTCTCGCCGGTGCCCCCTCTCGCTATCGCCGGTGCCCCTCTCCCTCTCGCCGGTGCCTCCGTCGTCTCCCCCTTCTTCGCATCGCCGACGAGCTCTCCATCGTTTCCGTACGCATATTATACGCTCTACTATATACACAGTACACGTTGATGCATATATAATTAATATTCGATCTCTTGCGAGAATACAACTATTTAATTACATGGAGATAGATCAAGCCATCAAGTCATATTTAGTTCATCGTCCGAAGCATAATGTTCTCCCTTTTCATCGATGGCCTCCCTAAGCAGAAATCCCGCCAATTCCTCTTGAATTGCTCCTACGCGCAGTTTTGGTTCGAGCGTCTCCCGCAGGTCGCTCAAATGAGTTGTTCTCCGCTCAGTGGTCAACTCGCGAATGAACTCGCAAACGTAGAATCCACATAAATTACTCCCCGGTGGCTGCTGCGGACATGTCACCGATTTATAAGTTAGCTCATCTTTGAATGGACCTTGTACCTTCTGTTTGAAATGTGTCCAACACCTGCTTTGGCAAAGAAAATGAACAAAGGAGTTATTAATTACTTGACATAAGGGAACGAACGAAAGAGGGCGATATAATGCGATAATGATTGAAATTACTTGTTGAGCATTTCTTTCATGTCGGACCACATGTCTTGGTCCCAACTTAATGAGTCGTGGACTTCAACTGTGGACTTGTCAGGTTGAATGCTTAGCAGAATCCAGTGGAACCTGCGGACGTTTACATAAAGCAGACATGCATAGCTCATTAATTACACTTAACATCGAGAAAGCCAAATAAAAATATGTACAAGACAAAAACACTCACTTGAAGTTGTAAGGAAATAGTATTTCCGTACAGAAATGTTGCATGGTTAAAAAGGTGGTCAGGTCATGCTCCACGTCTTTGGGGTGATTGACTAAGGTATATGAATTCACGATATACGGGTCAACGAACCCGACCTCAAAAACTTTAGTTCTTTTGCATTCCATCATCTTCATTCTGCATAATAGCGTACAAAAGGATATATATATAGTCAGGATAATATAATACAGGCAATGAACGAGCTGAGCTAGAGACTTAATTACGAAAATAAATCACTTACAGACAATAGCAAGAGAGGATAGATTTGTCGAGGGCGCGCTTTTGGAATAACTGGAACAGTTCAGTCAGTTGAACCTGTATAACGTAACGTTTGAAGAAATGCTCCACTCTAACGTCCACCGGAAACCAATCTTTCGCGTCCTTCTTTGATGTGTGCACCAGGTACCAGTTATGCAAATTTCGCATATGTGTTGATAGACGCGCGAGCTCCTCATTACTGACCATAGGCTCCCCTTGGACATATTTCCGTGCCATCTCTAACATTGGCGCAGATTCATAGCCTAAAAGTTGACCAAGGCTCATACCCAAGGCGGTAGCCTGTTCCTTGGCCTGCGATACAGTGACACCAAGTTCTTTAGCAGCAGCCATGGCTCTGGGGTCCAATAATTCCAGGTCCTTATCCATAGCGTCTCTGAAGTCCTTGTCGGCATCGGAACACACTATGAGCGGGGGGACCGATTGATTTTTCTGCTGTCCGAGCTGGGCAATTTGTTTCCCGCTTTTTGCACTTCTTCCCTTGTTCTGCTCAGACTGGGCACGTGCTAGCTTAGTAAGTTCACGACCATAGTCAGATGGCAGATTCATCGATATCTGGGATGGCTGCTCAAGGAAGGACTTTCTCCACTTTTTGGTTTTTGCATCATATACCGGCTTCTGCTCGGGCTTTTTTGGTGCAAAAAAAGCCTTATTGTAGGCAGCCACCTCCGCGGCGTTTTCCGCTACAGTCCTGTCATAAGGTCTAATGGGAAGATTCTTATGAGGTACTGTTGGGAGGGGCGACCTTTTACGTTTCGGTGATCGCTTACCCCTCATAGTACGAGCGGTGGGCGGAAACGGCTGACGCGGCGGCGGAGACGGCTGACGCGGCGGCGGAGACGGCTGCGCTGGAGACTGGTGAGGCGGTGAAGAGGACTGTTGCGCTGGAGACTGGTGAGGCGGTGAAGAGGACTGTTGCGCTGGAGACTGGTGAGGAGTCGATGGCCTTGGCTGCCAGTTCGGAAGCACGATGAATTCCTTTGGCCATAGAATGGTCGCTTTCTTGGCTTCTCCAAGTTCAAGCACCTCCCCATCTTCACCTGCAGGGTGTTGCAGCTTCAGCTCCTCATAATCTTTCATCACTTCATCCACCGCGACAACAGCGTAGCCATTTGGAACCGGAGAGAAATGGTAAGTTGGATTAGGTCCAATTGGTACGACATAGCCGACCGCCACCTTAAAGGTTAAGTTAAAAACTTTCACATGCATCTCACAAGGTGTGCTCTCCATGATATCATCCACTGGGTAGCGACGAAGTGGAGCCACTGCATCATCATTACCATCCTGGAGCTCCGTGGAAGCCACGCTGCTTTTCCGATTCGATGGGACACCGGTACCATCGCATGCAGCTTCTACCATGTGCCGTTGAGATTGGCCGCTAGTACCTTGCTGGCTAAGCACGGCAATTTGTTCCTTCTGCAGCTTTAATTCTTCTTCTATATTACGCAGCCGGTCTGCACCAGCGCGTGCTTCCATTGCCTCCTTTTCCTTTCTCCTCTGATGGCTTCTATCAGGAAATTTCTTCCTGTGCTCGGGAATCGCAATTGTCTTGGGCTTGGAGCCAGGTACGCCTCGTAACCGTCCGTCGTGTTCCTTATTCCCAAGGGCGCGTGTGAGCTCGTCATCCTCTCTATCGGGAATGAACCGTCCCTCTTCAACATCCTTTACTGCATTTCTAATTTCTTGGATGGGTAGTAGGGGATTATCTTTGTGTCTTCTGTTATATATGCACTTCCCTTCTGCGTCCAACGTGCCCCCATGCCCGTAAAACCAATTTCTTGCCCGTTCGATCCACTTGAGTGGCTCTGGAGTGATCCCATTAGCCAGCAGGCCCGCCTCAAGTTTCTCCCACTTAGGCATGCTACCAGCGTAGCCACCAGGCCCCATAGTATGGTGGTACATCTTTAGAGCAGCATTTGCCGCATTTTTTGCAGACTTTTCCAGAGCTTCCTCTGATTTCTTGTACGCCACAAATTCTTCCCAGTAGTCCTTTATCTTCTCATACCCTTTATCGAAGTCTGGAGTCTTATTTTTCTTGACAAACAGTTTGTTCAATCTTTTCTTCCAGTTCTTGAATAGCTCGGCCATCTTCTTAAGTGCCCAGTCCTTGACTTTTTGCTCCATGATTTTCCGGGCAATCTTTTCTGCCTCATCTGGATCCTCCTCATCTGAATCCACCTCTGGCGCCGGCAGGGTGAAATTAACCATGAGCTTTCTCCAAAGTCTTTCTTTGCCCTCATCGCTGACATATAGCTGTCCTTTCTCGTTTGGCCGATGCCATTCTCGAACGGTGATCGGGATGAAGTCCCTAACAAGAACTCCGCATTGCTTTACCATTTTATTTTTAACACCAGGGGGAGCAGTCGGTGTGCCGTCTTCAGCGACTCTTTCGATCGTGTACCTTTCTTGGTCGCCCAACTTTTTGGCTGGGCCTCGTTTTGTCCTTACAGAAGATTTGCTCGATCCGGAGGGCTAAAAGAAGAAAGAGCGTTAATATATGTATATATACATCAGAGACTTAATTAATACAATCTTCGGCTTCATTAATATATGTATATGCACCTCGCCGGAGTTTGCAACATTTAATGTTCCACCGGAGCCTTCGGCTTCTCCCTCGTCGGCTTCTCCCTCGCTGACTTCTCCCTCACCCCGGCCGTCGGGTTCTACCTCACCGGAGCCGTCTCTTCGGTTGAGAGACTCATCTCCCTCACCGGAGTTGTTCAAAAACTCCGTGGTGACATCGACAATATCTTCCGGCCCGCGGATTATATCCTGGAGGATATTTTCCTGATCTTCGTCTCGTTCCATAGTTTCTGCAAATTAAGAACAATGCACAAAACTTTAGTTGGGTAACTTGTTCCATATGTCAAGATACATCTACAATATCATAAACCCGTAAACTCGTATCGTAAACCCGTAAACTCCTATCGTAAACCCGTAAACTCGTACCGTAAACCCGTAAACTCGTAAACTCGTATCGTAAACCCGTAAACTCGTATCGTAAACCCGTAAACTCGTATCGTAAACCCGTAAACTCGTTAACTCGTATCGTAAACCCGTAAACTCGTATCGTAAACTCGTAAGGTCGGAACAAAATTGTTTCCCTAACACAAAAAATCCTAAGTGTTTGAATTTCTAAACCTAAACAAAAAATCCTTTAATTCATACATTCATATATTCATACAATTAAAAAATAGCAATTTCTTCTTAACCCTCACCGAGAGGGGGCGGCGCGAGCGGGGGCGTGGAGGCCGGCCGGCTTCGGGCTCTTCACGTACTGCCGCACTGCAATGTCACTGCAAATTTTAAAACAAAATTGCTAAGTTTCAAAATTGCCAAGTTTCAAAATTTCATTGCAACTAAAAACAACTTTATCTAAATGACTTAGCAATATTTCTAACAAAATTGCTAATTAATAAATCTAGAATATTTCTGCTAATTAATAAATCGAGGAAGGAAAAAAAAAGTAAATGGGCCGTGGCGCCTCAGCCCACTGGGCTTGGCCCATTCTTTTTTTTTCCCGCGCCGCCGTGCTGGAGACAGGGGAGGTGGCCGGCGCGCGCGATGCTCACGTCCTAGAGGTGGCACGATGCTCACCTAGGCGGGGCGCGGCGTGGGGCGGCGCGTGGAGGTGGCGCGTGGAGGAGGAGGCTCGGGAGGCTCGGGCGGCGGCGCGGCGTGGCGGCTCGGGCCGGCCGCGCGTGGAGGTGCGCGCGGGCTCGCCTTCTTCCTCTCTGCAGCACGGGCGGCGCGGCGTGCGGGCGCGGCGGCGCGGGCGTCGAGGGCACCGGCGTCGAGGGAGGTTTTGGGCAGCCTGACGGCGTTAGGGCGCGGCGGCACGGGCTCCTCCTTCTTCTCCGGTCCTTAGCGTTTCTGCGAATGGATCGGGGAAGGAGAAGGCAAGCGGTTAAGTAGCTGGGGGTCTATGCCTCTTTGGTCCCGGTTCTTGCCAGCAACCGGGACCAAAGAGTGGGTCATTTAATGCAGATTCCGTGGCGCGATCCATGGACTCTTAGGTCCCGGTTCTTGTTAGAAACCGGGACCAATGAGTCCTTTTTCAAAATTATTTCGAACTTTTCAGTTCTGAAATTTTGTTCCCGCCTTTTTTTTTCTTATTTAGGTGTTTGGATATGAATTTCAAATGGTTTTGAATCTGAAAAGACTTTCAACATGAAAAGTTTTTAAATTTGAATAAATAATCCAAAACCATTTTCTGTTTTCTAAAATAATTATTCTAACTATACAAACTATTAACCATTTTGCCATTTTCAATTAAAAATGCATTAACTTTATTGCATATTTTGAATTGACAAAACTTTCAACATGAAAAGTGTTTGAATTTGTATAAATAATCCAAAATCAATTTTACATCATTATTGTCATTTTCAATTTAATATGGATAAATTCATATCTTTAAATCCGTAAGTCGAAACTCGACTAATAATACGTATAAATCGATAAAAATTGATTAAGTAAGATTTATGATTAAGTAATAATAATTATTAATTCAGTTAATTCTATTTTTGGTGTTGTAAAATCCCATGGCAAGCAGAAGTAAATGCAGAACAATTTCAGAAAACCTATATTTGTAAGATGAATGTTTGGTGTTGTAAAATGCAGAAGAAAGCTGATAAAAATTATTAATTCATTTATCTTAATGCATTACATAAAAGGTTTAATACATTATTACACATGATACAATGTCTCACAAGCGCTTGAAAGAAACACACCCCTGATCCAACATCACCAACATTATTCTACATAAACGGACTTGCTGGCTCGAAGGCCGTAGGATTAGGGGGAACGGCGGGAGGAGCCAGCCCCGTGGGCGGCCGCCCGGTTCTCGCGCGCACGTTTGCGGCGGAGGGCAAGATCCATGGAGGATGAGTCTTTCAGCGCCCAATCCAGATCGGAAGCCTCCTTCGCCTTGAGCTGGTAGGAAGTCTTGGCTCGCTGGACAGGGTAGTCGCGGACAGACTGGAAGGAGGCTTCCATGGCCTCCTGTATCTGCAACCCACAACCTTCTTCCCCGTCGTCGCTCCAGTCGAAGTCGTCGTCCTCCTCCTCCTCCGCGGGAGGAGCGGCGGCGCCTGGTGGAGGTGCAGCGGCGCCAGGTGGAGGTGCGGCGGCACCTGGTGGAGCAGGAGGCCGGTAGCTGGGCATTCCTCTCCACGCCGGGCTCGTGGGCATACGGCGGGATAGACTCCCGCGGTTGCGCCCAAGCGCGCTCTGCCGAGCACGCTCGACCTCGTCCAGAAGGCGCTGCGGCGGGCGTGGCGGATCCATCTCGTGGAGACGATGCGTTCGTGGCTAGGAATGGTGGATTAGGGTTTACCCCGTCGGCGACAATATATAAAGACCTCTAGGGCAGCGCTGGGGGAGGACACGTGCCCAGGGAAGCGCTGGGGGAGGACACGTGTCGTGACCGCAAAGCCCGTCTTTAGTCCCGGTTGGT
The DNA here is from genome assembly GCA_947311845.1 of Poa pratensis. Taxonomy (NCBI): domain Eukaryota; kingdom Viridiplantae; phylum Streptophyta; class Magnoliopsida; order Poales; family Poaceae; genus Poa; species Poa pratensis. Next base: position 21,012,035 of record CAMZMU010000094.1, on the reverse strand, counting down.
GTTACCAACCGGGACTAAAGAAGCACACAGATCGTGTGTTTCTTTCAATCGCTTGTGAGCCGTTGGATCAGGGGTGTGTTTCTTTTGAGGGATTGTGAGCTGTTGGATCAGCAGTATCACGACCACTTCGTGAGCCACATGACCCGGTTGGTGTTACCAACCGGGACTAAAGAAGCACACGGATCGTGTGTTTCTTTCAAGCGCTTGTGAGACGTTGGATCAGGGGTGTGTTTCTTTTGAGGGATTGTGAGCTGTTGGATCAGCAGTATCACGACCACTTCGTGAGCCACATGACCCGGTTGGTGTTACCAACCGGGACTAAAGAAGCACACGTACCCTATATATAGCCGCCCTCCTCAGACAAGTTACTCACTCACACAAAACATTCCAGCGTCACTCGGAGAGGCATCTTTGGGCAACCAGCGGCAAGACGTCTCTGATGACCTGCGACCGTTCCAAACGGTTGCAGATCATCAGAGACGTCTTGCCGGACGGTTGTAGATCATCAGAGACGTCTTACCGCTGCTTGGATCGAAGTGGCGCTCAAACTCACGAGCCACCGTCGGGCTGTATGCAGGGGGAACTGTGTTTGGACGGGAGGTGTGGGAGCCGACAACCACCTACCACGCGTGTTTCACCACATAAAGGTTTAATACATTACTACACATCACATAAAGGTTTAATACATTACATTGATTTACATAAAAGCCATGAACCCTTCTTCGCGTATGTCCCTGGCCTATGATCGCTTCAGCCGTAACCATGGAGCATCTTCATTATTTAACGGGATGCTTGGGTCAGTTCTCACTGTGAAGGGCGGAATTTCATCAAACTTATCATAATCTGCTGACATGTCTGTCTTGTCCTCGACTCCCACGATGTTTCTTTTCCCTGAAAGAACTACGTGACGCTTTGGCTCATCGTCTGATGTATTCGTTTGCTTGTTTTTTCTTTTTTTCGGTCTGGAGGACATGTCCTTCACATAGAAAACCTGAGCCACATCATTGGCTAGGACGAATGGTTCGTTCTTGTAACAACCAAGATTCTTGAGATCCACTGTTGTCATCCCGTACAGCTGGTCTACCTTTATCCCTTCTCCATTCATGTTGACCCAACTGCACCGAAACAAAGGGACCTTAAAAGTAGGTCCATAGTCAAGTTCCCATATCTCCTCTATGCGACCATAGTATGTGTCCTTTTGCCCATCGTCGTTTGTTGCATCAAAGCGGACACCACTGTTCTGGTTGGTGCTCTTTTTATCTTGGGCGATCGTGTAAAATGTATTCCCATTTATCTCGTACCCTTGGAAATTCAATACAGTCGAAGATGGTGACGCGGCCAACAAGTAGAGCTGTTCTCCGACAGTGGTGTCATTCATGAGCTGTAATCGCAACCAACTGCCGAAGGTCTCCATGTGTTTTTCTTTAATCCAGGAGTCATCCTTCCCCGGGTTCTTGGAGCGTACATAATTCTTGTGTTCCTCGATATACGGAGCCACGAAGGTGGAACTTTGTAGAACTGTGTAGTGTGCTTGAGTTAAAGAATGCCCGTCCCTACATATCAGTGCTTTCTTTCCTAGCGTGCCTTTTCCACTCAGTCTCCCCTCATGCCGCGATTCAGGAACACCAATCGGCTTAAGGTCAGGAATAAAGTCAACACAGAACTCAATGACCTCTTCTGTTCCATAGCCCCTTGAGATGCTTCCTTCTGGCCTAGCACGGTTATGAACATATTTCTTCAAGACTCCCATGAACCTCTCGAAGGGGAACATATTGTGTAGAAATACAGGACCGAGAATGGCAATCTCGTCGCGTAGGTGAACCAGGAGATGCGTCATAATATTGAAGAATGATGGGGGGAACACCAACTCGAAGCTGACAAGACATTGGACCACAGCCTTCTGTAAACTTGGTAGAGTTACTGGATCGATGACCTTCTGAGATATTGCATTGAGGAATGCACATAGCTTCACAATGGGTACTCGAACATTTTCCGGAAGAAGCCCCCTCAATGCAACCGGAAGCAACTGCGTCATAATCACGTGGCAATCATGAGACTTCAGGTTCTGGAATTTTTTCTTTGCCATATTTATTATTCCCTTTATATTTGACGAGAAGCCAGCCGGGACCTTGATACTGCTCAGGCATTCAAAAAATATTTCCTTCTCTGCTTTGGTAAGAGCGTATCTGCTTAAGTATTGACGCCCTTTATCCGTCTGCTTGTTGTATGGGTCTTTCATACGTTGCTGGTCTGCCCGTGCTTCCGGTGTATCTTTTGTCTTCCCATACACGCCCAGGAAGCCTAGCAGGTTCACGCAAAGATTCTTCGTCACGTGCATCACGTCGATTGAAGACCGGACCTCTAGGACTTTCCAATAGGGTAGCTCCCAGAATATAGAGCACTTCTTCCATATGGGTACGTGGTTGTCAGCGTCATTCGGAACAGATAGACTGCCAGGACCCTTTCCAAAGATTACTTCTAAATCCTTGACCATGTCATATATAACATCACCATCAGGGAGGTTAGGCTTCTTCCGGCGATCTGCCTCACCGTTGAAATGCTTGCCGGGCTTTCTTACGGCATGACCGTTCGGAAGAAATCGACGATGCCCCAGGTACACATTCTTGTTTCCCAAATGTATACTTTCAGTCTTATCTAAACAGTGCGTGCATGCATTGTATCCCTTGTTTGACTGTCCTGAAATGTTACTAAGAGCAGGCCAATCATTGATGGTTACGAACAGCAACGCTCGTAGGTCAAATTCCTGTTGTTTGTGCTCATCCCACACACGTACACCTGGTTCGGACCACAACTGCAAAAGTTCATCAACTAATGGCCGTAGGTACACATCAATGTCGTTGCCGGGTTGCTTCGGGCCTTGGATGAGCACTGGCATCATAATGAACTTCCGCTTCATGCACAACCAAGGAGGAAGGTTGTAGATACATAGAGTCACGGGCCAAGTGCTATGACTGGAGCTCTGCTCCCCAAAAGGATTAAAGCCATCTGTACTTAGACCAAATCTTAAGTTCCTTGCGTCATCTGAAAATGTCGGGAACTCTCTGTCGATTTTTCTCCACTGGGACCCATCGGCGGGGTGTCTCAACTTCCCGTCTTTCTTACGCTCTTCTTTGTGCCATCGCAACAACCTGGCATGCTCTTTGTTTCTGAACAGACGTTTCAACCGTGGTATTATAGGAGCATACCACATCACCTTAGCAGGAACCCTCTTCCGGGGGGGCTCGTCATCGCCCTCAACATCACCAGGGTCATCTTGTCTTATCTTGTACCGCAGTGCATTGCATACCGGGCATTTATCCATGTTCTCGTACTCACCGCGGTACAGGATGCAGTCATTAATGCATGCATGTATCTTCTGCACATCTAATCCTAGAGGGCAGATAGCCTTCTTTGCTTCGTATGTAGTCTCGGGCAATTCGTTATCCTTTGGAAGCTTCGGCTTCATTATTTTCAGTAACTTCTCAAATCCCTTGTCAGAACAACCAGTCTCTGCCTTCCATTTCAGCAGTTCCAGTGTGGTACCGAGCTTTGTGCTGCCATCTTCGCAGTTTGGGTACAGCAACTTTTTGTGATCCTCAAGCATGGCCTCCAACTTTAGCTTCTCCTTTTCTGTATCGCATTCTCGCTTTGCATCAGAAATGACCCCACCAAGACCATCAGCGGGCTCATCTGATGCCCGATGTTCACCTCTTTCTTCTTCAACGTCTTCCATAACAGTATCACCGCATTCCTCAGGGAACATAGGATAGTTGTCATCATCCTCCTCTTCTTCATTGTCTTCCATCGTAACCCCTCTTTCTCCGTGCTTGGTCCAACAATTATAGCTGGGCATGAAACCTTTCCGAATCACGTGGTCTTGAATGGTTCTCGGGTCAGAGTACTCCCTGACGTTCCGACACTTCTCACATGGACAAGGCATAAAATTATTCACTTTGTTTGCCTCAGCCACATCGAGAAATTTATGCAGGCCTGCAATAAACTCGGAACTGCGTCGTTCGCCGTACATCCATCGCATCCGTGCATCCATCTGCATCATATATATAATTAAGTTTATCAAATACCATTACAATAACATCTTGAATAGTGAAATGACCACCGTACATCGACACGTGCAATATTTCTGTATCAATTACAGACGAAAAGGATAAAGTTGCTAACCTCGGTGCGGGTCGGGCATTTCATCGAACACATCTTGTGCGTGGCAAAGAGAAAAAAAACTAGCACCCCCACTTCCCACCAATCCAGGAAAAAAAAACAGAGGAGAGAGGGGGGTGGGGGCAACAATATATAGGCAGGGGAGGGGTATTGGTCCCGGTTCTTGGCACGAACCGGGACCAAAGCTCCGCGGCATGCCACGTGGTCCGGCTCTGGAGCTTTGGTCCCGGTTCTTGGCATGAACCGGGACCAATGCCCCCAACCGAACCGGGACCATTGCCCCACGGGGCCCTGGCAGCTCGAACCGGGACCAGTGCCAGGCACTGGTCCCGGTTTTTGCCTGAACCGGGGCTAATGGCAAAACAGTACTCCGGACCAAAAGTCCTTTTTCTACTAGTGACTGTTAAAAAATAGGCAGGCGCATGAACAGGGCCATTGCGTGGGCGGCACGTGTGCAGGAGGCAGAGCAGAGTTAGGTTCCACGTGTGGACTTTCCTCCCAGCAAGGAGCAAGGAAGAAGGAACTACCTGTTCCCCTTTAGATTCCCCTCGTGTCACATTTTATTTGGTGCACCTCCCCGCTCGATCATAGGCCACGGCCGGCGATTAGGGTGGGCTAGTGGGCCCCACCTTGTAACTACTTCTACTAGCACTGGGGACCCACTGTGCAGCTGGCTATGTGGTTATTGTGTGACTGTCATTGCCCCAACTGGCCTTCTGCCAAGTGACATGGGTAACTAATTAATTGTTATCCAATATTTGAAGAATAGACTAGTCCCTCCGTTTATAAATATAAACCCTTTTAGCCTTTTTTCTGATTCGTTCGTATCTAACATTATTTTATTTTAGTGGGCAGTTCACTCATTTTGTTCTGTATTTGGTTCGTATTGGAATGTATAAAACATTTTATATGATGGAATAGAGGGAGTAGTAGTTATGAACACATATGTGTGCATGGTTGACTTCGAAAATGGATTTGGTATTCTGATCCATTAGTTTTTTTTTCTTCATATGTTGCGTATGCATTTCTATAGGTTATGATAATCTAGTTTGTCTAATCAGTCCTTGCTCATTTTAGTGTTTTTATTACTCCATTTTAACAGCTTTTATGGCTAGTTTGTCCAACACACTATAAAGTATAGGCACATCACAACACAATTCCGTATTAATAATCCGTGCCTTAATTTGCACGAGTGAGCGTGTGTTGTGTGGAAAATGAATTAATAACAACCACTTTAGCTAAGAAAGAATAGATTCATAGCCCATAGGCACCTGCGTACGTATATCTGAATATGAACTTAGCAATATATCATATTTTAGAATTTTACATTTGTAGTTACCCATATGATTTCCATATAAATTTATGACCTTGCGTAGCTAGTTCAGAATCAGAAAATTAACAGAACTACAATCAAGTGAAACATATGCAATATCGTTTATGAATACTCTAATCCATGTTTTGTTTGTAGAATAGTTCTCATATGGTAATTTCGTTTATTTACTTACACGACTAAGTTTCTACCTTATACGTACATACATAAATGTTTTTCACAAATTTTATAACTTAAGATATGATTATTAAATATCGAGAAAAGAGTTCACATGTACATGTGTCTATAACTGCATTTTCTATGTCAAGTGAACATCCTTAATCACATATATATCCACAAGATAACACACATGTAAGATTGAGTATGTAAAATATACTGTATATATATTTACATGCAATGCTTATGCATGGTTTAAGAAAAGATTTTCCCGGATAAGCGCCGGCTCCTGCACGGGCATTGGCACCAGCACCGGCAGCAGCACCAGCACCGACACTTCCTTGTCCGGTCTTAACAAACTACACCCATGTGGTCACCAAGGCACATCTAACCATGATATTTGTGAATATATGGTGGCATAACTGCTCTACTTTTCATATCCGCTGCCAACGTTTTGGTCCATCGGATAAGGTCTATCGGGAGCATAGCTACTTCATCAAGCACATCAAGACACCGACCACCTTATTAAAGGTACTGATCGAGGGTTTGTCCGAGATAAGTGGGTTTAGTCCATAATCCTTTGGATCTGCACCACCTCCAACCATGACGCCCAAAGACCCCCCCGGCCGGGTGGCCCATTTCTAGAACCTCCACCGACCTAACCTGCGATGCTGCATGATTCCAGAAGATTCCCTCAAGAACGATGTACATTGGATGAAGGTTACGAGATCAAGAATTAATGTACAAGACAAGAGGAAACCTAATGTACAAGACATAGGCTCCTACCAAAGACTATAAATACAAATTTTACCCTGGAGATGATCTTTGATTCATCCTACTACACGATCGCATCTACATCGATCTGAAGCTTTAGCATTTGTCGCATCAATAGCTTAAACCCTAGACACAAATACATCCTTACCGAGCGCATCTATAAGCTCGACGGATCCTCTTGTAACACCTTGTACAATCTTGTAGCCACTCCATGAATAAAAGTCTGATAAATCTTCATCATCTACATTGTCTTTGATCCAACCCTGTATACCCGTGTCGTTTGCTGAACAAATAACCTCCCTTTATTTTACCGAAGTGACATTGTCGTGGGTTTTTAATAACCATCCTTCAACATGTGTTAATCATTAGGTTGACTGCCGCTTGGCGGTTACTTGTAAGTGGTTAGCGTTTCCCGTAGCAACCAATGCAAACTTCTGATTTGAGTTGTGATCAAGGTTGACATCTCTAAGCGGTCCCGCTGCAACGACCTGGTCTTGACATTCACATTTGTCTAGTTATGTTATTCATGTGTTATTGTAACTATATGGTTATTATGAATTGTTGGTTTTCGTGAAATGTGTTAGCTTGGACTCTTGTTGTTTTCAGTCTTCAGTATAGTGGGAATGTATCTGTAGTATGAGGGCTTTTGTCGCTTGTGTATGGGAGAAAATGGTGTCAGTTCCTAGAAATTTGTAGGGTTTTAGAATTATTTTTGGTTGTGGTGCGGTTTATTGTAAAATTAGTTGAATCCCAGTAACTGTAAATTCTACATGTGCATTTGATCTAAAAACTGTCAGTTTCCGCATTTAATGAAAAAGTTTAAATAAGCACCAAACGACCAGAATGTGCATAAAAGATATCCTTTTCATGAACACTTTTTTTAACGTGTCATATTTTCAGATTTGGTATTTCCCCTCAGAACTATGTCACATAAAAGGACACTTTGCGCCAATTTTTCACTTTTCTCTCCTTTTATTTGATTGTTTCCAAAATTGGATCAAAAGTACCGGCTTGACCATTCATAATAAGGGATTGAATATTTAAACATTCTTCGTGTCTGTTGCATGTAATGGTACTAGGGTATATTCATGACGGACTAAATACTCACCCATCTAACAAAGTGGTCTTCTTTACTCTTGGTGCCTTTCTTTGACATGGTCTCTTGTCTTTCCTTCTTTTTGTCCAGTTTCATGCACTAGCCAACACAATTAAAAGTCCGAGCTGATAAAAACGGTTAGACAATCTATATATACATTTCAAACCTTGCTTACATGTGACTCAGAGAGGTCCACATGTGCATAGAAATGTAAAGATATATGTCTTAAAAGGCCAATACATGGACAGAGATGGGGTAACAATATTTGTTGGATAAATTGTAAATGGTAGGATTCGAACTCAAGACTTACGACTCTGATACCATGTCAAGTTTCATGTACTAGCCAACGCAAACAAAAGTCTGAACTATGAAAAGGGTTAGGCAATCCATGTATACGTTATAACAAAACTTTTACTTACTCCCTCCGTCTCAGTTTATAAGGCCTACGCGTATCCCTAGGTAGTGAATTTGACCAAGATCATACAAAAAATATATTATGAAAAAAATATCATTAGAAAAATCAAATGTTATATTTTCTAATGGTATATTTTTTGCTTTATAAAATATATATTATATTGGTCAAATTCATGACCTAGGGATACGAGGATGACTTATAAACTGAAACGGAGGGAGTATTTACCATGATTAGTGGCTTGAATTTTTTTTGACTTGACTTTAACCCATTTTCATGTATATGCCACGTACTACTAGTCTACTAGGTCCCTGGATAGGATTAACTATTCGTAAGAGAGTTATGATGTGCATGCCATAGTATTAGCAAGAGAAAAACACAGTTATAACGTGCATGCTATATTGCTATAGTATTGCCAAGAGAAGAATTTCTTGAGAACTTGGTCAGGGGCGTGGATGTACAAGACGACCATCTGGGTTAAGTCCTCGTTGGACGTGAATTTGTGTTCCTACTTTTAAAAACAAAAAAACGCTCTCAAGACGTACCTACCGCATTCCTTAAAAAAAGAGAGCTGCTTAGACGACCTTGGAACTGACAGGAGGTGTACATGTTCAGATCCCATGCGTGCATATCTTTTTGGCCCACCCATGCATGCATGACACATCTGGACTTTTTTTTTTTGAAGGGAGTTCGTGTACAAACATCATCAACACGAACGCACACACACGAACAGAGGGAGGAAACACACTCCACACGGCGAGATCGGAGCCACCACGCCGCACACCTCCTTCGAGCTCCAGCAGCACGCCGCCGGAGAGGAAGAAGGCGAGCTTACCTCGCACCGAAGACGACGGCCCGACCAACCTTGTTGAGATGCCGCATGATCCAACCGACGCAGGCGCCGGCATCTGAACGTTGAACGACCATCAGCTCCGAGCCGCCGCCAGCTCGCCCTCGCCGTCTCACGCCGGAGACGAGCACGAGGACGCCACCCTTCTTCCACAAAGCCATCCGAGCCCGCCGTCGAGGAGGAGCTTCCCGCCTGCAACTCCCACAGATCTTGAGCAAAAGCACCGCCTTGCACCGAGGTGAAGGCCGAAGAACCCCACGAGCAAGAGCCAGCTCCGCCGTCACGAACGCCGGCTCGAGGGGAGGCACGCCGCGGCTCCAAGTAGCGGCGGATGCGCCGAGGACGACGGATCTGCCACGAGCCTCCACCGGAGCACCCAGAGCAGAGGAGAGGACCGCCGACACCAAAAGCCTCTCCGGCAACGCCACCACCTCCACAGCGCCGCCGGCAAGCACCCCACGCACACTTAACTATGTACACGCCGGGATCCGTCGATTCCCCACCCTCCCGCCGCCGAGCGGCCGCGGAGGGCGAGGAATCGGGCGGATCGCCGGCGGCGAGCTGGTTGCACGGAGAACGCCCAAAAATCGCCCTTTTCACTGTAGACGGGGAAAGGGAAAGAGGTTCCGGTGTTCTGCTGCATGTATACATCTGGACTTTTCTGTAATAGTACAATAATTAACATGCAAGTTGCAACTAGTGATCTCACAACATAGCCTTTTGCAGGCATAATTTCTTAGCTATCCCACTCACTTACAAAATTATTTAGACTGAAGAAGGTTGATTTAGACAGTGCCTAAACACAGCATTTTACAATGGTCAAGTGCCCCTGATTCATCCCAATCAAGCATTGCATGCATCTTGGACACTTACATATGTGGCGGGCTCCCTCTATAACTCGCTGAAACTATTAATTAGCTAGTATCTTATGTTGAGCCAAGGTGTACATGACTTGTGCACTAATTAAAGCAGGTTTAGGATAGCAACTGTGCAATTAATTGGAATGATCTTGTGGTCCTAGCATTGCAGGATAAAAATCTATGTTGTGGGCAGTGGCAGAAATACAGAAGCAAAAAAGGAATCTATGTTGGGACACTTTGACATGTACACATCACACTACTGTAGACCAACTGTATAATGCAAAACCTGAACATGCAATGAAGAGAATATGAAGGTCAGGGCACTGATTGCAGGAATGTGGTGTCCATCTGAATATTTCCTTTCAGGATATGCCTATGTGGATCAATGCGTATGGTTAATTAATTAACCACATGTAACTAAATGGCTAATCTATCCACAAGAGAATTACGTTAGTTGTACTTTAGTGGTTTAGTTGCAAACTTGCAATGCGCGCACGGACAATACTTTATCCGAGTCATCTACTGAAGAAACTGATAGGAACTATATAATAGAGGGTGCAATTCAAACAGTTGGTTAATCTTTTACCAAACATACAACCACCATCTCTCACATCACGCGGAGCAGAGATGTTCCTGTAAAATTGAACACTTTGATGTTTGAATTGTGCATAGAATAGCACACCCCATTGGAAGCTTCCTGTCAACCTTGATTGCTACTGTCATCCTTGACAAATGCTGGCACACAAATCCAATATGTATGTGTGCCCCCACAAAAAGATGGGTAGTTCCTTGAGCTGCCCATTCAGACATATAGTTCAACACTCTTGTCGGTTCTGTCAAATCACTTCTCTTTTCTTTCTTACTTGAATAATGCAATATTTAATTTGCATGTTTGACAAATAAGTAAGGAAAATAAAACGGAAACACACTAATATTTTTCGAATTAAGGCATGCCATGTGTTTTCAAAACTCTGAACTGCAAGGAAGACGTGTGACCAAAATCAACAAGAAGCATTTTTACTAAGTATAACCAATACAGGTACTGTACTATTGTACTAAGTATTCTGCATCTCTATGTCTCTCGAACATGCACCTACCTGTGTGTCATTTTGTATTAGAAGAAAATGGCGAGAAGGCACAACACACTAAGATACAGCTTCGCTTCTATACAGATTAGCATCTTACACAGCCTAACACATATTGATGTCGATAGGGACTATCCTTCCTACATGTGTGACTTCACCATCACCAGCCACCCAATATGGTTGCAACCAAATCGGTTAAGGTGGGTGGATCAACACACACACGCATATATTTATGTAGAAGCTTCAGGTTGATCTTCTGCAGGTTTCAGTCAGCATGAATTAACCACAATGTGGTCTACTGTCGTGGTGGGATCACGGCAGATGCCATAAGATGGCTTAAGTGTGGGGCCGATGGACGCTGGTGGATCCGGGAGAGGGCTAGCGCGCTAAGAAGCACACACGAAGAACACACAGGCACACCAAGATCTACCCAGGTTCAGGGCCCTCGTGAGGAGGTAAAGCCCCTACTCCTGACTGCCTCTCTCTCTATACCGAGGTATCACAAATACAAGGTTGCTCCTCGAGCTGTATGCCTCAACAATGAAGATGAACACAAGGAAGAAGATGAAGCTACGGGGGAAATGAGTCTCAAGGCATCGTCCCTCACGCAGGAGGGGGTGAAGCCCTATCTATAGGCTAAACCGAGTTACCGAAGTGCCCCTCCCGGTGCACTATAGCCATGCCAAAGATATGTCATGATGTTACTCCTGTCAGAGACAGGACGTGACAACCCCAGCTCCTGCAGCACCGCGGTATGCCAGAACGTACCCTCTGCCAGAGACAAGACATGGCCTGACCATCCCCTGCAGCGCTATGGCACAGCTAGAATGTACCCTCTGCCAGGGACAGGGCAAGGCACGCCCACGCCTATCTCGTAGCCTTTATCCCGGATATCCCGTGGTCAGCGATTAGGTGAGACCTGTCACCTCGCTCCTCTTGCACGCTCCCGTGTCAGGCGCTTCCGTGTCAGGCGCTCCCGTGCCAGACGGGATGTGACAGGAGCATTGACCTCCGTCCGACATAAGGATAACCCAGCATGGATATGCCGGATTCCCTTTCCTGAATAACCTTCCCTGCACATAAGAAAACACACCAGATACCAACACACATATGTCGTTTACGATGTCTCGGATTCTTATCTCGGACTCCTTGTCTCGGTCGACAAATGCCGGTAGACTCCAGCATGGTACCTTGGTCCCTTCTGGCCCGGATTAACTCGGTTTTCTTATGCCGGTATGCACCAACTCCACGCCCCGGTCACTCCAGAGGTCCAGGTATGTCAGCTTTTACCGTAACTGGGCCCACACCTGGGACCTTGTTTATACCACACCATGACCCTACCCGGGGTAGCCCCCCGACATTAGTCCCCGAAGCTGGTGCGGTCCTGCAGCCTTGGATGAAGGGCCACAGCAGGTTTAAACAACCGAAACAACCACACAGTGCATCCGACATGACCATGTCGGTTCAACCATAAAGCCACTAATAACTTCTCCAACGGACTCCGACATCTGCCCCTGTGTCGGTTTCTCTGACACAAGAACTCCGCTGAAAGAGCAAGTCAAGCTTTCATGACCAACTCAACTTAACCCCACCATCCGACATAACCATGTCGGTACAGCTCCAGTATCCGGATAAAACCTCCAACTGTTTCGCCATATGCCCTTATGCCGGTTGCTCCGACACAAGGCAACTGTTGTATCTTGATCAAACATCCGACATTCTCATGCCGGTTCATCTCAAGCTTCAAGGACCAAACTCGCCAATCTTCGAGACCTGCCCTTGTGCCGGTTTCTCCGACACGAAAAGATTCCCACAATCTCTCCAAAGATCTCCCCACAGCACGTGGCAGAGAGACGCTGTGCGTTGCCTCGGTTCCTGCGCGCGGACTGGCATGTCTCTGCACGCACGCCGCATACGTCACGAGCTGTCACGTCGCAAAAGCACTCGAGTGCGTTTGACCGTGGCGTGCCTCCTCGATTCCCGCGCCAGTAACCGCACACGATCGCGCCGCAGGCGGCTACCACCCTGTGGCCCATGATGTGGATGATCGTGCGGCCGCAAATACCGCAATCGCGTAGATCGTGCGCGGTTAATCCACGCGCCCGTTACGGTAACCGCACGCGGTAAAAAAGGAAACCGCACGCCCCCATCCCCATAAATAGGGGAGCGGGGCGATCCAAAACATCTTCTTCGCCGCTCGCTTCTCCTTTCTCTCTCTCCTGCACCATCGTGTTCATCTCCGCCGCGCAACGATCCTCGCCACCGCACAACGCCGGAGCTTTCACGACGCCGACGACCGGAGATTCTCGCGCTGCCGCCGAACGCGCTCAACTCCGGCACGCCCCGCACTTCCTCACCCCGCATCACCGCCGCAACTCCGGTAAGTTTCTTGCCCTTGACATCGCCGATGAACGTGTTCATCCTCTCCGATGAACACGTTCCTCTTCTCCGATGGATCTGTTCATCTTTCCCGATGAATTTGCTCACCTTCCCCGCAGATGCGCTTACATCCATCTGCATAGATCCCCTCTAGATTTTCTTCAATGCGCTTCTCATTATCCTTGAAATAACTTCTCCGTAGATTCCCCTAGGTTTCAATTTATAAACCTTGCATTTATCCTCTATTTACCCTTCTCCGTAGATCTTTTCACCAAACACTTATTCACAGATTGGTGTTTCCCGCCACTTATGCATTTTCCTCTGTTGCTCCAATGTTCCGGGATACTTATCTCGGTTCAACTTGCGTCTCTTTTGCAGATCCCTTCCGAGATGTCATCCAGCCATACCCCGGACCCTGCCGAGGATGTCGTCGAAGAGGGTGAGTGCGCCGGGTGGGAAGGTTCCGACGTCACCCAGGCCGAGATAGACTGGCTAGTCCGGACCAAGCGAATTCCGGCACAAGTGATATGCCGGGTTCCCGGCACAGAGGCCGAGCCGAAGCTGAAATCCGGCGAGCGCGTGGTCTTCGTCGCGCACTTCGAGCGCGGCTTTGGACTCCCGGCGAGCGAGTTCTTCCGATCCTTCTTGGATCGGTTCCGGCTTCAACCTCATCACCTTCCAGCCAATGCCATAACCACGCTCTCTGCGTGCGTTTCTTTCTCCGAGGGATACCTCGGACTCTGGCCCACCGTTGAGCTCTGGGCCAAGTACTTCCAACTCCGGAAGCAAAGTGTCCCGGATCCGGAGAACAAGAACTTCCCCAAGGAGATGACCCCGTGCGGAGCCGCTACCATTATACCTCGGAGAGGTTCCATCTTGCCTCGGATTCAAGGCCTGGAGTCATGCCGGAAATGGCAGTGCACGTTCTTCTACGCGAAGAACCCGGACAGACCAGACAACGTCGACCTTCTGAACCTGCCGATATTCAACATCGCCACCCCCACTGAACAATTTAACTGGTCCCTCAACCCGAGGGACCTGAACCTCGAGATTAACCAGATTCACACGGTCGTCGAGGAGCTTGTGGGGGCAGGCTTAATGAGCGATGATCTCCTGAGGACCTACGTCAGCCGCCGAGTTTCCCCCCTTCAAGACCGAGTTCACAAGATTTGTCACATGAGTGGCAAGTATGATCCAACTGGGATCAGCACCCACGAGCTGACCCAAGCCGAGGTCAGAAGACGTGTCAAGGCAATTGCCTGCACGACGATGACCGAGGAATGGGAATGGGGTTTAAAACCTCATGACAGAGCTCGGCTTCCGGAGCAAGTAAGTAACCTTGCAACTTATACCGACATACTTTTTTCTGCCGAGATAACCCTTATACCGGCCCCATACTCGGCTCATAAAGTAACTCGGCTTTTCTGGCTTGCAGAGGTTTGCCCGGCAAAAGACTGAAGATGGAGAGGATCCCTCCGCCAAATGGGGCGAAGATATCCCTGCCCCGGCCGTCGCCGAGGAAGAAGACCCGGATGATGAGGATCAGCTGCCGATCCCGGCTGCGGGCGCCCCTACCTCGGGTAAGCCTCGAGCCCGAGCCTCAATCCGAGATTGGTCAGATGATGATGATTGCGAAATGTTAGAGGTACTTGACGCTCGTCCCATCGCCTTTGCTCACCCACTACCCTCGGCAACAGCTAACCCGGGCGGCCCTGCTCCGAGTACACGCCCTGCTACTACGGGCAAACAAGTGGGATCTCGCAAGCGTGCAGAGACCGGTACCCCCGAATACCGGGACCTCCACATCCTCAGATCCAGCGGCACCAAAAGCGAAGCGGCAGAAGAAAGGAGCGGTTTGGCCAGAACGGGCCAAGAAGACACCGCCAGTTTCTGAAGGGTAAGATACTCTTTGCCGACACATGCTCGTTTCGCTTTCTTCTCCTTTTCCCGGGATAATCTTTCCCCGAGATAACACATTTTCTTGTTTCAATACAGCGATGCCCTTCAGGTTAACCAGAGCGCATCCTCCATGCGCTCACCCCTTCCGACTGCAGCGGGACCTCGGTCAACAGACTCCGGGGTACACAAAACCCCGGACGTCATACTGCTGCCGGCTTCTGACGCCGCACTCGGAAGAGGTCGTGGTCCTCGACCAAGACGTTGACTCCGGTGCCCCCATCGCGGACTCCGACATTCTGCGGGCCGACACTTCGGTGACATCGGATCCACAGCAACCACCACCACAACAGCAACAGCAACAGCAGCAGCAACCGCAGCAACCACAGCAGCAGCAACAGCAACAACAAAAGCAGCAGTCACCGCCGAAGCCCACCGCAAAATCCACCGAGCTAGTAACTCGGAAAACTACTCCACCGCCCAAACCGGCACAGCGTCAAGTGGCCACCGGGAAACAACTTGTTAACCCGGATAAACAAGTGGTGGTGACTCCAACCCATTCCCCCAGCTACCAGCAATTAGTTGCCAGAGCCGGCACAGCTATCTCGGAGATTCCTCAGCTGCGCACTCAAAGTGGCAACAGCCTGGGTTCGGTGGGGCACTATAGCATGGATTGGAATGCTGCTGATACCAGCGAGGTTTCCTCCCCTAACCTGGTTGGCCCAAGCCACGTTGCGCAGTCCATTCATGCGCTGCAGATTGCTGTTCTCAATGCCAGCAAGATCACCGAGGTACACCTTCCTCGGCTCACTGCTTTTTTCTTTTATAACAACTAATAGATATACAATATCCCCAGTCCCCGAGATTCGGGTCGAGCGATTGAAGCTCCACCGAGTAAAGATCACTCGGCGTGAATCTTCCCAAAATTTCCATCATCAATCTAAAAAAAACCGACATCCAGGATCTTCAAAAAATCCGACATCCAGTCCCCGAGACTCATGTCAAGCTTATTCGGCGTGAAATCTCACACTTTTCTGACATATCCTCTTTTTTCAGGACTGCACCAATACCCGGACTGAGGTGTTCAAGAAGCTGCTTTTGGAGCATGGGAAACTCCAGAATTCCCATAAGCAGCTGCAGGAGGTGACGAAGAAACGCGACGACGCGCACAACACTGCGCTTAAAAAGGAGAAAGACGAAGTGTCTCGGCTTCAGAAGGAACTTGCTCGGGTCCAGAAGGAGAAGACCGAGATGGAGCAGGCTCTGAAGCAAAAGGAAGAAGCTGCCCAGAAGCACAAGGAACATCTCGAGGAGACCGAGGTTCGCGCTACCTCGGCACAGCAAGAACTGGATGCCCTCAAGGCAAAATGCGACACCTGGCTGCGCGAGCTCACCCGGCTTAACAAGGAGATGGACAGTAAGTTTCTTTATCCTTTCTTTTTGTTTCCATTGCTTGTACCGACATTAAGCATATGCCGGTATATAACTCATTTCGGTGATAGCTTTTCTATCTTCAGATCACTTCTCCCACTCCAAGGCCGCAGCAACCAACACTGTCCGCGGGGCACGAGCAAGAAGAGCCGAGGCTGGCCCAATCCCGGAGGAATGGGATATTGAAGATCACCTGACCGCTCTGAACGCTCGTATTACTCCTTTGAAGGCCATTGGCATGGATCTTCTTGATGCTGGCATCCGAGCTTACCGAGCCTTATGGCCAGGATCTCAGACTCCGGCTAGTATTGAAGAATTGGCCAAGTGCCTATTGGGGCCGAGGCCAGGGTCCGAGAGTGGAGATCTTCTGCAGCTCGTGCCGGAGCTGATCAAGCATTGACCTTTGTGCTGTCCTGGTATGAGGCCATCAACCTCAATGCCGTGCGCTCCCTGCGCCAAGGCTCCAAATGGACCTCAGATCCGACATTGATAGAGAGCCGCAAGGAGGCAGCCACCTTCATGGCCAGCTATGCTCCCACCCGACACTTCATTCCGGGTCCCGCCTACTCGGATGACGAAGAAGATGACCAGGATGATGAAGAGGGTGAAGACGAGGAAGATGACGTCGACGAGGAGATTGAGGTCGAAGCTCCCGACACTGCCACTGCCGGAGCGACCGAGACTTCTGCTGCCGGACAACCGACACTTCTGCTGCTGGCGCAACCGACACTGCCAACCGGCTGCGACCGAGACTTCTGAGAAGCGGCCACCGAGACTTCTGAGAAGCCGGTATCCGACACCGCTGGTGCCTCGGCAGCCACTCCAACACCCGAGGTTGCTCCAACAACCAAGCTTCTCCTGCCGCCGAGACTGCTCCTGAGCCTCGCACCGCTCCAACTGCTCCGAGCTCCTCCGAGGCAGCTGCCTAAGCTTATCAACATTGAACCATTAAATCCCCGGAATGCCGGGTGCAGATGTAAATATACTTTTAAGTATCTCGCAGTGCTACTTTTATCCGTGCTACTTTTATCATATTAGTTTCAACAAGACAGGCTCAATGCCGGATCACTTTGCACCAAGTCCCCGAGTTTACTTTCTTGTTTACTATACTTAGTAATCTTTGCTCTTGTCTACCATTTAGGCGTTCGACAGTCGAGTCACAAGATCAATCATTATAGCATACAATACTTGTAAATTTTGAGGTAAGGTTTAGAGTCATCCGACACAAGGAAAAGGAAAGAAAAAACCGGGTTAGTAAACGACATATGTCGGATCTTTTTAGGACCGAGTCCCCGAGTCCATTTTCATGTTTACCATATACCATAACCTCTGCTCTTGACTGCCATTTCGGCGTTCGTCAGTCGAGTCACAAGATCACAACAAAATAGCATACATTACTTGAACTTTGAAACGAGGTCTCAAAATCATCCGACATATGAACAACACAGAAAAAACCGAGATAAAACACAAGCATATAGACAAAGGCAGTCCCCGAGTTTCTTTTCGGAGTGCCGGCATTTTATTCAAAGGAAAACCGAGATACATACATGCGCCCTTATGAGTAAAAGGGCGAGTAGAGCTACATTCCAGGGTCTTTTGGTCTCCTCTCCGGATTTGTCCATCACATTTTTCCTCGGTGCCTGCGCATCTATAAGATAGTATGAATCATTGTGCAGAGCCTTGCTCACAATGAATGGTCCCTCCCATGGAGGTGACAACTTGTGTCGGCCTGCTTTGCGTTGCACTAGCCTCAACACCAAATCTCCCTCTCGGAATACCCGAGGGCTGATCTTCCGGCTATGATAGCGTCGGAGATTTTGCTGATATATAGCTGACCGAGATAAGGTCAGTTCTCGTGCTTCTTCGAGCAAATCAACATCATTTTCCCGAGCTTCTTTTGCCTCGGTTTCAGTGTACAGCGCCACTCTCGGCGAGTCATATTCCATGTCGGTCGGCAGGACCGCTTCTGCTCCATAGACCAGAAAAAATGGCGTATAGCCAGTTGATCGATTGGTGTGGTCCTTAGACCCCACAACACTGCTGGTATCTCCTCTATCCAACATCCCGGAGTTCGCAACAGTGGTTCAATCAACCGGGCTTTGATACCGGCTAACACCAATGCATTTGCTCTTTCCACTTGCCCATTTGCCTCAGGGTGTGCCACCGAGGCTATGTCCAACCGAATTCTTTTCCGCACAGAACCGAGCAAACTCTCCCACAGCAAAGTTTGTGCCATTATCCGAGATAATGCTATGGGGGTAACCATATCTCAAAATGATGTCCTTCAAAAAGGTCACAGCTGTGTGACCATCACACTTCCGGATTGGCTTTACCTCGATCCATTTGGTGAACTTGTCCACCATCACCAGCATATGAGTCATGTTACCTCGGGCTGGCCTGAACTCTCCCACCATATCCAGACACCAAACTGCAAAGGGCCAAGTGATTGGAATTGTCTTGAGTGCCGAGGCTGGCAGGTGGATCTTTTTAGCAAACCTCTGACATCCCTCACACTTTCGACGATATCTTCTGCCTGGTTCAAAGCACTGGGCCAATAAAACCCATGCCGGAATACCTTAGCCACCAAGGCTCTTGATGAAGCATGATGACCACACTCTCCCTGATGAATCTCCAGGAGCATCTCTTGCCCTTCCTGCGGCTCGACACAGCGCTGCAGTACCTCGGTCACACTTCTCTTGTATAACTCTGGTTGATGATGGTGTATGCCTTGGATCTTCTTTGCACTTGCCTAGCTCAACTTCATTACTTGGCAAACTCCCGTCCATCATATAGCCATTATTGGTTGTGCCCACTCCGGCACAGGACGCACAGGAAAGACCGGATCATCCACCTCCATGAGATCAACCGACATTACTTCTTCCGAGATGAGTAACCAGTCCCCGGGTTCTGCCAAGCAGTCCCCGGGTTCTCCCAAATGCATCCGACATCGACGTCCATGGGAACAGCACCAGACTCCGGTTTCGCCGGGATAAAGATTGACTCGGACTCGGGCGATGGTTTGATTGATGGCTTCCTCAATGCTCCAAGGCTATGCCGGGTGGAATTGGATCCCGGGATGAACCTAGCTTGGACAGTACATCGGCGGCTTCATTTTCAGCCCGAGGTATATGCGTGAGCTCGCAACCTTCAAAGAACCCCGAGATCTTCTGGACATGAAACCGATACAACGCCATGTTGGCGTCTAAAGCATCCCAATTTCCCGAGACTTGCTGCACCACCAATCCGAGTCTCCGAAACATTCTATCCGGCGAATACCAATTTCTTTGGCCACATTTAGCCCATGAACAAGTGCCTCATACTCGGCCACATTGTTAGATGCCGCAAAATGAATCTGCAACACATATCTCAGCTGATCTGCTTTGGCGAGGTAAGGACTACCCCGGCACCTAAACCAATTTTCGTCCTGGAACCATCAAAGTGCATTCTCCAGTAATTGGAGTCAGGCAATGGTGGCTCATATTGCATTTCAGCCCAATCCACCAAGAAATCCGGCAGTGCCTGAGATTTAATGGCATCTCTTCTTTCATAGTGAGGAGTGTAAGGGGACACCTCGATAGCCCACTTGGCTACTCGGCCAGTTGCATCTTTACACCCAATGATCTCCGAGATAGGAGCCTCACATACCACAGTGATTGAATGCTCTTGGAAGTAATGTTTCAACTTCTTAGCAGCCAGATAGACACCATATGTCATCTTCTGGTAGTGAGGATAGTTCTGCTTGGATAACGAGATCACCTCGCTCAGGTAATATACTGGCCTTTGCACAGTTTTGCCATCTTCTTCTCGCTCCACTACTAATACGACACTCACAACCCGGTTTGTGGCTGCAATGTAGAGCAACATCGGCTCTTTGGGTAATGGTGAGGCCAGTATCGGCGCAGTTGCCAACATCTTTTTTAACTCGGTGAACGCCGCATCTGCTTGCGGGGTCCACACGAAGTGGGTTGTTTTCTTCATGAGCTATAAAGGCAATGCCTTTTCTCCCAACCTGCTAACAAACCGACTTAAGGATGCCAAACATCCGTGAATTTCTGCACGTCTTGAGACATGTCGGTAACCTCATGCTTTCAATAGCACGGATTTTTGTCGGGTTCACCTCGATACCTCGGCTGACACGAGGAAACCGAGTAACTTGCCTGCCGGCACACCGAAGGTACATTTGTCCGGGTTAAGTTTTATCCGGAATTTCCTTAGATTCTCAAATGTTTCTCGGAGATCATCAATCAGAGTGGATTTCTCCTTAGACTTGATGACAATGTCATCGACATACACCTGCACATTTTTGCCTATTTGATCATGCAAGCATTTTTGCATACATCTCTGGTAAGTAGCACCAGCATTTCTCAAACCAAATGTCATGACACGATAGCAATAAGCCCCATACGGGGTGATAAAAGCAGTTTTCATTTGATCAGCAGGGTTCAGTGGTATCTGGTGAA
Source organism: Poa pratensis (assembly GCA_947311845.1). Lineage (NCBI taxonomy): Eukaryota > Viridiplantae > Streptophyta > Magnoliopsida > Poales > Poaceae > Poa > Poa pratensis. Next base: position 20,991,130 of record CAMZMU010000094.1, on the reverse strand, counting down.
AACCAGAATACGCATCTACAAAGGATAACAGCTCACACCCGGCTGTGGAATCGATCACTTGATCAATCCGAGGCAGCGGGAATGGATCCTTAGGACATGCCTTGTTCAAGTTTGTGTAATCAATACACATGCGCCACACAATGGCCATTCGGGTCATCTTTTTTCTTTTCCACCAGGACCGGGTTAGACAACCAGTCCGGGTGCAGCACCTCCATGATGAAACCAGATGCAAGTAATCTGGCCAGTTCATCACCTATCACTTTTCTCCTCTCATCCGAGAGACGTCGCATAGGTTGCTTCACCGGTTTCATATCCGGTCTGACGAACAAAGAGTGCTCAGCCAACTCCCTCGGAACACCTGGCAGGTCCTGATTTGACCATGCAAAGATATCCCGGTTCTCACGGAGGAAGTGACTGAGCTCGCCTTCCTATTTCTCCGTTAACCCGGTACCAATGATGACGTTGTGGTCCGGACATGCCGGGTCAACATTGATCTTCTTGGTCTCCTTGGGCACCTCGAAATTTGCATTCTGCTCCGGGTTAGCCATACCCGGCATGCCGAGTTGCGCGGACTGAGCCAATGCCACCACTTCATGGATCTTCTTCTTCTCTGCAGCGATAATCAGTGACTCGGCTAAGCACGATCCAGCCGAGGCACACTCCAGTGCACGCTTGTAATCACCCGAGATAGTGATGATGCCATTAGGACCGGCATTTTCATCTTGAGGTAACCCACATGGGTTGATATCATGAACTTGGACAGCGCAGGCCTGCCGAGTAAAGCATGGTATGGACTTTCGAGGTCCACTACCTCAAACTGGATGCTCTCAGTTCGGCAGTTTCCTTGGTGCCAACAACACATCAACCCAAATTTTGCCCATAGGTGCACATGAAACACCCGGCACTATGCCATGAAAGGTCGTGCTACTCGGTTGCAGCATATTTGCCGAGATACCCATCTTCACCATGGTGTCTCGGTACATGATATTGATAGCACTCCCATTATCAATGAGAACTCGGGTGAACCGAACATTGATGGTGGGTCCAAAGAATGTCGGTCCACCACCAATGCATAACCTCCCGGAGTTGGCATAACTCGGGGATGATCCCTTCTGCTCCAATGATCTCTTGCTCGGACCAGTGCAAATACTTCGGCACTGCCGGCATAACTGCGTTCACCTCCAGTGCACGCCGATGCAAGCTCTTCTTGTCAGTTGGCTCGGTCACAAAGACCACATAGCTCTGATGAGCTTCTCTGTAATCTCCCTGGGGATACTCTCCCTGCCTGCTGGGACCAGTGTTGTTGTTGTTCCCTCCGACATTCACCTGATTCACAGGTTTCGGATCTGCTTGCCTCGGAAGCACCGGGATAGCATTTGCCCGTGAGCGGTAAGTTTTGCCTCGGGAATGCTCTGAGGTGCCCCCACTGATTTCCTCCGGCTCTAGCTCCTTCCCCCTTGTGCGCTGATACCAGCTGCACTGCCGAGTTGTATGGTTTGCGGCCTGCGGATGTCTTGGGTGTGGAAACTGCAAGGTCCATCCAACATAGCCTCATAAGTGAAGGACTGCTTCTGGTCACTCCATGGCTCTTCCCTCTTGATTCTGGCCCCATGCTGGGCCGTTGTACTTCGGACGCTGGCTATTACCGGCATCTGGCTGGTCTTGGTTTACGCTGCAACCTGGTTTGAGCCATACCGGTAATCCGGCTCTCTCCTCTTGTTACCGAAGTCCTGGCGATCGTTCTGCCTGACTGGCCCGGGTCTGTTATTCACCGGGTATCTTCTACTCGGTTCCCCGAGTTCAGCAAGGCTGCATCGGATCACCCAGTGCATAGCTATCCGCAATCCGGATTGTCTCGGCCAGGGTGGCCGGCATTTCCCTCTGCAACTTCTGCCAGAGCATGGAGCCGTGTCGGCACCCTGGGCAAACCAAGATATGGCCTGCGCCTCCACAACTCCTTCACAGGAATTGCGAATAGTACTCCACCGGGTCAAGTAATCCCGGTCAGTTTCATTATCCCTCTGCTTGCACATCGCAAGCTGCTGAGGACGATTCGGTCTCTTGTATGTGCTGGAGAAGTTGCTAACAAATGCTTCTTCAAAGTCCAGCCAGCAATCAACGCTGCCCTCTCGCAGGTTGTTCAGCCAGATCCGGGCTGGCCCTTCCAACATCTGCGGGATATACCTCACCGCCCATCGACGGTTTCCTCCCGCGATGTGCACTGCCGACACATAATCTGTCAGCCAGTCCTCCGGCTTAGTACTGCCGTCATAGTCTTGGCACCTCGGTTCAACTGAAAGTGCCTCACCGGTGGCTCCCTCATGATTCGAGGTCCAAAGCAGGCAGGGCCAGGTGGACCTTGCTCTTCCAGCATCTCGGACATGTAGATCCTGTCCAACTTGTAACGTGCATCACTTGGAGACAACTGGCGATGTCCCAACCGAGATCCCAGCGGACCCTCGTATATCGGATACCCGGCTTTCTCCATAGCCGAGTTACCATCATCATAACGATTAACCACTTGGTCATCACCTCGTGGCTGCTGATCATGCTCAACATATTGCTGCTGCTCGGATACCGAGGTGGATGACCTCGGCCAGCCGAGTTAACTATTCCGACCTCTGGATTGCCCGGACCGGGATGGCTCTTACCCGGCCGGCACTGCCCAGCCCGACTAACTGTTTTCCGGCATATACCGGATCATATGTCTGCATTTGCTTATTTCTACCGGAGTTTACACTCCGGTCACGATCTCCACCGACATGCGGTGAGGAAGCTTGCCCCCTAGATCTTTCACCGGCTGCTCCAGCCGAGTGAACAACCTGGGACCCACCTACAGCTGTGTTGGCCTTGCGATAGGCCTCATTCTGCCGAGTAGCCACAGCTACCAACTCATTAACTCGGTCTTGCTGCCTACGGAGAGCTTCTCCGGATATGCCTGACAACTCGGCTCTTGCTGCCTCGGCAGCTCTAAGAGTCTTAGCAGGGGAACTATACTTCGGCTTTTCAACCGACAAGTTACTAGGAGTTTTGCTGGAGCTAGATCTAATATCTCTAGCAATCTCGGCATTGAGGTTTTTACCCCTCTTGCGCACATCCTCTACTCGACTAGGGCAAGCAGCTACCGGGGTAAAACCATGTGCTTGGTTATATTCACGGACAGTTATCCCGAACTCTCTCCTCACCTCGGCCATCTCCAGAGCCTCCTGAAGCAAGCTCTGACGCCGTGCCTCCAACTCTGCCTCTGATTGGGCAACATCTGTACCTCCAGCTACCGGCACAGCCAGTTTCTCGATTATCTCCTCGAGATGAGCTGGCCTAACCGGTACATCGGATGTACCGGCCTGGTCTCGGAGGTTTTGCCTCCTCTCCAGCGGCACTTTCGCTGATCTGGTGACCTTGCGGGCAGGATTACCGGCATCTCCTTTGCCGGGTTCTCCTTTATCGGCATCACGCGCAGTGCCGGTCATCATAACCTCTGCGCAGCTCCCAGGGCGAGCGCTACGCCGGCCGCGAGCCGCACAGACAGCAGGAGGATCCTCGGCCACAAGCACCTGCTCGGGGTACTTGCAGACAACCTCGGTGGCGACGTAGGTCACGAAGGTGCCGAAGCTGATGAGGCAGCCGTTCGTCGGGAACGGCCTGCTGCCGAAGCATCCAGCGTTGTCGCTGATGAAGTTCAGCGCGCCGAGCTTGCAGACGAGCCCGCAAACGACGCGCTCGCCGGAGTCGATGATGGAACCCGTCGAAATATCACACCAGCCAGCGCCGCTGCTGGCCCCACGGTGGGTGCCAACTGTCGTGGTGGGATCACGGCAGATGCCATAAGATGGCTTAAGTGTGGGGCCGATGGACGCTGGTGGATCCGGGAGAGGGCTAGCGCGCTAAGAAGCACACACGAAGAACACACAAGCACACCAAGATCTACCCAGGTTCAGGGCCCTCGTGAGGAGGTAAAGCCCCTACTCCTGCCTGCCTCTCTCTCTATACCGAGGTATCACAAATACAAGGTTGCTCCTCGAGCTGTATGCCTCAACAATGAAGATGAACACAAGGAAGAAGATGAAGCTACGGGGGGAAATGAGTCTCAAGGCATCGTCCCTCACGCAGGAGGGGGTGAAGCCCTATCTATAGGCTAAACCGAGTTACCGAAGTGCCCTCCCGGTGCACTGTAGCCATGCCAAGGATATGTCATGATGTTACTCCTGTTAGAGACAGGACGTGACAACCCCAGCTCCTGCTGCACCGCGGTACGCCCAGAACGTACCCTCTGCCAGAGACAAGACATGGCCTGACCATCCCCTGCAGCGCTATGGCATAGCTAGAATGTACCCTCTGCCAGGGACAGGGCAAGGCACGCCCACGCCTATCTCCACTAGTACAGAACGACACATCGGATACCCCTCTATGGAAACGGCAGGTGTTAGGCGACGGAGAATCGCGCTTTCCGCGCGGCCGGTGCGTACAAACCTGACCAGGCCCGCCTACATTGGCAACGGACCCTTTCCAATCTCCGTCACCTATTATATTGGCAACGGTTAATAAAATTGTCCGTTTCCAATATTTGACTCTATGGTAACGGATAGAATTTTCCAACCGTTGAAAATGTTGATACGTGGAGGCTAGCGAATGGGCAGATGGGGAGGTGGGCGGAGCAGACCCGCGAGTATAAATGGCGAGAGGTACCAGCAGCGGTCTCTTTGAAGCCCCAGTCCATCGCCTATAGTTATTCAAACTTCGCCAGATCCCCTCCGTCCAAATCCATGGCGAGAGGTACCAGCAGCGGTCGCGGCGGTGGACGAGGGCGAGGCCGTGGTAGGGGGCGCAGCGGCAATGCCATGCCGTCGGTGTCACCCTCACCGTCCTCTGAAGACATGTCCACGGCGAGAGGTACCATCAACGGTCGCGGCCGTGGACGAGGGCGCGGCCGTGGTAGGGGGCGCAGCCGCAATGCCACGCCGTCGGTGTCGCCCTCACCGTCCTCTGAAGACATGTCCCCGGAGCTGCGTGGCTTCGAGTTCTTGGTTATCCTGTACAAGGGCATCGAGAGCCGCCTGAGGCTCCCGAGGGCGTTCGCAGAGAAGCTCCAAGGCATGGTGGCAGCTACCATGCATCTGAAGATGGAGGACTGCGAGAACGGCAGCTGGGCGGTGAAGACGGCCGTGAGTGCCGGGGGGAATTTGTACCTCGGCCAGGGATGGAAGTCATTCGCCCAAGCGTACAAGCTTGAGCAGGGGCACTTTTTGTGCTTCGAGTTCGACGGCGACAACGGGTTCTTCATCAAGATCTTCGACGGTACCTTATGCCGGAGGGACACACTCGTGTACAGCGACGACGAGCCCGAGTCTTCATCAGTAGCTGCTAGTAGTAGCATTAGCTAGTAGTAGCATATATGTAATCGTTTACTTCATTATCAAGTCCGTATGTAGTAGCACTAGCTGCTAAGTGGTCTCTGCGTTCATATGTAATTTAGAGTACCTGTTAGTAAGTTTACTCTCTCGCTGGTGTAAAATCAATGGAAACGGTTATATAAAATGTCCGTTGCCAATGTGGCGCTTATATATACAGCCGGCTCGGTCTCATTATCACTCTCTCACTTGTCTCTCTTCCAACCCTAGCCGCCGCACACTGTGGCTTTCAACTCTCCTCACTCTCTCTAATGGCTTCCTCTGTCGGCGCTTCTAGATCCGGCCATCGCGGCCGTGGCTCTTGCCGCCGCGGCAGCACCGTTCTAGCGGCAGCCCTTCGTGAGGGGAAGGTCGATCTGGAGGCGGCCATGCGTCCGCTAATGATGCGGCAGCGCCACCATCTGACGCCCTCCTCCTCCGGTGATGCCCGGCTTCTTCTGAGCCAGGCCGATGTGGAGGAGGTCATTCATGAGGTGGTGGTGCAGCACCTCCGGCGGATCTACCAGCAGAAACCCATCTGGAGGAGGAAGTGGCCGATCTGGAGGAGGAAGTGGCCGATCTGGAGGTGGTGGAGGATCTGTAGGTGGTGTCTGATCTGGAGAAGAAGGAGGAGGTGGATGTCGACGAAGGAGAAGGAGGAGGAGGTGATTGCGTCGCAGCGCGCTGGTAGCATCTCAGCGCATCTGGCAGAGGCCTGCACCTCCTCTCCCGCCGGGTGAAAGGTATAAATCTTTCTGTGACCGGCTGTGATGCCGATGAACTAGGTTCTACGTATGAGCATTTCATCACATAAACAAATTCCTAGTGCAAATTCACATATACATGTTCTGATAATTACAAACACTTATTGTTAAAGCACCAACTGTATAAACTAGTTAAACACCCACATCCAAAGCCTATTGCAATTCACCTAGGGCATTCTTGCACCTAGGGCAGAGCATTTCCTGCCATGTTGGACGTAGCCTGTCCTTCAAGGTTAGGATCTTGCGATACAACTCGTAGGTCATGTACCCATCTATTGCTGCGTAGTCGAGGTTAACTTTGTGCAACGTCATCCACTCCCAAAAATCGTGCTGGTTGGATGGGAACTCCTTCTTCATGTTGGCGTATGATTTGTCGATGAGGTCTGCCGCTAGATCACCCATTCCGTCCCTCTCGTCTCCACCCTTGATTTTGTATACGAGTTGGATGTCCACGTAGTACTCCGGTGGAATGTGGAAGCCGGCAGAAGAAAGCACCTTGCTGTCATTGGTGATGTCCACGCTTGCGAAGGTGATATTCTTGCGTTCAAAGAATTTGCCCAACTCTGGACAATTCTTCTTGGACTTGCACCAGTGGAACACGAGGACATGCTGGCGCATGGCGAGTTGCAGGACAGACATGTGCCGACGATTACAGGTGTACTCGATGTCAAGGCCGATGAATCGATGCTTCTCCTCTGCTAGCCATTCCTCGTACTTGTCGAGGATCCGCTCCACGGTATGCTCCTCGTTCGTGTACACCACCTCCAGAACGGTGCCGTGGGTACGGACGGTAGTTGTCTCTGTTATTCTGTTGCGGTCGTCCATGGCGGGTGGGGGATTGGGGTGGAACGAGGAAGAAGAGAAGGAAGGAATGCGAACTGTCTGCCACCAAACAGAGCAGTACCTGGATATTTGCCGTCGATCTTAGCAGTTTCTCGAAAATGGCAACCGAACAAAGCAGTTGCTGGAAAATAGCCACTGATTTTTTTAATATCCAGATGTATTTTGTACATTTCGCTAATAGTTTTTTTCTTTCACGCAGGAGTTTATTTCGGCAACACTGCATAAAAGTACCAATGTATCATTCCGAGAACCATAAACCTTAAGGCAAGGAAATTTCGTGGATATTGGTCTTGGAGTGGGTACAGCTACGACCGAAAGCTCATAGAAGGTGAGCTCCAAGTCAAAGATGGAACGCTGGCTTAATTAAGCCAGCCTTCCATCTTGTTAGGTTAGTTGCTTATAGGTTTAGAGTTCATGATTGTAGTCAAAGTGTAATAGGTGATATTACATTATGCCAATGTGTGATAAATATGATTGTAGTCAAATTGTAAAAAACGGTGATATTATTGTATACCAATGTAATGATGGCATTTGTTCTATGTTATGAATTGAATAACGTTTTAGTGCATTGTGCAATCAGCCTTTCATGTATTATGGCATATAACCGAAATATGAGAAATGCTCAGTGCAAACGGGTGGATGGCAAACTCCGTATCTGATGAAGGAAAACTAAGAAAACGGAGGTCTGCGCACAACCGTTGCCAAATGGAGACCTCATCGGAAACGGTTTTTGGCCTCCGTTACCGATGAAGGCCTTCACATCAGTGACAGAGGCGGGGACACGAACCCTTTCTCCGTTGCCGAAGGGGTTTTTGGCCTGTTTCCGATGTGTCGTTCTGTACTAGTGCTCATAGCCTTTATCCCGGATGTCCCGTGGTCAGCGATTAGGTGAGACCTGTCACCTCGCTCCTCTTGCACGCTTCCGTGTCAGGCGCTCCCGTGCCAGACGGGATGTGACAGGAGCATTGACCTCCGTCCGACATAAGGATAACCCGGCATGGATATGCCGGATTCCCTTTCCTGAATAACCTTCCCTGCACATAAGAAAACACACCAGATACCGACACACATATGTCGGTTATGATGTCTCGGATTCTTATCTCGGACTCCTTGTCTCGGTCGACAAATGCCGGTAGACTCCAGCATGGTACCTCGGTCCCTTCTGGCCCGAATTAACTCGGTTTTCTTATGCCGGTATGCACCAACTCCACCCCCTGGTCACTCCAGAGGTCCAGGTATGTCGGCTTTTACCGTAACTGGGCCCACACCTGGGACCTTGTTTATACCACACCATGACCCTACCCGGTGTAGCCCCCCGACATCTACATTGGATATACATGTAGCAATAGTCTTATCTGGTTTCTTCGTCGTTGTCACGACATAACCACTGTAGACGGGCTTATTAAACTAATTTGCACTAGCGTTGCTGCATGAAGCAGACTAGCTAATTGGTCGATTATATTTCCTTCCAATAAGCCTGGTTTCTAAAATTGCTTTCCTGAGTATTTAACAACCTATGTAATTAGATTTCTGGTGTGAAAACTCTTGTTCTGGTGTTTATTGGTTGGGCTGAGTGACGAATCTGCGTTGTTACCTTATTGAAGGCATTGTCTCATTGCCGATATGTTGGTCTCGGTAAACCAGGATGAAAATCCTTGTCTTGGTCATTTCAGTCGGACGTGGCGACGGAAGCATGAGGGTGTGTGCTCCCTTCTTGAAGGCTTTGCTGCGGAAGAAGTCTTCGTCGTAGGTGTTAACCATATCTTGTAATGGTTCCGTCGTAGTTGTCTATATTATGTTTATGTACTTTGATTGTTGATGACTTTGGCCTTGTTGCTTTGCAAGTTTGCATCAACTTGAACAAAAAGGGATGTGTTTATTACTTTAACGCAGAGGATGGAAATATCAACCTCCTTCGGAAAGAAAAAATAATATGATCGATGCAACCACTAAACAGAAATTATGAATTTTTCGTAGGATTTTCAATCCGGTTCCCGATGAAGGGGGAAACTGATATGTGCTTATTGGCTACTGACATTATGTGCTCTTCTGAATAACTGAATGTGCATACCATATTTCAATGCGTTCAATAATGTGAGTAGACGTGACAGGAATAAATTTTGTTTTCATTGTGATAGCTTCTGCAAGTAATCTAGCTAATGGATGAATTGACAAGCATCCCACAGTAGAATTTAGATATATATAAGTACCTACCTATGCATCTAGCTACGAGGCCAAAGACAATGGTCGTTTTGGGCCGGTTAGTACCATCGAGACACCAATATATCATTATCGGCAACATTGATTTAGAGTATAGGAGAGAGTGACATGATGAATATGAATCCTGTTTGACAATTCAAATCATCTACACATATGATTGTAACATGATGTAAGTGTAGAATATAAATGGTACAATACACTAACGTAAAAAAATCTGATTGGCAATGCATGATATGTCCTCCTACACATACACAGTGGTGATCGGTTGAGACGACTTAGAACTTTGGACATTTAATTTTATCTTGTACAATTTTCTGCTCCGACGCGTGTGTGACAGCCTCGACTAAAGAGTAACTGATTCTGATAAGAAATCTGATATAGACACCTTGTATAACGATGTGTTTCTTAAGGATGCAATCCTACTCAGCCCATCAATATTGTGTATCGCTGGAAGCAACAACCTTGCATATATGACAGTACCAAATATTACAGAACGGCTTGCCAATTATGTACATCATGCACAGAGCTAATTAATGGTTCCTGTCATTTTCTGAAGAATGAGTTCTTATCTTCGGCTGTTTTCTTCATCTCTATGATTAGACAATTAATACGTATACATTTATTCCTAATCATGGAAAGATTTGTCCTTGCTGAATATTGTTATCATTCGGGTATTTACATATAGCATGCTCATTGAGGACTGGATCACCTATATATGAAGCTTGAACATGGCAGGAAAAGGCATTTTGTGTCCCTTTTATATACTCAGACTTCACATGCGGTCCAGTTGATGAATGAAACAACGGCCCTGACGACTAAGTCAAGCTTTAATTTTTACACGGCCTTAACACTGTTCTCGCGTCATTCATATGACACTACACTACTAAGAGAATTGTCTGAATCAACATGGACTAAGATTCAGTTTGCTGTGACATGCTTCGGGACAGCATCCTTTAACTATTATAGTAGTATACTACTATAGTTTTTTTTTTTAGGGAGTATAGTACTATAGTTAGTTAACAGAATCTGATAAAGAAACGGGACCAAATCTTTGCATGATCCAATTGTTCACCACATGTCACTGTTAGGCCTGTGGTTGTTGCAATTTGGTGGCGATTGTGTGCAAGTTTCTACTTCAGTTGTATCTCCACACGCATACTAGACGCTAAATTAACAACCTAGACAAGGATTGTTCGAAATTTATATGTCGATCTTGGTGCGTAAGATCAGTTAAATTCTGGTATTTTACTTGCAAGACATTGATGTACTAAACAATGCCTAGGCCTAGGCATTCTGAAGTCGAAAGGCACACTGTTTTAATTGCAGACATGTAGACAGCCATTAGTATGATATGGTAATAATTCGAGTGAGTTGACAAAGACCGTTTCAACATTGGTGATCCTGTCCTCGATCGATCTGCTCTCCTCGCTTACGTCATCAGTTACAAAACTGGGGCTTTTGCTAGTAAAAAAATATTTATTTATTTTTTTCAAAATTTGTATCTGCAATATCATGGGTTTCAGGTAAGACATGAGACAAATTTAGATAATGTAGTTTGGATCTAAAATATATATCTATATCCCTTTTGTCTATATAAAGACAAATTTTCATTTCCTCTTTTGACATTTGAACTCACAATGCATACGTGGTCTCCACGATGTCATGGACCTGAAAGCTTGTGTGATTTTAGTTGCATAATCTAATCTTTTTAGTTAGGAGAAAGTGGACTACGCCGCATCCATGCATGTTGTATCTGTTTGACTTTGCTGCTGAGATTGACCCTTTCCAATTAACCAATTTGTTTCAGAACATCTCTGTGCTACTGGCAACAGGAGTTGTTCATAAATAGCCTGGAAGGAATCGAACCTGTCGTAAGAATTTTTTTGGAACCCTGAATCTGTGTGTCCTGTGTCTGCACGTGAAAACAGGCACAAGCTATCTGCTGTCCAAAACCACATACAGTTAACAGTATATGGAACTGAATGTGGTCTTGAATCTTCAGTTATTTAATCTGTCTCGTAATTGCCATTGCCCGATTAAGTAGCTGCTTAATCTTGAGAACAGTGTGTGTTGAAGAATTGAAACTTCAGCTGACAGTAGTTTATGCATGGTTGTTTGTTGGACTCGAACCACTGGAATCTAATCAGTGCTTTACTAGCGACAAGATTCTATGTACTACCTCCGATCCATATTAGTGGGCAAACTTTGTCTAGATACACATGTATCTAGTCTAAATACTTAACTAGATACATATGAATTTAGACAAAGCTATGCCCACTAATATGGATCGGAGGGAGTACTGAAATTTGCTACACTAGTACAATCCTGTGCGCAAGGCACGGATGAGAGACCCGGCACTCACAAGTCACAGAAGATGGTTAAATTTCCCGGCTGCGCGGAATCTGGTCCTATAAAGCCTAGAGAGTAGAGACCCAATCATAATTGTTTCCTGACCATATACAAAGACAATAGGCTTGTAGCCAATTTAGCAAGCAGCAAATTGGCACATTTTGTGGAGAGGGTCAAAGGTATAGTTGAGAACGAGAAGCATGGGAAAGCCACATGATAGTGTCATGACACTGATATGGATCACATATGCATATTCATGGCTGACTAGCAACAGTGCTTGCTTGGTTCCTACTGGTGTAACATGCACAAGTTCCTGTCCGAAACTTTGAAAAAACAAAAGACGCTCTTGTCTGAACAATCCACAGCTTGGGTAGTAAGTAAGCTGGTTTAGTGGGTCAATGAGGCACTCCACTCCTCTTGATTGTTTTCTCTCCCTAGCTAGCTTGTGTTGTCACTCTGACCAGTCACAAGCAGGAGACAGAGAGAGAGGCTTGTGCTGTGATCCAATCCAACATATGGATGATGCTGATTAGTTTATTTTTTTTATTTATCTAAGAGGGACAAATAAGGTGGCTAGGTAGCAACCTGGGTAGGGCTGTGACTTGCAAGATGGTTAGGTTAGGTACTTGGGTGGTGATGGCATTTATGTAGGTTTGCAAGGGAAGTTTAACTGAGCTGAATTGACACAAGTGTTACTGCCAAAGGTGGCTATGGAGGGGAGGACAGCAGGAGTGACAAGCTACTCCTCTTGTGGCCACCACAAATAAGCAGCATATTCCTTCCGTGTTACTAATTGATATACAGCTCTGTGATGATTGCTGAATGATGGCTAAGGATTAGTTCCTTCTATATATGGCCAAGAATCTGCGAGAACGACAAGGAGAAATTTGGCGGAAATGGAAGCAGGGGACGTTGCTGAGGATGGACACCTTGGCATGAGAAGATAGGAGGTACAGGATCAGAACTCAGAGCAAAGCCATCCTACGATAAGAACAAGGCTACATTTCCGTTGATACCATGTGGCACAACAACCATGCGATGGGCGCTTTCATGCATGCAGATGCAGTCTAATACAGCCACAAGGAGCACATGGGCATTCATTTACAACTATGATCATCCCTCCGTATACAGTAGCTCGATGAAGAAACGATTTAGTAACCATAACCAGTAGGGATACACAGCCATCACTGTCGACTGACGACTTGTAAGATCGACAGGTATCCCTGCTTCACAATCTCATCAATTGTGCCGTCAGAGTTCAATGGCCTTTTCGCAAAAGAACTTGTCGAGCAACAATGCCACAAATAAGAACCTCACCTGTATTAAGCTGCAAGAATCCACTGCAACTAGTGACTGTGTTGTGCAGAGCCAGGGCCATTGTTGAAGAACACAAAACAACGCCAGCAACATTATTACAGCACCCTTCCACAGGTAAACCAAAAGTAAGGTTCATTCCCAGCAATTCTACCTTGTAACATTCTGAACATATAATCTCCCAGAATACAGTGTGATCAACAGCAGATCTCCCTGTTCTACCGAGAGAACGAATAGAAGGATGGTTTGATGTGTTCTATATCTATGTTTCCGATCCAACAAATACAACATGTCGAGGCATATAAAGGGAGCTGATCAACGAATGGGTGTGTATGAGTTCCCTCCAGACGAACCAGAACCCTTTTGCTGCTCTTCAGAAGACATCTTCTCTTTCGTCATCTGGCCGACGTCGGTGGCGGCCTTGGCGACCTTGCTGAACGCGCCGGTGACCCACGACGCGCTGGTGAAGACGTACCTGTTCTTCATGATGGCGGACCCGGCGCTGCTTACCGTCTGCTCAGCCGCTGCCAATGTCGACTTGGTTTTGTCGGACACCTGGAACTTCTGATCCATCTCCTTAACCTTCTCGTTAACCATGGAAGTGCCCATGGTGAACTTCTCGCTAAGCCCGATCTTCTTGTCGATGGAGGCCACCTTGGCACCAGCAGTGGATGTGAAGCCAAGCTTATCGTCGAAAGCTTTCGCCTTGCCAACAGCGTCTTTGCCCAGGGTGAAACCCCTAGCAAGCATAGTGCTGACCACATCTTCAGCCTTGTGGACTACATTGTCACCACCAACTGGGACTCTTGTTCCACTCATCTAAGAACAGAATACAACATTCAGTTCACATTGTAAGCAAGATTAAACAAAATACTGAAATTGTGTTGCCTATGCTACTACCAAAGTAAGCTCGCCAGTAATATAAACATCGCTCTGGTGCATGAACACCAGAAATACCACACTACACGACTCTCGAACTCGTAGCATCTGAAAGCCAACAGACTAATACATGCAGTTGACCATAATACCTAGGATAAAACATCTTAATTCTAAGCAAAGCATGACGTGCAAACCACAAAGTATTCTAGTATGGCACTGATAGTATGCGAAAAATGTCACAGGTTCTAATTGTCATTTGTCAACTAGAACTAGGCATGAATCACCATAAAACCATTGATTTCATTTATGATTAATAAACAAGAATATGCAGGACATGACCTTGAACATTGAACAATCAATGGTATGGTTTGAGAGAAGTTAAATTAAAAACAGAAATGTCCCCATGTCCAAATAAATGCATTCTGAATTATCATTTGTGCCATGTTCAATTCAGGAGACTACATACTAAACGAATTGAATACAACACAAGAAAATCACAGGAAACTGAGGCATCACATACCACTGGAGCAGAGGCGGTAGGGGGTGGTTGATATTCTGGAGCAGACGCGATCATAACGGAAAGATCAACTATTGTTGCACCCTGTTACAATGAGACAGAGTGTCTTCTCAGAGGTATTTTTTTTAAGAGAGGTAAACAATATTGCACAGACGTTGATCCTTAAAAATGGGCATTGTGCTTATAATATCCCCAGTTGCTTTTTTTTTGGCAAAACCATTGAGTAGAAACCACTAGCTGATTTATCAACATCCGGATTAGCAGTAATGGAATTATATATATGCAAGGGGTGACATAATCAGGACTTAAGGAAACCCCAAGGCTGATAAAACTTAGACATTTCCATTAAGATGAAAAGCATAGAAAACAAGATATGGCATCTGACATATTAACTTCGCATATACATGTCCGACTGAAGGAAGCAAAATTTCTGTTGAGAGCTAATGATTAAAGAACTGTGAACAATTGGAAAAAGAATATTGTTTGTAAACTCGACTGAATCGTACCCTTTAATTACTCACCGAAAGAAGAAGTGCAGTCTCTGCTCCTTGGGCATCTTTAAAAGTAACATATGCAACTTGAGACCACTCGTCACCACTGTCAAGAAAAAAGGGGCCAACTAAAATCTGAGAATGGCACTAAAAGGCCTATTTGGAGAAGTAAAAGAAGTATCATCATGTTCGAATTAACAAACCTTTGCATATCCACATGTTCAATGTCTCCTGAAAAGGAGAAAAACTCCTTAATGTCTTGCACTGTTGCACTCAGGGAAACATTCGTGACCTTCACAGTCCTCACCTGGAAACATTATAAGCTTCAGACAGAGTATAAAGGGGCAATAGAAGGGAAGCAAAAATAAAGCCAAACAGCATCCAACCGTGGATTGCTGCATAAGGAAATGCATAAGAAAGCAAAGGGTTTTAAAAGCTGAGTTAGCATGTAAATGTGACTCAAACTAATTAATCTTGGGTTTTCCTCATACAAGCACACATCGCAGATCAGGCATTTAAATTAAATGAGAAGCATCATCCCTTATATGGAGAAGCTTACGCCATGTGCCGATGGTTTTTAAGCCTGCAATTTGAACTTATTGAATATGTAAAGTGTAAAGTGCTCGGTAACTACGCTCCACCATTTTATGGGCCTTAAGCTCTCTCCTACAAACTTGAAAGGCTAACTACCTCAATCAAGCTTGACCTTCTACATGGAAGCAACCAAACCCAACAGCAATCAGCAGGCTGTATTTCCCAGAACTCATATATGAGTGCTATGCAAAGAAATCTATATATCTCAAACTAACTAATATATGCTTACTATTTTCCCCCAACTCATATCATACATAAACATCAGCTTCTATCAGATGACACAACGATTATCCGGCATAACCCAACAAACTACCTCTTCAAAACAAGCAAAAGGAGTGCAGAACTCCTGACAGAAACAGACATTTAGCTTGATTCAGAGACCGCAAGTGCGATTCGCTAGCAAGTAGCCTTGCAAGCATGGCTGTGAATATAAGTCAAGAAAACGGCATGATTCGGTGTCATGGAATAAACTCGATATCCCCGAGTTGGTTGTTACGATAGCAAAAAAACAGCTAGTATAGGCCACATATATCAGCTAGTACAAATCACAGTTCTCGGGTAGTATCAGTTCATAAGTATTGGCATGTTTCAAGCAATATTCTTCCCCTATTCAACAGCACCTGCCATGGACGAGAAACTAGCTTAATCAACAGGCTACGATCTCGAGTCCCAGACCGAATCGAGACACGCGCTCCTTCCCAGCTCCAATGACCCTCTACACGCTCCGCCCACGAATTCACCAAACCCTAAACCTAACCAGCGGCACCACAACAAGTTCAATCCCACGAGCCACGGGAAGTCGGGAACGCCGCCGCCGACCCGGCATGGCCAGATCCAGCACCGTAAGAATATCGAGACGGCGAGAGGGGAACGAGGAAGCGCGGGCACTCACCGCCCCGTCACCGGCACCTCCACCGGAGCCGTCGCCGCCAACGCCCGAGTAGTCGTAGCAGAGGGCGCGGTGGTGATTAGGGGGTGGATTAGCGCTGATGCTGCTAGCGTGGAAGGGAGGAAGACTTTGAAGTAGTAGCAGAGGAGTGGGAGAGGACCAACGAATTTGTATGGGGTGGCATTGACTACTTGGGAGTTAAGGCAAAGAGATGGAAGAAGCAAACCACTTTTGAAAACATTTTTTGTTTTCCTTCTATTTTTCTCTCTATGATATATCGTGTGGAATTAGATTTTCTGAAGAAAAACGCAGGGTACAATACAATAGACACGGAATTTACTAAATTGCCCCAAGATAACCTCACCAGGCGAGTTATTTGGATTGTAACAACATACGAAAACTCATGGAGGTCAATATGAGCGGTTCAAGGCTTTGAGGAAGGAAAGTGAAGCCGCGGAGGACTGTGGTGTGTCCACATTGCACCAGAGGACATAGAGAGGCAAATTTAGTCGTGAGTTCAGAACGCATTAGTCTCACGAGTCACGAGTGTGGAGTAGTCACGGGTCATGGTCTTGAAACGGATCATCATAAGGTGCAACACCACATCTTCGTTTCATACTAAGCATTTCCTTAGCTTGTGACTAAGTCGACCATTCCCGAGATCTCCTATTCCCAAGCTAACCTCTATCTTTTTTTCTTCCATTCTTTTCGATAGCAGTAGGTGTGTGAGAGGTGTTGAACCTAAGGGACTCGATAGCATAGAGAGAATGTAGTAGAACGGTGGCGGCATATAAATTGTCAGATGTGCAAGGTATGGTTGCCGAAAACAATTATACCATATCAATTTTGCACTATATTTATTTATTTGTCATGTGTTATGTGTGAGAGAAAGTGTGTGTCGTGTGCCCGTATGATTCAGCATGTTTTCTGTGCGTAGGCAGGCGGTAGTACCGTCCAGTAGGGCGGTAGTTCTGCTACTTATGGGGGAGGGTAATGGAGGGCTATTTAGCGGTACTGGCGTCAGTAGTATGAGCGGTAGTACCGCTCCTGGAGCATCTACTCTTCTCGTTCGTCATCTTTCTTTCTTGTCTATCTTCTTCTCTGGCTTCAGTCTCCTCTTTGATGTCGTTCTTGGGCTCATATACCATATATAATAAACATGAGCTTCTGTCAGATGACACGACGATTATCTGGCACAACTCAACAAACTAGCTATTGAAAACAAGCATTTAGCTTGAATCAGATACCGCAAGTGTGATTTTCTAGCAAGCAGGCTTCGCGTTGTATCGTGTAAGCATGGCTGTGAATATAAGTCAAGAAAACGGCATGATTTGGTGTCACGGAATAAACTCGATATCCCCTGAGCTGGTTGTTACGATAGCAAAAACCAGCTATATAGGCCACACATATCAGGTCGTAAAAATCACAGCTATCGGGTAGTATGAGTTCATAAGTATCAACATGTTTCAAGCAATATTCTTCCCCTATTCAACAGCACCTGCCATGGACGGGAAACTAGCTTAGTCAACAGGCTACGATCTCGAGTCCCAGACCAAATCGAGACACGCTCCAACGACACTCTACACGCTCCGCCCACGAATTCACCAAACCCTAACCCTAACCAGCGGCACCACAACTGGTTCAATCCCACGAGCCACGGCCAGATCCAGCACCGTAAGACTATCTAGACGGCGAGAGGGGAACGAGGAAGCGCGGGGACTCACCGGGCCCGTCACTGGGACCTCCACCGGAGCCGTCGCCGTCGCCGCCATCGCCCGAGTAGTCGTAGCAGAGGCTGGGGAGATTAAGCGGTGGTGATTAGGGGTGAATTAGCGCTGATGCTGCTAGCGTGGAAGGGAGGAAGACTTTGAAGTAGTATCAGAGGAGTGGAAGAAGACCAATGAATTTGTGGCATTGACTACTTGGGAGTTAAGGCATGATGTGGGAAGATTGGAAGAAGCAAAAACCAACTTGAAAACATTTTTTTTGTTTTCCTTCTATTTTCTCTATTATATACCGCCAGTAATTAGGTTTTCTGATGATTAAAAGCATATACAATATGATAGATACGGCATTTACTAAATTTCTCCAAAAATAAGCTCACTATGTGAGTAATTTAGGTTTTAATAACATGCAAACGCTTAATATGATCGGTGCAAGGCTTTGAGGAAGGAAGGTGGAGCCGCGGGGGACTGTGGTGTGTCCACGTGGCACCGGAGTAGTGGCGAGTGTGTCGGCACTTCAAAATGTATCGGTGTCACGAGTCACATTTGTGTAGAAGTCATGTGGCATGGTGTCGCACCGGATCATCATAAAATCGAACACCACATCTTCACTTCATATTAAGTTTTCCTCTATATTTTTACTATGTGTTTCCTTCCTGACATCTCCTATTCCGAAGCTAACCACTTTTTCCTTTTCTTTTCCTTTTTTCTTTCATTCTTTTCGCTAACAGGGGTGTGCGACCTCGGACACTCATGAGCATGGAGAGACTACAGTCGAATGGTAGTGGCTTATAAATTGTTTGTTGTGCAAGGTATTAGGTATGGCCGTTGAGAAAATTTATATCATATTAATTTTGTGTCATATTTATCTTTTGGCATGTGTGGTGTGTTTGAGAGAGAGTGCGAGCGTGTGTGTGTGTGTGAAGATTAATTCGAAATTATCATTTTTGTTCTTCGTAGTACATGTTATTCTACCATTATGTCAAAATGTATATATTTTTTGCACTTCACCTCGTCTTTATTACACCGCTATTTACTAAGGGCATTCTACAAGTTATCTTACACATCTATCCGCCTGAACCGTCTGATTTCGTGCTTTGTCCATCCTGATGTTATCACACTGACTTGGTCGACTGTTCTAAGGATCCGCTATTTGTTTAGAAAATCGGTGCACTTTTAATGGATTAAAGATGGTGCCCATTTAATTTATTTGAAGGGTAACTTTAGATAAAAATATATTAAAATACAACTATGTGAAAAAGCCTATATGACAGGTTACTATAGCAGCAACAAGGACACCAATATTAACAAGATATAGCTAAACAAGCACAAGTAAGAGGGGGCATCAAAATGATCAAAGTAGAAGGATAAGATGGCTCGGTGATGTGTCAGAATATTTGGAAGAACTCTAATCATCGTTGGAGTGGTCGTAGCAAAACAAACCCACATGATCCATCACGGATTTTGCATTCTTCTCCCTTGATATGAAATTCTGTCCCAAGTCTTCTTTGATTCACAACATTGAAAGTGTATGAAAATATAGAACCGTGGTGTAGTACCCACTCGAATCCTACGATATTGAATTTGTATCAGAGGATTCTTTTCAAGAGATTTGAGTGTACGAAACAATTGTTAGGGGGGAGGAGAAAATATTTGCATTCTATTGAATCTTACATAACTATTAACGATACCACAAAAATCGATGGATTTCAACCGTCCAAAATTCTCACGAAATTCCTCTGAATAAAAAAAAAACTTGGACCACAAATTAGCAACCAAATCGATAAGGTGGCATTGACTACTTGGGACTTAAGGCAAGATGTGGGAAGAAGCAAACCACCTCGAAAACATTTTTTGTTTTCCTTTTTTATGATATACCGCGTGTAATTTTGTTTTCTGGAGAAAAATTTACTAAATTGGCCCCAAAATTAGCTCACCATGCAAGTAATTTAGATATTAACAACATACAAAACCTCAAGGAAGCCAATATGAGATGCGTCAGGCTTTGAGGAAGGAAGGTGAAGTCGCGGGGGACGTGGTTTGTCCACAAGGCACCGGAGGACGCCATAGAGGAAAACGTACTAGTGAGTGTGTCGACACTTCAAGGCGTATTAGTCTCGCGAGTCAAGAGTGTGGAGTAGTCGCCTGGGATGGTCTTGCAACGGATCATCATAAGGCGCAACACCACATTTTCGCTGCATACTAAGCATTACATTTGCTTCTTACTAAGTCTTCCCTTCCCGCTATCTCCTGTTCCCAAGTTAACCTCTCTTTCCTTTTTTTTCCTAATTCTTTTCGCTAAGAATAGGTGTGCGACCTTTGTGACTCAGGAGCATGGTGAGACTGCAGTCGAGCTGTAGTGGCTTATAAAGTGTTAGTTGTGCAAGGTATGGTTGTTGAGAAAATTTATATCATATTAATTTCATGCCATATTTATCTTTTGGCATGTGTGTCTGTTTGAGAGAGAGAGAGAGAGAGAGAGAGAGAGAGAGAGAGAGAGAGAGAGAGAGTTGTGTGCATTTGAGTTGTGATTGGTGAGGGAAGGGGGAGCAAGGCCCACCTTGGCCCCAAGATTAATTGTATATTACATGCCAAAAAAGAAATAAGAAGTATGATTGCACAATGAAAGCTTACCTTTATTCATTCATACATGTCATTTTTTTGCACTCCACCCTGTCTTTATTTCCACCGCCATTTATTACAAAATTATAAGTGGGCATTCTACCACGTCTCTTACACATCTCTCCTCCCAAACCGTCCGATTTCGTGATTTGTCCATCCTCAAGCTATCACGCTAACTCGGTCGATTGTACTAAGGACCAACTATTTGTCTAGAAAAACCAATGACTTTTGAAAGATTAAAGATGGCACCAGTTTAGTTGATTTTAAGGATAATTATGGATAAAATGTCTTAAAATACAACTATGTTAACAAGCATATATGACATTGCGCAGAATTCGCTTAATAGCTCCGGACGAATCCGACCCATCCTTTCGCTTACCCATGGTTATATTTGGCCATCTCCGACCTAGCCCTACCATGCCCGACCCGAAAATACAGGGCCTGGGTGGGCCTGGGCTTGCCCACGGGCCGGCGTGGGCCTTAGATTTGAGCCCGGAGGTCAGATGGGCCTGGGCCTAGGCCTTACATATAGGCATTTTAAGGAAGAAACCCGGCCCGATGGGATTTTGCAATCAATGGGCAGGCCTGGGCCTAAAATATAGGCCTGGAGGATGGGCCTGGGCCTAGGATTTTGACCATGGGCTTTGTTCGCCCGACCCGAAGCCCGGCCCTAGCCCATGACCAGATATACCCATGGTCCATGTCGCGTCTCGAGTTAAGTCAACGGTAGGGCGCCCTATGATTAGAAAAACCAATGTAGTATTTACCTTATTTTTTAGCTCACACTGAAGTCAATATCACACAGTCAAGGTTTAAAGTGAATGGACTTTCTTGCATGCTAGGTAAAACCCCCAACAGTACAAAAATAAAGCTGAATTGTTATCGAGGTAATAATTTTCCTTTTTTTTCCAGGATGCAAGCTTCCCGATATCTTTAGAAAATTTCCGGGGAATTACAAGGTCAGAATCCAACATGCATCAGCTTCCAAAACCATCCTATCAGTAGACTGACCCAAAATAAGGTGACCATGTGAGGAATTTAGATTTTGACATGGCGCAAAAGCTCCTGGTCTCATATGCTCCGTGCAACAAGAAGCATTTCCGGACATGACCTCTAGTCCACGATGACCAGTGGCTCGTTTGTGGTGGCACCCTTGGAGGTGATCTCCCCTGGTAGGCCGCCGCGGAGTATCTGCGTATGGAACACCACCTCTTCTTTGGTACCAGTCACCAGCTCAAAGACACAAGCGTCGTTGACCTGCAGCCGGTTGTCGACAGCAAAGTCCATCCAATGATCTGTATCCAGCTTTTTCACCTTCTCCGCGGTAGGTCATGGCCCATGACTTGCCATGGCAGATGAGGGTGCCGGTCGTGCGCGCCTCTGGGAGGCGCTTGTGGATGCGACCTGGAATGCACTGCACACAGAAGAGCAGGATAATAATAATTTCAAGCCATTCTTGCTAACTATTGAGTATTTGGAGATGTTGCAGCCCCCTACCAGCTGAAACTTGTTCTGAACATGTGATGTCGACAGTATGATGGTGAAGAAGGGGTGGTCGTCAGAGAGTGGCGTGGTCTCCAATTCATCAGTGGCATCAGGAGCTAGCGCCCGTGAGTCTTCAGAGGGCTCTAGTTTTGATTCGATGACGTGCACATCTGGCAGCCCCTTTGACGGACAGGAAGGGGTCTCCATCTGATAAGATCAATGCAAACAACTGGTCAGCGTAAATGTCAACTCTGTGCAAGTTTTGTAACCTAACTCTTCTGCCACATATAACAGAGTTAAATATTCAATTCATTTGTACTTGTGGAAAAGCTTTGCAACTTATCAAAATCTGCAAGAATTCATCTTCATTTCATACAAGACAGCGGCGAAATGGAAAAGAGTACCAGAGTACTTGTTCAACCTCACATGATTTCACCCCATACCCTCCTTCCTAAAATGCTCTACCATAAGGAACTAAGGATGTAAGGGAAGCTGGGGAACATAAAAGAGATTCCTACAGGAAAGATTCAGTTTAAACAATAATTTGGGGAAGCAGATAAGCAGCACCTGAGCAAGCAAGGATGAGTTCACTTGTATATCTGTCAAATGCAAGTAGCTGACAAGTCAATCTCATGAACTATGATATAAGTAGTAAAATCAAGAAGTGGTAGGAAAATAAAAACTGAAGTTCATAATGAAATCATATAATAGAAATCTTGTTTTTTGGGGGAGACATTATAAGATAAACCAATTATTGCAGTACTATGAAACAAAGAAATATAATCAGACAAGTGAAAAGACACATGATCAGAATTTCTGCCTGCTTAATTTTAAATAAATTAAAGTGGAAGTTGCTTCCCCTGATACGCTGTAAATCCTATGCGTGAATTTAAAGACATAAATTTATGTTTTTAAGAGGCATAACACGTTGAGGCTTTTCTGACTTCACATTTGCTTCAACCGATCTATTTAAATTATTTCTGGATTTCAAAAATATTTTGATCAACTACATGGAAAATCACATGATGCTGGAGTGACTTAGTTAGACAAAATTTGAAGATAACTATGAACCAAAAGCTGAGTATTGCCATATCCTGAATAACCTGTGATAAACATGTTATTCTCCCACATCACTTTTTTAACATATTACATTTGAAGTACACAAACATACACTGCATTTGCATGTGAATATCTGTATAGCGCAGGAGTTAGTCTGTAATAAAAATGACAAACTTACAGGCAGTATGGTAACACATTTCAGTAAAAACATGGTTAAGTAATGTTCAATGAAGGAAATGGTCACAGAAGGGAATATGAATCCCAAAATATCGAGAGTATATATATATAACCTTTCAAAAATTTCATTGCAGAGGGAAGACATTTAGCGAAACATTTACTACTTAAAGATGAACAAGCACGTCACTACATAGGTACAAAATATCTGGATCTCTAGAATTAACCAACTACCAACAATTGATGTTAATGAAAGCGTGGTACGAGACACATAGATGATAATATTAAGCTTTCTATAAGATGGTAAGCGTAAAATTTTAAGCCATAACATAAACCAATTACTCCCATACCGGATGATTCCGCACAGTCTGAATGCATTACTGGTTCACACCGGTCGCCATCCTGCAAGAAAGGTTTTGATCAAGCTATACAAGTATAGAATTCTATGGCTGAAGTATTTGTTAAGGATGAGGCTGCTATTACGTGACTGGAGAGGGTTTATAGTGACTGTACTCAGTAGTAGAGCAGAAAAAGAAAAATGGCTGGTAGGCATGGGGATATCCACTGGGTTTTCAGTAACACCTTTGGACTGCCGTGTCACTAGCAGGCATTCCGTCGAACAGAAGCCTGAAGTTCTAAAGCCAGAAAGACCGTCTCACCCAATCGGAGCAAAACGCAGGAAGAGGATGTAGAATGTCTCACCGGCGGCTCGTCTTGATAGCCATTCGGGTCACGCGGTGGCGAGGGCTGCGAAGAG
The DNA here is from genome assembly GCA_947311845.1 of Poa pratensis. NCBI lineage: Eukaryota > Viridiplantae > Streptophyta > Magnoliopsida > Poales > Poaceae > Poa > Poa pratensis. The sequence continues at coordinate 20,967,062 of CAMZMU010000094.1, read as the reverse complement.
GAAGACGGCGGGGCCGGTGCGCGGGCGAGAATGGAGCGACCTGGCGGCGCGAGAGCTCGCGTCTGATGGCGAGGAGCTTGAGGCGGTACGTCTTGCCGCCGTCGGGGAGGCGGGCGGCGATGCCCCCGTCGAGGCCGCGCTGCATGCGCTGCAGCCTCCCCTGCAGCACCTGGTCCGAGAGCTCGCGCAGGTCTTCGTCGCCGCTGACCCCCGCCTTGGCGTCCATGTTTACCGCCGCCTGGTCGAGAAACGGCGGCTCCGGCGACGCCGGGGCAGCCATAAATTCAGTCGCGCCCGTGCTGTCTTGTCAAAGAAAGGAGGCGGAGAGACAGAGACGGGGGGAGAAGACGAGAAGACTGAAATTGCAGCGACAGCGAGAAGATACCGAGGCCGTGAAGGCACGAAGCGGCCCATGGCACAGGAGGCCCAGCCAGGCGCGTGGAGCATGCGTGAGCTGCAGAACAAAGGCCATAGAGTGAAACACTTTTACTAAAAAATAAAATAAAAAATACAGTGAAATCAAAACACAAGCACATAGACTAGAGTAGAGGGTAAGCAACACTTGCATAATTATGATTGTTTTTTATTAATCATCTATTTTATTTGGACAAGACGAGAGTGCATAGTGTGAGTTCGTTTCCATGTCGAGTACAGATTCCGGTAGCGCCTGTTACTGTTTGGCTTTGGTCTAGAGTAGAGAAGGGAAACTGAACAATGGATCACAGGAGAAGGCCGGGACTAGTTAATCAGGATGAGGAGGAAGACATAAGATTGAAGATCGAATTAGTTCATCTCAATTGTTTCCTCGCACTTCTGTCACCCTCAACCTCTCAACCTGTATCAAGTTGTGGTCCAATTAGATAACCTGATCCCAAGCAAACAGGTCTTTACACGATCCACTTTGTTGTTACGAGGCTCATGGCCTGGCCACTTGAGACTCATGTGTTAGTAGCGTGCAGAGGCGTTGATGTCATCGTCCACCGCGATACACATGGAAACAAAGGTTAACACAATGCACGAGGAGCGGTGGTCTGCCTACAAGCCCAGAAGTACCATGTGTTAAGACCAAACCGAGGGTTCTCTTCCCGACACCTCCAAATCCCAAGCCGTAAAGTACCGTTTCTTTTTCTTTTGTCATGCAATCATGTTTTTGCTAACAGTTGGTGAGGAAAATGTTGAATCTCAACGATTGACGCAAGGAGACAACACACTCAGCCTGTGCTTGTATATGAAATATATATTTGTTGCATCTTTCTGCTGCCATGTTCTGTGGGACAAAAAGATGAGGAAATGACTTGTGAAACATGGAGATAAAGCACTCCATTGGTGGTTGTACATATATAAATTGTCACGAGTGTACTATGTGTTTGTTGAATATTCCATTGATAGATTAATTGTGCGATATATGTTTTACACTGAAAGATCTTCATAAAAAGTGGTTGTGTTTGACTCTCAGGCATGTGATTTGATGAAATGAGGAAAGAGAGACTAATGACCACATATTGTGTACTTAATTAATAGGGAATCCGGTATTAGTAGTAGGGGCTATTTTCTTTGCCAGCAAGTTGTTTATCGCTTATTTGTTTTGTCAACTTTCAAGCTTAAAGTATGACAGTATGTTAATCCGGTTTTCAACTCATTGTTTTGAGATGTATGGGTTTGTGGGTTGTACATATAAAATTACTGGCGAAGAGAACGTGATACTGCAACTTAAAGTGTTTATTTATGCTCTTTGTTGATTACTTCACTTTTTGCACAAATCTAGACTGTAAAAATGCAAGATTTAAGATAGTGGTCCATCATTAATTTTGATAGCAACGAGGTGGTCAATGACAAAGACAAGTATAGAGCAAAAAAATGAAACTATGTTAATCGCTGATTTTTTGTCAACCTTCAAGCTACGACACGGGACTTTGGAGAAGTACAGTACAACACGGGACTTGTCGAGGGCCTCCATTTTTCTGCATCGTGTGTGTGCAATATATTTTAGTACACGAATCCTTATTAACAATAGACTATTTGTGGGTGTCTTGCATTTGTGTGCTAACAGGTCACCAGGCCTCATCGAGGGCCTCCTTTTTTCCATATTGCATTGTACGTGTGTAGGTGCAATATATTTGAGTACATAAATATTTATTTTTTCAATAGACTATATTTGTGGGTGTCTTGTATTTGTGTGCTACCGATCGAAGCGGCCATGGCCTTGTCCCATAATAGAGAGCAAGACAGGGTAGTGGATGACACGTTGTGTGGAAGTATGTATTCGAAGAAATTTGTACCATCCAACTGTCTTTGTGTGCTCGACTTGTAATTAAATGTGCGTATCATGAACCGAAAAGGGAAAACTTTCAAATTTTGAAATATTCAACAGAGTGACTGGATCACACGCTCATGTTTGAATAGTGTGTAAGAAATTATACACTTGTGTAGGTGTCCATTTTCGGTACCCTCACCTGTCAATCGTCTTGTTTGTCGCCATCGATATACTGGCAAATACATGTTGGTGAGCGTCGCAAGATAGAGGGTATCGACTGCTAGTCTTCCATGTGATGGGCGGCGCATGGACGCAGCGGTCTTTAGGTGTCGTCCATATCTCGAATGAGAAAGTAAAAGTGCGGATTATGTGAAGGGCCCCTGCCGCTGGCACCCGAGGATGCGAAGTAGGACATGTAAAAAATGTTGGTTCTCGCTTACGACAGGTCAAAGCCCATAGCCACGGCTCTCAAGTGCACAAGGACATGTTGCCCAGGGTGGCCAGCGCCTCTCGCCGGTCACATCGCCCACCGCCCCGGTGTAAATGGTGGTCCGAGGCGGAATGCTGTTAAGTCGGGGCATCTCGACACGCGTAACATATCTGGTACATGCAACCGGCCGTTCCCTTCCCGACGTCTCTTATGCCCAAACCCTTTGGTACTAAAAACCATGAGGAAGAAGTAAGTAAATCTACGAGAAAACTATCTGGGGGAAGCAAAGAGCCATGAGCGCACCTGAGAAGGAAGGTGTGACTTCACTATTTATTTTAGTAGAGAGGTGCCGCCACTTCGATCTTATGCCCATGGCAAAGCATGAAATTATGCTTAGTGTTTAGTGGGTGTGGAGCCAACTTTACCCTTCTGGACCTTACCAAGCTACCGTGATAAAAGCAAGAAAAATTACCAACCTACATCAGAAGTGAAGCACTTGATTAGCTCACTTCGTACATCAGAAGTAAACCCTAAACCAGCTCACTTCTCGCTGCATTTGGAGGGCTAGCTATTCACTGCTCACTGGATTTTGGCGCAGACAGAGTGTTAGCATTACTGAACCCAATGGAAATATATAAATTCAATAGAATTGGTCCAGAAAAACCAATGACTTTTGAAAGATTAAAGATGGCACCAGTTTAGTTGATTTTAAGGAGAACTGTGGATAAAAGATCTTAAAATACAACTATGTGAACAAGCATATATGATATTGCGCAGGATTCGCTTAATAGCTCCGGACGAATCCGACCCGTCCGTTCGCTTATCCACGGTCCATATGCGTCTCGAGTTAAGCCAACCGTACGGCGCCCTATGATTAGAAAAACTGATGTTATTTACTTTTGACCGCACACTGAAGTGAATATCACAGTCAATGTTTCAAGTGAAAGGAGTTTCTTGCATGCCACATAAAACCCCCAACAATACAAAAATAAAGCTGAATTGTTATCAAGGTAATAATTTTTTTTCCTTTTTTCCAGGAGATAAACTTACCGATATCATTAGAAAATTTCCGGGGAATTACAAGGTCAAAATCCAACATGCATCAGCTTCCAAAACCATCCTATCACTAGACTGACCCAAAATAAGCTGACCATGTGAGGAATTCAGATTTTGACATGGCGCAAAAGCTCTTGGTCTGAAGCATTTCCGGACATGACCTCTAGTCCACGATGACCAGTGGCTCGTTGGCGGTGGCACCCTTGGAGGTGATCTCCCCTGGTAGGCCGCCGCGGAGTATCTGTGTATGGAACACCACCTCCTCTTTGGTGCCAGTCACCAGCTCAAAGACACAAGCGTCGTTGGCCTGCAACCGGTTGTCGACAGCAAAGTCCATCCAATGATCTTTATCCAGCTTTTTCACCATTAAGTCTCCGCGGTAGCTCATGGCCCATGACTTCCCATGGCAGATGAGGGTGCCGGTCGTGCGCGCCTCTGGGAGGCGCTTGTGGAAGCGACCTGGAATGCACTGCACACAAAAAGCAGGATAATGATAATTTCAAGCCATTTTTGCTAACTATTGAGTATTTGGAGATGTTGCAGCCTCCTACCAGCTGAAACGGCTTCTGAACATGTGATCTCGACAGTATGATGGTGAAGAAGGGGTGGTCGTCACAGAGTGGCGTGGTCTCCCATTAATCAGTGGCATCAGGAGCTAGCACCCGTGAGTCTTCAGAGGGTTCTAGTTTTGGTTCGATGAAGTGCACATCTGGCAGCCCCTTTGACGGAAAGGAAGGGGTCTCTGTCTGATAAGATAAATGCAAACAACTGGTCAGCGTAAATGTCAACTCTGTGCAAGTTTTGTAACCTAACTCTTCTGCCATATATAACACAGCTAAATATTCAATTCATTTGTACTTGTGGAAAAGGTTTGCAACTTATCAACATCTGGAAGAATTCATCTTCATTTCAGACAAGACAGCGGCGAAATGGAAAAGAGTACTAGAGTACTTGTTCAACTTCACATGATTTCACCCCATAACCCCCTTCCTAAAATGCTATACCAAATCCTTTCTTGCACAAATGGCAAGAAAGCACCAAGGAACTAAGGATGGAAGGGAAGCTGGGGAACATAAAAGAGGTTCCTACTGGAAAGATTCAATTTAAAGAATAATTTGGGGAAGCAGATAAGCAGCACCTGAGCAAGCAAGGATGAGTTCACTTGTATATCTGTCAAATGCAGGTAGCTGACGAGTCAGTCTCATGAACTATGATATAAGTAGTAAAATCAAGAAGTTGTAGGAAAATAAAAACTGAAATTCATGAAATTATACAATAGAAATCTTTTTTTGGGGGGAGACATTATAAGAGAAACCAATTATCGCAGTACTATGAAACAAAGAAATATAATCAGACAAGTGAAAAGACACCTGATCAGACTTTCTGCCTGCTTAATTTTAAATAAACTAAAGTGGCAGTTGCTTGCCCTGATATGGCTGTAAATCCTAAGCGTGAATTTAAAGACATAAATTTATGTTTTTAAGAGGTATAATACGTTGAGACTTTTCTGACTTCACATTTGCTTCAACCAATCTATTTAAATTATTTCTGGATTTCAAAAATATTTTGATCAACTACATGGAAAATCACATGATGCTGGACTGTCTTAGTTAGACAATATTTGAAGATAACTATCAACCAAAAGCTGAGTATTGCCATGTCCTGAACAAACTGTGGTAAACATGTTATTCTCCCATATCATTTTTTTTTAAAATACTACATTTGAGCTACACAAACATACACAGTGTAGGATACACTGCATTTGCATGTGAATATTAATAAAAATGATAAACTGATAGGCGGTATGGTAACACATTTCAGTTAAAAACATGGTAAAGTAATGTACAAAGCAGGAAATGGTCACAGAAGGGAATATGAATCCCAAAACAATGAGAGTATATATCTAACCATTCAAAATTATCATTGCAGAGGGCAAAAATATTTAGTGAAACATTTACTATTAAAGATGAACAAGCACGCCACTACATAGGTACAGAATATCTGGATCTCTAGAATCAACCAACTACCAACAATTGATGTTAATTAAAGCGTGGTACGAGAGTACGAGACACATGGACGATAATACTAAGCGTAAAATTTCAAGCCATCATATAAACCAATTAACCCCATACCGGATGATTCCGCACAGCCTAACTGCGCTAATAGTCCACACCGGTCACAATCCTGCAAGACAGGTTTTGATCAAATCTACACAAGTATAGAACTCTATAAACTGAAGTATTTGTTAAGGAGGAGGCTGCTATTACGTGACTGAAGAAGTAGCAGGTTTACAGTGTCTACTCTGTAGTAGAGCAGAAAGAGCAAAATGGCTGGTAGGCATAAGGGGATCTAATTTGGACTTTGGATTGTTATTTTTTTCAGTACCTCACCAGTGGGTTTCCAGTAACACCACTAGTGTACTACCGAAGTTGTAAAGAGTAAAGACAGACAGGCCTCGCCTAATCGGATCAAAACGCGGGAATAGGGTGAAGATTGAAGAATGTCTCACCGGCGGCTCGTCTTTGTGGCCGTTCGGGTCACGCGGTGGCAGGGGCTGGGAAGAGGACGACGGCGGGGGCGGGTGCGGGTGCGCGGCCGAGAATGGAGCGGCCTGGCGGCGCGCGAGATCTCGGCGGACGGCGAGGAGCTTGAGGCGGTACGTCTTGCTGCCGTCGGGGAGGCGGGCGGCGATGCACCCGTCGAGGCCGTGCTGCATGCGCTCCAGCCTCCCCTGCAGCACCTGGTCCGAGAGCTGGCGCAGTTCTTCGTCGCCGCTGACCCCCGCCTCGGCGTCCACGTTTACCGCCGAATCGCCGCGAAGGAGCGGCTCCGGCGACGCCGGGGCAGCCATCGCGTTCAGTCTCGCGCGTGTTGTCTTGTCAAAGAAAGGAGGCGGAGAGACCGGGGAGAAGACGAGAAGACTGTGCCACGCCATCGGCGCAGGAGGCCCAGCCAGGCGGTCCGGCAGCACGCGCGCTCCGAGGCCCATCGGCGCAGGAGGCCCAGCCAGGCGCATACCAAAACACAGGCACATAGAGTAGAGCAGAGGGTATCACTAACACGTTTCTCCTTTCGGAAATGTTTCTTCCTAAATATGAAACATTTGCAAATTTATGATTGATTTTTTCTAAACCGTCTATTTTATTTGGACAACACGAGAGTGCGTTGTTTGAGTTTGCTTCCATGTCGAGTACAGATTCCGGTAGCGTCTCCGTGTTACTGTCTCGCTTTAATGTAGAGAAAAGAAGGGAAATTGGATAGTGAATCGGAGGAGAAGAGACTAGTTGATCGGGATGGGGAGGAAGACATAAGATTGAAAATGGACTTAGCTAATCTCAATCGTTGACTCACACTTATATTAAGTTGTGGTCAAATTAGGCAATCTGATTGCAAGCAAAAAGACCTTTACACGATCCACTATGCTGTTACAGCTCGTAGCCCGACCACTTGAGGCTCGTATTTAAGTAGCGCACGGAGGTATTGTGTATCTCGTCCGCCGTTAGACACATGGAGACAAAGGCGACCACAACGCTCGACGAATGGTGTTGTGCTCAGCAGTGGCCTGGTATTTTGTTGCACCTCTTACTTCAGAAGCACGGTGTCTTAAGATCAAACCGAGCGTTTTCTTCCTGACGCCTCCAAATCCCAAGACGTAGCACACCCTTTCTTGCTCTTTTGTCCCGCAATATTGTTTTTGCTAACATTTGATTTTATCTAACCCGTCGATTTTATTTGGACAACACGAGAGTGCGTTGTTTGAGTTTGCTTCCATGTCGAGTACAGATTCCGGTAGCGTCTCCGTGTTTACTGTCTCGCTTTAATCTAGAGGAGAGAAGGGAAATTGGATAGTGAATCGGAGGAGAAGGGACTAGTTGATCGGGATGGGGAGGAAGACATAAGATTGAAATGGACTTAGCTCATCTCAATCGTTGCCTCGCACTTATATTCTGTTGTGTTCCAATTAGGCAACCTGATTCCAAGCAAAAAGACCTTTACACAGTCCACTATGCTGTTACAGCTCATGGCCCATCCATTTGAGGCTCATATTTAAGTAGCGCGCGGAGGAATTGTGTATCTCGTCCGCCGCGAGACACATGGAGACAAAGGCGACCACAACGCTCGACGAATGGTGTTGTGCTCAGAGGTGACCTGCAATTTTGTTGAGCCTCTTAGTTCAGAAGCACCGTGTCTTAAGCTCAAACCGAGCATTTTCTTCCCGACGTCTCCAAATCCCAAGACGTAACATACTCTTTCTTAATCTTTTGCCCGCAATATTGTTTTTGCTAATATTTGGTGGGGAAGATGTTCAATCTCAATTATCAACGCAAGGAGACAACACACTCAATATGTGCTTGTATATGAAATAATTTTTCATTGTTTCTGCTGACATGATGTGTAGGACAGAAAGATGAGGAAATGGCGTGTGAAAGATGGCGATAAAACACTCCATTGGTGGTTGTACATATATAAACTGTTAGTTGTGTACCATGTGTTAATTTGTTGAATTTTCTTGTTGTAGATTAATTGCACGATTTTTTTTTTACACTCAAAGATCTTCATAAATAATGGTTATCTTTTATTCTCTGGTGCATGTGATTTGATGAAATGAGAGAGAGAGAGAGAGAGAGAGAGAATGTCTGTAGATGTCGTTGCACTTTTAGCTTCTAAGACCACACGGTGTACTTCATTAATACGCAATATCTGGTTATTAGTAGCTAGGGGCTATTTTCGTTGAGATCATGTTTTTTATCGATGATTTCTTCTTTCAATTTCAAGCTCAAACTATGTTAATCCGGTCTTCAACAGTACATATAAAATTACTCGCGACCAAAGAACGTGGATACTACAACTTAAAATGTTTATTTGTGTTCTTTGCTTATTATTTTTCTTTGTCAATAATTTAGACGATAAAAATACAAACTTTAAGATACTGGTCCATCATTAATTTTGATAGCAATGGTGGTCAATGACATCAAGACATGTATACAGGTGCACCTTCCAAAAGAAAACAAGAGAAGCCAAGTACGAGCTTGTTGGCATCTCTCTCGTTGTCGGCGGACGCCACTACATTGGAGAAGTACGCAATCTCCCGCAACCCATGTGTGCACTACGACTCGGGACTTGTCGGGGGCCTCCTTTTTTCTGCATCGTGTGTATGTGCAATATATTTTAGTACACGAATCGTTATTAACAATCGACTATTTGTGCATGTCTTGCATTTGTGTGCTAACACGTCACTACCTACTGGCCTCATTGAGGGCATCTTCTTTCCTACATTGCACTATACCGTGTGTAGGTGCAATGTATTTGAGTACAAAATATTTGTTTTCAATAGACTATATTTGTGGGTATCTTGTATTTGTGTGCTAACTGGTCGAAGCGGCCATGTCCTTTTGTCCCATAACAGAGATCAAGACAAAGTAGTGGTTGACACGTTGTGGTAGTATCTCTTCGAAGAAGTTCGTACCATCCAGTCATTGTGTGCTCGATTTGTAATTAAATGTGTGTATCATGAACCGGAAAGGAAAAAATCTCAAATTTTGATATATTTAATATAGTGACTGGATTCGTGCTCGTGTTTGAATATTGTGTAAGAAATTATACACTTGTGTAGGTGTCCACTTTCGTCATACTCACATGTCAATCATCTTGTTTGTGGCCATTGATATACTTGGCAAGTACATGTTGGCGAGCGTCGCAAGATAGAGGGGGTCAACTTCTAGTCTTCCATGTGATGGGAGGCACATGGACGCGGGTCATCCATATCTCGAAGGAGAAAGTGAAAGTGCGGATAATGGACGTGCCTTTGCCGCTGGCACCCGAGGATGCGAAGCAGGACATATAAAAAATGCTGGTCCTCGCTTAAGACAGGTCAGAGCCCATAGCCACAGCTCTCAAGTGCACGAGGACATGCTGCCCAGGGCGGGCAGCGCCTCTCGCCGATCACATCGGCCATCGTCCCAGCATACATGGTGGTCGGAGGCGGCTGTGTGTCACGTTGGGGCGAGAAAATGACACAAAACCACCACATTTGCGGGTGAGTTCTCACATAACCACCACATTTGAGTTTTTGGACACATAAATACCACCTTTGGGGCTAGTGTGTGACGCTGAACACTGATTTTTGCATGTTAACGTTTTAACCATGTTTCTGCCAGGTGGGACCCGTTGTCAGGGATGACGTGTGATGCATGTAAAATGCATACATGAACTTTACATTTTATTACATGTTATTCCATGATATTTGCATCATATAAGGGTTATATTCATGATTTATATTGAGTTTTGGGGATAATTAACAACTTCCCCATTTTTCTGGAATTAACCCTGCGCTGTCAGAAAACCTTTTTTCTATATTTTGATGTTTCAGGGACCCAAACGACGTCCAAATGACCTGAAACTTTACGGGATCACTTTTTTTGGAAGAAACGAAACGTAGGCGCAAAGGAATCGAAAAAACAGAGACCAGAAGGCAGAAAGGGGTGGGCCCACGCGGCCAGATTCCCTGACCGCGTGGGGTCCCCCATCCTGGCCCTCGGGCCTCCACTGCCGTCGATATTTCTTCCCGAAGCTTCGTCTTGACCTAAAAACGACTATATATAGACCCCCCCCCAGGGCTTTCGCGAAAGGGAGTGCTGCCGAAACACAGAAACCACAAAACAGAGATCTGGAGCTGAAGATTGGAGGGGGAAAACTCCGGCGGGGCGCTGCTGGTGTGGTCTCCTTCCCCTCCAACAACATCTCCACCGACACCATGATGAAGAGGGAGTAGTCCACCCCTGGACTATGGGTTTGTGGAAGTAACTTATGTATCTCTCCTCTCTATGAGCTTCACTAATTAGTACCATATGAGCTGCTGAACATAATTACGGTCATCTATGTAATTCCTTTGTGGTGGATCTTTATTATGAGTTTATACATGTTTGAGATTGCAATGGTTTTGTTTCAGTTATGAAAGTAGATGCATATTATGTACCCCGTTCTTATTTACTTGTCATGATCAGACATGTTTATGAGAGCATGTGAGGGGGAACGTGTGCATTAGTTGGAGTAACGGGGGGTGGCTAGTGCAGTGAACGTGACAGATAGTTCTGCGATCCACTTGGGTTTTCTACCTTACTTTGTTGTCTCACTAGGGATAAACAAAAATACCATGCTACCGGAGAGTGGATGTGACCTTGGCCACTATCTCCATGACTAGATCTAGCATGTTCTTATTTTAACTTTATGTCGTTGAACTTATTGCTATGCTCTGATTTATCTTAATTACTAAGGTGATATGATTTAGTTCGCATCTTGGTGGAGCATAAGAGAGAGAACAACTTATACTTGAGATCTCTATGTTAGGACGTGATGCCCATATTATTAATAACTTGTCAAACCATGTCTTGCCATCTTACATGTTTATTTTAGTGTTCCATTGTCTACCACGTTATCAAGAGTGAGTGCATTTGTGAAACCATGAACCCCGGTCCATTTTTAATCATAAGAAACACCTTTCCAACACTTTTATCATCACTTTTGTTTGCTGCCATTATTAAATCCAAAAATACAAAAACACTTTTACATCTTGCATTCATCATAAAAAACCCAAAAATATCATTTATCATTACTACCATCATCATTGCATATTTATTTTACCATCATTGCATATTTACTACTGTTTGCATATTTATTTTATTATCATTCTCACACCTTGTGCTTGACAACCACTTGGTGAGGTTGAGGGCACAAAACAATTTATTTTGTTGCAGGTTCTCAAGAGAAGGATAAGGAGATAACATCTGAAATACTGGTTCACCGAGAGTTCGATATTAAACCCTCGAGTCACCCCTCGTGGGGAAAACTGTCTTCCACTACTACATACACTCTGCACTTGGAGTCTCAACCTAACCCATTTACTTTTCACGCAGGTACCACGCGAAGGGGCTAGCAACCGTTTTCTAGCGCCGTTGTGGGGTAACTACGTGAAGGGCCATCAACGTGGCAAAGGGCGGACGGACGGACCAGATGGCCGTTAACGCGCGCGTTAGGGCACGGGATTTGACCGCTCCATCTCTGCATCTCGAGCGTCAGTCTCACTCATTTCCCTCTAGTCGTCTGTCCTACCAGCCAGTACCGCGCCGTCGCCGCCCCGCCGCCGGAGAAGAACCAAGGACTCGCCGTTCCGCCATGGTGTCGTGGGGCGACGGAGACGAATCCTCGACCGATGTGAGCTCGGATTGCAGTGTGAGTTCTTTGCACACCTATTTGGGGATTTCTAGGGTTCTAGTCGATTTGTATGGTTCCTGTCGATTTAGTTGTAATCCCAGTCTAATATGCGTTGCCATTTGCACTTGTTAGAGTATCAACACCATTTTCGATTCCGAGTACTGCGGAGCAGCCGACGATGGGGCCGAGCCTGTGCTCTGTCGATGTGGCTATGTCACGGCCAAACATGTGGGATTTTGTGGCTACAACACTGGCAGGAGGTTCCTGTCTTGTGATTGGCCGGTATGTGCACACTGTCCCCAAATTATGTGCAATGTAGCTAATTTTAGTTAGTGGTATACATAAATGAACTGTCCCTAGTGATGCTAATTGTAGTGTGTGCCTGTGCTTTGTCATTTAGGAACCTGAGAAGTGTGATTTCAAGCAATGGATTGATCCAGTCCCTACTGGTGCTATGATAAAGTCATTGGGGAAGTGATACGTGCATTTGATATCATCATTTATATAACTTTTAGTATCATACTAGAATGTTATTTGCATGATTATATGATTGTTTCTACATGTTTTAGATGATTTTGGGGACTTTCATACAAAGTCCGTATTTTTGGTATTTAATTTCTGGGAGGCAGAAAACCTCCTTTTTCTTGTCTTTAATGTTTCAGGAGCTACAGGACCTCAAATAATAAAAGGAAAAATACTGCGTCAGTTTTTCGTCGGGAGAAAGGCAGCGGGAAGAAGACCGAAGAGAGGAGAGCCACGAGGGCCAAATGGGGGTGGCCCACGCGGCCCATGTACCTGGCCGCGTGGGACCAGCCCAAACTGGCCTCGGGCACCTCCTCGCCTGGGGCTTTTTAGCAACGCCTTCGCCTCGCCCGAAAAGTAACGCCCTAATTTTTCCAAGTCCATCCGAGGTCGCGGCGGCGGCGAAACTCCTGATCCCTTCCGAGGGGGGTCAGATCCTGCTGCTCCGAAACTCCGGAGAAGGGGGAAATCATCGTCATCACCTCTCCTCCTTGGCGTGGGAGGAGGCCTCTACATCATCACCCCCATCAAGACCAGCACCATCACCATCATCACCACCATGATCCACTCCGTTCCCCTCGCAGTTTGAGAGTTGCTATACCCTAGATACTTGTCTTGTGCTACTATTCATGTTTGTGATTGAGTACTTGTCATTATTTGGTGGTGAAGTTATAATTTCAGATTGTGTTGTACCACTTATGCCAATGATTATGATCATGTTCGCACATTGTGAGTAGTTCCCGTATGTTCCTGAGGGCATAAGATGAATTGGCATTGATTTATATATGACATGTGTTGGTATTTTGTCAAGAGTTTATCTTTTTATGTGATTCTATGATGGTGTTGTGCGAACGTCGACTGCACAACACTTCACCTTTATGGGCTCATAGGAGAACACCGTAGTGTAATGAATTGATGGAGACTTGGGAGGACACGTAAACCTGAGACCGAGTCATGAAGTTATATTATGAGGGTATTAGTATCGGGGACCTTAGGGTATAATGCTATGGTGGGACTTTAGGTCTTAATAATTCTTGTGCAGTCATTTGCTTGGCCACATGATCCATCATAAGGGGTTGTAGTTTATTTATTTAGCTATACCTAATTATGGCTCCGTCCAAAGAAGATTAAAACTTGACAAGATATTCAACGTGTTATTTAATAAATCTCTATGCCTAGCATCATCCATGCCGCCCTCGGGAACGTTTGCCACATATAAGTTACACATCACTTGAGCTTGTCCTTTTGTCACATAAGAGGATTGGGCTTTCTCTCTTTGAGAGCTTTCACTTGTTACTATCTGTTATCTGCTTGCCTCGATTTGACTTAAAGGTTTTACCTCTCATCTGTTACTTCAAAATGATTAGAAACGGGGATGGGTTCTACCTTTATTGTTATGTGTCCCGTTGCTCCCGCTGCGTTGCAATCCCAAATCAACTCTGATGTTCCTACCGAGTCAAATCTTTTGATCCTTTCTCTGGGTTTTAACCCAAGGACTTGAACATAAGGTCCCGGATTGTGTCAACTAGAGTGTGTTAAGTTGTGATTTCTTAACTCTCACTAGTAGCACATGATGCTGATCTTTGACCCAAGTTCTATCTTGTTGATTTCCTTCTCGCAAAGTATTATCGTCCCTAGTCTGTGTACTTGTGTAGACGCTAATGCTATTGTTCGACCATTCGGAGAAAGATACTAACCGTGTCATTGTCAAATCTCCAGAATGGCTCGAGGAGGCCGTGGAGGCCGTGGAGGCCGCGGTAACCACAATGATGATGAGGATGATCTGCCGCCACCACCCTCGATGGCTGAGGTCTTGATGGCCATTGAGGAGAACCGTGGGCGCAATGAGCGCTTGCTTGAGCAGTTGGTGCAGCAGAATGCACGGAGGAACGAGTGCAACACTCTCACTGAGTTCCTGCGCTCACAGCCACCCACCTTTGCTGATGCTAAGGAGCCACTGGAAGCTGATGATTGGCTTCGTGCTTTGGAGCGCAAGTTCTCCGCGCTGCATGTCCCAGTGGCTGAGCAAGTCAACTTTGCCACCTATCTTTTGGTTGGTGCTGCTGGCTGTTGGTGGGAGAGCCATGTGGCTTTGTTTCCAGCCAACCATGTCTTCACCTGGGCTGATTTGCACTGCCTTCCGTGCGGAGTACATTCCCCAGCCGATCATGGATTTGAAGAGGAGGGAGTTCCTGGATTTGCAACAGGGACGGATGGACCTCCGCACTTATGGTCGTGAGTTCAACCATCTCTCTCGTTACGCCCCAAGGGACGTGACCAATGATGCTGACAAGCAAGAGCTGTTCCGCAAGGGTCTACTCCGCAGCTCCGCTATGAGTTGTTGCCCTTCAGGTTCCAGACCTATCAGGAGCTGTTCAACCAGGCTTTTACTCTCGAGCAAGGAAGAAAGGAACTTGAGGCTTCCAAGAGGCCCGCACACGGGGACCACCAGAGTTCCTCGGGTTCTGAGAGCAAGAAGCGCAGGGTGTTTGTCCCTACAGCGCCGTACCTCGTGCTCCATTCATGCCGAGACCGCAGGATACAGGCCACCTCCTCCGCGCCCCACTACTTCGACACTTGGGGTAGGCGGGAGTGGGTACCGTCCTATGCTACCTGCTCCACCTGGAGTCACTTGCTACACCTGTGGCCAGGCTGGCCACTACTCCAGGGAGTGCCCCCAGAAGGCACCTCTCGCGATAACTCCTGCACGAGCCCCTGCCACTCCAGCTGGCAAGGCTGGACCTATTGTGCGTGGTCGCCTGAACCACATCTCTGCTGAAGAAGCTGAAGAGGACCCCGGCGTTCTCATGGGTGAGTTACGAATCAACAACAATCGTGCTACAGTTTTGTTTGATTCTGGAGCATCGCATTCATTCATATCCATAGCTTTTGCAAAAGACCACAAAATACCGTTCGAGAAAATGAGCGTCCCTTGGAGATCTCCACTCCTGGCTCCAAATGGCAAACCGATGGGGTTACTCCTGAGGTTCAGATTACTATCGGTTACTACTCCTTTCCCTTCGCTTTGGTAGCTCTGAGGTCAAGTGGCATTGATGTCATACTGGGCATGAA
This sequence comes from Poa pratensis, assembly GCA_947311845.1. Classification (NCBI taxonomy): domain Eukaryota; kingdom Viridiplantae; phylum Streptophyta; class Magnoliopsida; order Poales; family Poaceae; genus Poa; species Poa pratensis. The sequence continues at coordinate 20,951,517 of CAMZMU010000094.1, read as the reverse complement.
CTGGCTAGCCAAATACCAGGCTAATCTCGACTGTGCTGCCAAGACCGTCACCGTGACCAATTCTTCCGGTGACAGTGTGAAGTATTGGTCTGCACTATCAAGACCTCCATCTCAGTCATACCCAACTCACCTGAGATCCTCCTTTGCTTTATGGAAGGCGAATCCCCTCCTGAAATCCAGGACATACACGTGGTGTGTGACTTCCCGGATGTGTTCCCGGAAGAATTGCCTGGCATGCCTCCTGACCGAAGTGTGGAGTTTGTCATAGATCTACTTCCCGGTACGCTCCAATTTCCAAGAAGCCCTACCGTATGCCGGTGGAAGAGTTGGCTCTGTTGAAAGAGCAAATTGATCAGCTGTTAGCAAGGATTTCATCCAGCCTAGCAGTTCACCTTGGGGTTGTCCGGTACTCTTTGTCAAGAAGAGGGATTCTACCGTGCCTCGTCTAGTCTCTGACTATAGACCGTTGAATGCGGTGACAATCAAGAACAAGTATCCTATTCCTCGCATCAATGATCTGTTGGATCAGTTAGCTGGTGCAACGGTATTCTCCAAGATGGATCTGAGGTCAGGCTACCATCAGATAAAAATCAGAAAGGAGGATATCCCAAAGACGGCATTTGTTACTCGCTATGGCTCATATGAGTATACCGTCATGTCCTTTGGTCTCACAAATGCTCCAGCTACTTTCATGAGGCTCATGAACTCCATCTTCATGGATTATCTTGACAAGTTTGTCGTCATTTACATTGATGACATCCTCATCTATTCCAAAACCAATGAAGAGCATGAGGAACATCTTCGTTTGGTTCTGACACGACTTCGAGAACACCGCCTCTATGCCAAGTTCTCCAAGTGTGAGTTTTGGTTGGATAATCTTGTCTTCCTTGGTCATGTGATATCCGCTAATGGTGTGGCTGTCATTCCCGACAAGATTCAGTCCATTTGGATTGGAAAACTCCAATGTCAGTCAAGGACATCCGTAGCTTTCTCGGATTGGCGGGTTACTACCGCCGATTCATCGAAGGTTTCTCCAAGATAGCCAAGGCCCTGACTGACCTTCTCAAGAAGGATAAAAAGTTCGTATGGTCGGCCGAAGCTGAAGAGAGCTTCAAAACACTGAAAGCCAAACTCACGTCCGCTCCTGTGCTTGTCCTGCCGGACACAAGCAAGGATTTCGTCGTCTTCTGTGACGCCTCTCTGCAAGGCTTGGGCTGTGTGCTAATGCAAGATGGCCATGTGGTGGCATATGCTTCTCGCCAACTTAAGCCGCATGAGCACAACTACCCAACTCATGATCTAGAACTTGCCGCTGTGGTTTATGCTTTGAAGCAATGGAGACCATACCTGTTTGGTAACCGTTGCGAGATCTTCTCGGATCACAAGAGTCTGAAGTACCTCTTCACCCAGCCGGATTTAAATCTCAGGCAAAGGCGTTGGTTGGAGTTAATCAAGGACTATGATGTGAGTCTGAACTATCAACCCGGCAAAGCAAACGTCGTGGCTGACGCGCTAAGTCGGAAGTCCTATTGCAACAATCTGATGATTGAAGAGGCCCAACCTGCCCTCCATGAAGAGTTCTCTCGTTTGAACTTAGAAATGGTTCCCTCTGGCTACCTTGCAAATCTGGAGATCAAATCTACTCTTGTGGACCAGATTAAGGATGCTCAAAAGCGTGACAAGGGTATTCTAAAAATCAAGGAGAACATTGCTAGCGGGAAGGCCAAATGTTTTTCTGTCAATGAATCCGGAGTTGTTTATTTTGGTGACCGCTTGGTAGTGCCAAAGAAACGAAAATTGAGGGAGCTGATCCTCCAAGAAGCTCATGAATCTCCTCTCTCTATTCATCCCGGTAGTACCAAAATGTACCAAGACCTTCGACCACAATTCTGGTGGACTCGTATGAAACGAGAAATTGCCAAGTGTGTTGCTGAATGCGACACCTGTCGACGGGTAAAGGCTGAACATCAAAGGCCTGCCGGCACTCTTCACCCTATTGCTATTCCCGAGTGGAAATGGGATGAAATTGGTATGGACTTCATTACTGGTCTTCCGAAGTCTCCAAAGGGAAATGATGCACTACAAGAAATATGCTAACTTGTGACCCTCAATATTGGTCACAGAAATGGTCATGAACTGTCATTTGTGACCTTTTTGTGACCAAAAACGATTGGTCAAAAGATGAGCGTCACTAATGGTAGTTTGCGACCTTTTTTGGGGATTGGTCATAGACGATTGTGACAAAAAACGAAGGTCACAGATTTTATGACCAATTGTTTTGGTCACTACCAATCTGGACAGTCCACGTCAGATCCAACGTGGCAGGGCTGACGTGGCAAAATTGTGACCAAATAAAATGGTCGTAGGTAAGAATCAGCCCAATCCAGTTCAGCCTTCTAAATGGGCCTGGCCCAGTAATTCAGCCCATTTAATTTTTTTTTCCTTACAAATTTTGACAGCACGACGGGCCGAGCCCAGCAATTTGGCCTTTTTATTTTCTAGGCCAGGGCCACTTACATTCTACTGTATTTCTATTTCGGCCATTTTATTTGGGTGCCGGTCCCACCAGTCAGATTGGTCCCACATGTCATGCAGGTCACACAATGGTCCCACACATCAGAATTTCAGAATTTCTCATATTATTTGCAGAAGTGGGTCCTACTGGTCTTTCCAGATCACATACATAATGAATATTTCAAATATTTCATACAGAATAGAGAACATATGAAATTCGTCCAAAATGTTTCATTCAGAACATAGAGAACACATGAAATTCGTCCAAAATAGTTCATACAGAATAGAGAAAACACATAAAATTCGTCCAAAATAACACTAAATTAAAAACTATTAATCTACTAGCTACTATTTGCTAACTGAGGCTTCAAGCTTCTTAGAAATTCTTCAGCCAGGAGCTCATGTAGAAGAGGGGAACACCACTTTAGTACTTGTATTACCTGCTAACAACAAAACAGAACAGTGAGAAAAACATACCTAGGACAAAATTACACATTTGCTTTGACAATTATGTAGGGCTCAAATGTGTATAAAATTGAACTGCAACAGGTTCATCTATAGCTTGTAAATAGCTCCAAAATTAAATGGATAGTGAACATTAAACTACCGATAATTCATAACAGGGGCATGATCATTTACTAATTCAACAACAAATCACAAGAACGACAATTATCACTACCAATTAACCATCCTAGATCACAGATGCCGCTAACAGACGATGCAGCACCATCTCAATTAGAAAGTTGGAACTTCCAAGACTTCAGGGATATAGGGAAACAGAGAGAGGACGCACCATTGAGTTACAGCTTGGTCGACGCTAGATGCCCCAAACATGCGTGATCACTCATTGATCATCATTAGTATATCACCTAGCAGTATCAGGATTTACCAAATTAGAACAATTTGAGATAACACTACAAGAGAAAAGAATGCAGTTCTGATTTCGGACAGCGCACTGATAAGGCTTCATTTAAATATTTTACGCTTGTTGCCTCGGAACTCTAATATGCAATATTAATCCCAAAGAATGAATTGGACAATAGATAAATAATACAAAACATGATGCCAAGATTGAATTAACATTATGCAGTCCTATTATGCAACAGTTCTAGTAGTAGTATTTAAATAACTGATGGAATTACTGGAACTGCTTCTGTACAGAGCTAGAAACTCATTACTAATGAGTAATAGCTCTAGTTGATCAAAGTTGAGCATTTAACTTGGCACATGACAAAATAAACATGTCATTGCTCAACATATTCGAGGCCTACTTCCTTCACACATAGCCCCTATAACAGGCTTCTAGATGCAGGAAGGACAAACGTGCAGAAACAACTATCAATACTCAGGTGCTGAAACTGCTATTAGAAACCAGCAAACCCTACCTCGTGTGTGTACTTCTTGAGAGGAACCGTGAAGGCACAGCTAAGCCCAAGGTCGGCAATCTTGAGCGCCATGGTCTTGCCGTCCATGAGCAAGTTCTGTGGCTTGAGGTCATAGTGAAGGACGCAGCGTCCGTGGCCAAAAGCAACGCCCCTGAAGACCTGGTACATCAGGGTCACAAAGGAAAGCAAAATAGTAAGTAGAGATCTGGGCTCAACTAGTAGCTCTACACAATTGCACTGCATGTCCACTAGCTAATTCATCTCATCAAGATAAGGAAAAGGATTCAATAGGCTCGACATGATAAATCAGGAGCCAGGATTAATGATCCCTCGTCCTCGACTCCTCCAGCTGCAAGCAACTTCATGAACACCAGCAATAGCTATAAGCAGAATCAGTAGCATATCTATAAAATGTGAGAATAGCCAATAATCCATGGGCAGGCACAACCATTTCTTAAAACCAATGACTCCAGTGATACATTGATAGCAAAGAAATGATTTTCAAAACCAGATAGCAAGAATAATGATTGTGTATGTAGTCTCTTTATAGAATAATAATTAACAAAATACTTGGAATGCCAAATGTAGCCCCAATCAGATAATAATAATTAATTAAGTGTATATGATAACAACATGACTTGAGTTCTTTCAGCTTGTTGATTCTAATCATGAGGGAGAAGGTCTACATTCTTTTGTTCAGTTCTAAATATTTAGTAACTAGTAGTGTCATGTTGATAGAATTCACAAAGTCCTAACTCATTGATGCATTCACTAGTCTGCTGTCTTTTCTACTGAACCATCGAAGCAACAAACTTTATCGAGGACTACAAGCTACAAATTGCAGTCAGCTGAGTATAATATACACATTAGCACAAATCTGTAGCAAGCTTGCTACAGATTTAAGGGTGGAGCACCATCGAACTAGTAATTCAGGGTGCAAATCCCTATCACCATAGGGGAAAATAAATCTCGAATCCAGACTCTGAAGCACACATGCATAGCAAAGAAACGAGAAGACAAGGGACGGAAGAGAAGGGACATCTCACCTCACACGGAGCGGCTCCAGGCAGCGACGACAGATCTTCGTTCCGGCGGCCGGAGGACGAAACGGTGACGACAGATCTCGAGCTTCCACGGCGTGGTGCCCCTGGAGTCGCTGGATCCATGCAGGGCACTAGCTCATACACTCTCCGGTGAGGCTCCAACCTCACGTCCATAGGTGCCTGCAGAGAGAGAAGGTGTTCAGATAGAGAAATCGATACACACACACACACACACACAGAGAGAGAGAGAGAGAGAGAGGGGGCCAGATCGGGTGAACCCTAGCCGGAAATGGAGGGAGAGTAGGAGGAGCATGAGCATGAGCAGGATGCCGCCGCCGAAGGAGACCGCCACGGCTTCCGCGTGCAGATCCCGTCCGTCAGCGCGTCCCCACCGCCGCCGCATCTGGTCATGCTGGCTGATGCGGGTGTGCTCTAAAAGCGTGAGGTGGACTAGGAGGGCCGCGAGCTGGGGGCGGAGGTGGTGGCGGTGGAGGGGACCTGCGGTGGGCGGAGTTGGCGGATCTGGATCGAGGAGGTGGGAGGCGCGAGATGGAGATCTGGATCGAGGAGGTGGGAGGCGCGAGGTGGGAGGTGGAGAGGAGGTGGGCGGGTGGCGTGATAGCGTGGGTGCGTCCAAAATATCTGGATCTCTTGCTTCTCTCGACGGTCTGGATCGTTAATCGACGATCCGTGAGTGGCTGCTTTCTGGCATCTGATTGGCTGCACCAAGTTTTTATTTTCTGAGTTTAAATAATGGAATTTTTATTAAGTAACCACCACAATTTTGTCGTAAACTGGCACCAGTCCATCATTCAAACATATTAGACCACATTTTATGTACAAATAATCAAATGATTGGGTTTAAAAGTTTTGACAGTATTTTAACCTCGTTTGACCGTATATTGAAACTGGCATACGAAATTCAAAAAAAATCAAATAAATGGAAAACCTTCGTGTAGCGTCATGACATGTGACCTAGTTATCATAAAAAAATATAAAATTGCAATTCAGAAGTTTTATTGAAAACGTGTTCCCGGAAACTTGCTATCATGAATAGACATTCATATGTTTCAAGACTAACAAGCAGCGTTTTGGCCACATTCATGACATAGTTTGTCGAAATGTCCCCGAATTTGGCACATGTTTGCATTGTGGCATGACAAACAATGTTGTCGACCAGCGATTTCGACATGTTTCACAAAAAAATCCACTTTTCATTTTTTAAGTGCTAATAGCCCGACTTTTTGTGAAGCGGCTACCGAGAGTGTCGTCCAAAATGGAACCGATAATTTTTTTTCACATAGTAGATGTCATTCTATGTACAATCACCAAAAAGTATTCATTTCTGAGCTTTTTACCATTTTCCGGTCAATTAAACGGTTTCCTGCCGATTCAGCTGGAAATGGCTAAAATGTGAACTACAGGTGCTATATATATTGCCCGTTATTTTTCAGGAATTTCATTTATAGGTTCACAACTACTCATTTCATCATAGATACACAAAAATATTTGCATGATTCAATCACTACACACGAACGGTCATGACCGAGACTTCGACTAGATTTTCAAACAAGCATACGAAATTCAAAAAAAAAATCAAATAAATGGAAAACCTTCGTGTAGCGTCATGTCATTTGATCTAGTTACCATAAAAAAATATAAAATTGTAATACGGCAATTTTCTTGGAAAGTGTTCTCAGAAATGAGCTATCATCTATGAAGATTCATGGCTTTCGGGCCAAATGACGAATGTTATGGCCACATTCATGGCATAGTTTGTTCAAATATGCCCATATTGGGCACAAACGTGTATCTTGGAACCATGAACAATGTTGCTGAAGAAAGTTTTTATTTTTCTTGCACAAAAAAATCATTTTTTATTTTCTGAGTGCAAAAAATGGGTTATTTTGTGAAGCAACTACCGAAAATATGTGGTAAGATAGGAGAAATACATTTTCTAAAAATACTATACCACATAATATGTACAATTAACCAAATGGTTGCGTGTTAAACAGTTTCTATCTACCTCTCGTAAAAAAGACAGATTCCTGCCGATTCAGCTGGAAGGGGGTCAAATTTGAACTACAGGTGCCTCATGGTTTTCTTATGATTTTTAAAAAAAATCATATTTAGGTACACAAGTACCTATTTCATCATAGATACAACAAAATTTTCCCAAGATTCAACCCCTAGGTACGAACGGTCATGTCCGCCGTTTTGACCGTATATTGAAATCGGCATACGAAATTCAAAAAAAATCAAATAAATGGAAAACCTTCGCGTGGAGTCATGATATGTGACCTAGTTAGCACAAAAAAATATAAACTTGGAATACGGCAATTTCTTGGAAAAGTGTTCTCAGAAATGAGCTATCATCTATGAAGATTCATAGCTTTCGGGCCAAATGACGAATATCATGGCCACATTCATGGCATAGTTTGTTCAAATAGGCCCATATTGGGCACAAACGTGTATCTTGGAACCTTGAACAATGTTGCCGAAGAAAGTTTTCATTTTCCTTTCACGAAAAAATCATTTTTCTATTTCTGAATGCGAAAAATGGGTTATTTTGTGAAGCAACTACCAAAAATATGTCGTAAAATAGGAGCGCTACATTATTTGAAAATACTAGACCACATGGTATTTACAAATAACCAAATGGTTGCGTGTCAAACAGTTTCAATCTACCTCTCGTAAAAAAGACAAATTCATGCCGATTCAGCTGGAAGGGGGTCAAATTTGAACTACAGGTGCCTCGTAGTTTTCTCATGATTTATTTCAAAAATCATATTTAGGCTCACAAGTACCTATTTCATCAGAGATACAACAAAAGTTTCGCAAGATTTAACCCCTAGGTACGAACGGTCATGTCCGCCGTTTTGACCGTATATTGAAATTGGCATACGAAATTCAAAACAAATCAAATAAATGGAAAACCTTCGCGTGGAGTCATGATATGTGACCTAGTTAGCACAAAAAAATATAAACTTGGAATACGGCAATTTTCTTGAAAAAGTGTTCTCAGAAATGAGCTATCATCTATGAAGATTCATGGCTTTCGGGCCAAATGACGAATATCATGGCCACATTCATTGCATAGTTTGTTCAAATAGGCCCATATTGGGCACAAACGTGTATCTTGGAACCTTGAACAATGTTGCCGAAGAAAGTTTTTATTTCCTTTCACAAAAAAATCATTTTTTTATTTTCTGAGTGCAAAAATGGGTTATTTTGTGAAGCAACTACCGAAAATATGTGGTAAGATAGGAGAAATACATTTTTCTAAAATTACTATACCACATAATATGTACAATTAACCAAATGGTTGCGTGTTAAACAGTTTCTATCTACCTCTCGTAAAAAAGACAAATTCCTGCCGATTCAGCTGGAAGGGGATCAAATTTGAACTACAGGTGCCTCATGGTTTTCTTATGATTTTTTGAAAATTTCATTTTTAGGTTCACAAGTATCCATTTCATCAGAGTTACATCAAAATATCCATATGATTCAAACACATGAACGGTCATATCCGCAGTTTTAACCGTATTTTGAAATAGTCATATGGAATAAAAAATCAACAAAAAAGAAAACTTCGCATTGTATCATTATATGTGATCTAGTTAACGATAAAAATAATTAACTTGGAATACGGGAAATATATTGAAAAAGTTTTATTAGAAATATATTGAATTTAATAGAATTCCAAAAAAATATTTTAAATTCTTCAAAACCATATGTAAAGCATTATATAAGGTTAATCGTATTTTGTTATCTTTTTTTAACAAAACTAGTCCCTAATATTCTATAATTATAGAGTACAACTTTACAAAAAATACAAAATTTATTTGGTTGAAATTGGAGTTCAAAATGAAAAGTTATAAAAGAAAACGTAAAAGACTAATAAAAAGGAACAAAAAAAAAAGAACCACCGAGCCGGCCCATTAGCTTGCCTTACCGGCCCAGGCCTGTTTCCGTATCTAGTACACTATAGATAGGCTTGCTTCTGTATTGTATCAACACCACTTGGTTGTCCCAGCGGTAGAGAGCAAACAAGCAAAGGGGTGGTTGTTGGTTCGATCCCCACCTTAAGCAATCTTTTGCCAGGAATATTTCCTTGTGTGCTGTTACCGCTTTACCCTCATGGCAGCAGGGTGGGTCCCACATGGCAGCAGGGTGGGTCCCACATGGCGGGTCCCACAGGTCACATGGGTGGGTCCCACCGGTCCCACATGGCAGCAGGGTGGGTCCCACATGGCGGGTCCCACAGGTCACATGGGTGGGTCCCACATGGCGGGTCCCACAGGTCACATGGCGGGTCCCACGGTGGGTCCCACATGACAAGTCACATGGTGGGTCCCACTGGTCCCACATGGCAGCAGGATGGGTCCCACATGACAGGTCACACGGTGGGTCCGACCAGGCGGGTCCCACATGGTAGCAGGGTGGGTCCCACATGGCGGGTCCCACTGGTCCCACATGGCAGCAGGATGGGTCCCACATGACAAGTCAACAAGTCAATATGTGCTCCTCCTGTTAACGGGTCCCACCTGCCAGTGAGATGGCTGAGTATTGACACGTAAGCGAAAATGACACATAAGCAATGACACATAAGCAAAAATGACACGTAAGCAGTGACACGTAGGCGAGACTGCTGAGTTGGCTGTCAACTAATACGAATGACCATTTAAATTGGTCGTAATCGGGTAGAAAAAATATATTAAATTAATGTTATTTGCATTATGACCAATTCATGTAAGACGATTATGACCTTTCAGACAAATTTGGTCGTTATATTTTCGGGTTTAGACCCTTCAAAACAGCAAGTGACCAAATGATACAAAATGGTCATAGATCTATGACCAATATTTTCAGGGTCACTATCAAAAGGTCATAAGTTAGCATATTTCTTGTAGTGATGCCATTTGGGTCATCATTGATCGACTATCAAAAGTGGCTCACTTCCTCCCCGTTCGTGTGGACATTACAGCAGCCAAGTTGGCAGACCTGTATACCTCTCGTATCGTCGTCCTTCACGGCATTCCCAAGAAGATAATTTTGGATCGTGGAAGCCTATTCACCTCCAAGTTTTGGACTAGTTTCCAAACTGCTATGGGAACTCGTCTTAACTTCAGCACCGCTTTCCATCCCCAAACTGATGGTCAGACCGAGAGAGTGAACCAAGTCTTGGAAGACATGGTTCGGGCATGTGTAATCTCCTTCGGCAAAGACTGGGAAAAGTATCTCCCTTTCGCGGAATTCTCCTACAACAATAGCTATCAAGCTAGTCTGGGCATGGCTCCATTTGAGGTTCTCTATGGAAGAAAATGCCGCACTCCTCTAAATTGGTCTGAAACCGGAGAGAGGACACTCTTTGGTCCAGATATTATCAATGAAGCCGAGGAGAAGGTTAGAATCATACGAGAAAATCTGAAGATTGCCCAGTCTAGGCAGAAAAGCTACTATGACAAGCATCATCAAGAGGTTCACCATGAAATTGGTGATAAAGCTTATCTCCGCGTCTCTCCCCTTCGTGGCGTTCGCCGCTTCGGAATCAAAGGGAAATTGGCCCCTCGCTATGTTGGCCCTTTCACCGTTCTGGCTAAGCGAGGAGATCTTTCCTACAAGTTGGAGTTACCATCCATCTTCCCAAATGTGCATGATGTGTTTCATGTATCCCAACTTCGCCGGTGCTTCAAGGATCCTATCCATGGAGTCAATCATGAAGAGCTGGATCTTCAGGAAGATCTTACTTATCGCGAGCATCCGATTCGTGTCCTGGATGAAGCCGAAAGAAAGACCCGCAACAAGACTACCAAGTTCCTCAAAGTTCAGTGGTCTCATCATTCCGAGGAAGAAGCAACTTGGGAACGAGAGTCTAGTCTTCGTGAGGAGTATCCCGACTTCTTTTCGCACTCTTAGAATCTCGGGACGAGATTCCTGTAAGGAGGGTAGAGTTGTAACAGCCCAAAACTAGTAAACCTAAAAATGGGTGTAAATTTTTCACTTTTTGCATTCCATGCATGCATCATTGCATCCATTTGAAATTGCTAAACAATACACTAACTTGGTTTGGCAACATTGGGAAACAAAATGCCCAACTTGCTTCAACCAAATCTCACCACAAGGAAGACACTCAAATTTGCAAATACAAATCCTTGTCATCTTATATTTGTCAAGGAAGTTCCAAGAGCTCAAAATCAATATTTTGACTTGCTTTAAAATTCCTAAAGGGTTATAATTTGGGGAATTGAGAAAATTGCCATAATTGACACCTATGAACAAAAGGGTTACAAAATATTTTATTTGGAGGAACTAAAAATTGTGGAGCTACCAAATGTTAAGGGGAGCCTCCCCAATTTTTCTCAGATTTTAATAAAAGGTTTAAGTGCCTCAAATAATTTCCTAAAGCCACTGGTTTTAAAAAAGAAACAGCAGAAGGACCTGTTCGTGATGATTTTAAGATGTCCAGGGGGCAAAGTGTAAAAACCCATGTCTTCTCCCTGTAGCCACGAGGGCATAGTGCGCCATGGCCGCGCTGCTCCCGTGCCGCACGCCTGCCTCGCGCCGGGCCCCCCCCCCTCTGTTTTCCACAGCCAGGAGACACGCCCGCGACCTGCTCCTCCAAACCCTAGCCCCGTTCACTTGCTCCCTCTTCCCTGCGTCCTCCCCACGAGCTCCACCGCCGCCGCACCATGGCCGTGCCCGTCGCCGCCGTTTGAGAGCGCAAGGAGCCAATCGAGCTCCACCACGCCGTTCGCCTCTTCCTCCTCTCCCGCCTAGCCCGAGGAATTGAAGCGGGACGCCGCCGTCTCGCCGCGCCCTTGCCGTCCTTCCGCCGGCCGTCCGAAGCTCCGCCGCGGATGGATTCGTCGTCGCCGTTGCACCACCGCCGTCGCCGACCACCTCAACGCGTCCGTGGTGAGCACCCAGTGCCGCTGCGCACTTCCCCCTCTCCCCCTTGCTTCCATCTGGCCGTATCCTCGCCGGAGTCGTGCTCAGCTCGTCGCCGCTCTTTTTCTCTCACGCCCGGTCGGGAGACGGCCATAACCGGCCTCGATGCCGTTCTCCACGGGCCCTTAACCGGCTTCTGGGGCGGCCCAACCGGACAGAAGGCCGGGCGCCTCTGCCACTGGCCCGGTTTTTGAACCGGCCTCAGCCGGGCTGGATGCCGGGCTCCTCTGGAGCCAGGCCGGCCTCACAACCGGCCCAGCCGGGCCACAGGCCGGCTACACAGTTTTTTTTCCTGTCTATGTTTTTTCATTTCTCCCTCGTAGCACATGTTCCCCGCTACTCCCTCACGACGCTAGGGTTATCGAAACTCGATGATTCCTTCGTGATCTATCGCTCTAGCTCGAACTCGATTTATTGTTACTATTGTTGTTGAATTTAATTAAGTTACTAAAATCTTTTAATTAAAAGAGGAAATTCTAAAAATAATAACTTTTTATCGGGACCTCCGAAAAATGTGTTCCTTATATCAAAACGCTCCGAAAAATGTGCATTAATCAGTAGTATCATTTTGATGCATGTTTACATGATCTTTAGCACAGGAAAACATTAAAAATCAAGGTAGAGCTATATTCTCTCCCTTGTTAAATAATTATCTCGCACCCCATTTAAAATTGGTAGATCTTGCTATAATAAATTCAATGCACTAAAGATGTCATGTCATCATGTGTTTGCGCATTGCATTCGTTAAAGCTTGTGTGGTGATTGATTTTTCTTCCGTTGCTATGCTTCGATAGATCAAGCAGCCGAGGTTACTCCACAATACCCCGAAGAGCCGTACTACCAGCACCTTGATCAAGGCAAGCGTAATCCCCCCTCTGAGCATGTCTTATCCTCTATTTCCGCAAATATTTTCTCCACTATAATATTGCATGCGGTTCCAAATGTCAATTTTATTGGATTAGAGTATCCTATAGTTGCATTAAGATTCCGATGCCAATACCTGTTTTCCCTCCTATTATCCATAGGATTGTATTTGTTGGCCGAGATACTTACTATGCTATGTTGATGCTTAGCCATGCCTAGTTAATCGCATAGCTATACGATGGATGGTTCATGTTGGAAACAGGTGATGTGTGGCGCCCCGACCCGACTGTTATACAGTGATACTGTGTCCCCGGTTATCCGATACCACCAGACACACTATCAAAGCATAATAGAGAGATCAAGATTTGTGGAACAACTGGCACATCACAGACTCTATGACACAAAACATATAGTTCAACTCTTATAATAGAGAAAGATAGCAAATGACAACCAGAGGTCACAGACCCAACAGTACAACAAGCGGAAGCAATTTATGTTGTTCCAAACAACAAGAACCAAATTATGGCCTAAGAGGCCTGCAAATAAACGTCCAGCGCCGGCTGTTCCGGGATGTCCCAAGCTGCCACCTGGGAACCCCAGACTACTCGCCGACGTCCACAAAGAACCCACCTTCGAGGGCGGTGAAGTCCTCTCCTGAAAATAAGCAAACGATGTTGAGTTTGACGAACTCGCAAGATTAAGAGCTAATATATGCTCGATGATTGGCTTTCAAGGTTTTAGGGCTGTTTTGCATAAAGCTGATTTTTTTAAAAAGACATAACTCCATGGCATCGACTAATCAGAGTATTTCTAAAAGGGGTAAGAAGTAACTCTTTCTTTCATCACCTTATTCATCCTCAACCATCATCAACCCTTGTACCTGTTCATCAAAGGCACCTCCCCGAATCACCCTCGAGGAAGCGCACCTTGCATTTGTGAGTGGTACCTCTAGTACCCAGTTTTTTACTCATTCCGTTAAAGTTATTCTATGATCTTACCTTCACTTCCCAAGTTTGTCCATAACCGCGGACACGGCTTTTCGAAAAGATTTAACCCTGCAGGGGTGTACAATGTTTACCACGCGTACCGTCCGGCCCATTACCTGATCATTAGCTCTCTTCCGTGGAAAGCCGGCTGGGTGGGAGCGGTGTCGACTTCTCCCCCGTTAAGGACTTTCCAGGATCATCAGTGGCGGTAGGACAAGAGGTACCTCCAGCACCCTGTCCCGCGGCCACTCATTCTCCTAACACCACCATCCTCATCTCAGCTCATACCACCATCATCACGCACGCGCAAATGGAAGCCCGAACTAGAGGACCCTGGCTAGCCCCGCTCGAGTTATTTAGTCTATGAGGGTTCCTGCAATTGCATAGGCCTCACGCATGGTTGCACGCTCAGTCTTGGTTCAAGAGGTAAAGAACTCGCACCTAGGCGGCGAGAACGAGACAAAGCACCACAACCACAGTGGCCTGTCATCCCCACCTTTAAGCATTTTATTATCCGTCACCACAATTTCTCCACCATCATTCTCATCTCATCACCTGTTTCCAACATGAACCATCCATCATATAGCTATGCAATTAACTAAGCATGGCTAAGCATCAACATAGCATAGTACGTATCTCGGCCAACAATACAAACCTATGGTTAATAGTAGGGAAAACAGGTAATGGCATTGGAATCATAATGCAACTATAGGATATTCTAATCCGAATCAAATTGACATTTGGAACCGCATGCAATATTATAGTGGAGAAAATACTTGTGGAAAATAGGATAAGATATGCTCAGAGAGGGATTACGCTTGCCTTGTTGAGCGGAGGAGTCAAACTGCTCGTCGGAGTAATGATGCTCAACTCCGAACTCGTGATCTACCGGAGAGCAAACAACACCGGAAAGCAAAAACAACAATCAACACATGGCAATTGTGCAATGCATACCAAAAATGATGATATGACATTTTAAATGCACCCTAGAAGCATTGAACAAGAGCAACAAGTTAAATGGGGTCCCCGTTATATTTATTGTATTATTTGGAATAAACCCCATATTTAAACTTAGTGATTATAAGTACTACTAGAGCACCTTATTGTAATTGTGATCAAATATGCATGATGATGATGATTCTGGATGATTCATGTTTTTCTGAGCATTTGGGTATAAGGAACACATTTTTCGGAGGTCCCGATAAAAAGTTATTACTTTTATAATTTTCCCTTTTTACATAATTGCTTTTAATTATTTTACTTCCACAACAATAATAATATTTACTCTAGTTCGAGGGAGGGAGATGGAACACGAAGGAATCATCGAGGTTTGATAGTCCTAAGTGTGTGAGGGGGAGCGGGAATCATACGCTAGAAGGGAGAAAAAGGAGAAGAAACTCCTAAAAAAAACAGACAGGCAGCCCGGCCTCCAGCTCGGTTGGGCCGGCTGGCAGGCCGGCCTCGTAACAGAGCCAACCGGCCAGCAGCCCAGTCTGGGCCGGCTCCTGGGCCAGCTATGGGCCCGAGACGGCCGGTTTGCAGCCCGGCTAAGCCGATGCCACGGCCGGACCGCGAGCGAGCAAGGAGAGCTTCGTCGACGGTGCATCGGCGACGAACTTCGGCGTGGCTACGGCGAGAGAGGGCAAGGGGGAGGACATGGAGAGGTTCACGGGACGGCGAGCTCACCCTCAGTACAGCGGAGAGGTCGGGGAAGCCGGAGGAGGCGTGACGGCGGCGAATCCTTCCGGCGGAGCTCGGACGGCCGCGATGGAGTTGAGGTTGGCGGCGTTGACTCACGGCCTCCCCGATCGATTCTTCGGGCGGAGGAGGAGCTCGCGACGCGGCGGAGCCGGGGATGTTCTTCGATTTGCTCCGGGAGCGCTCAGTCGTCGGCGGTGAGCTCGGCGAGCTCGGGTTGCTCCGCGGCCATGGAGAAGAAACAGAGGGAGAGGAAAGATCGCGTGGGGGCTGGTGAGTGAGCAGGTGCTCCCGTGGCGCTTGCTCTCCGTGCTGTGAAGGCAGAGAGGAGGGGGCCCGGCGCGCGTGCACAGCGACGAGCTGGTCCGGCGCGAGCTCGTGCTGCTCGAGCGGTCGCTACAGCGAAGAAGAAGGGAAATTTACAAAACGCCCCCTGGCCAAATGATTTCCATCACCGATTAGTCCTTGGCTGTTTCTTTTAAAATCCAGCAGCTGTATTTGAATTTTATTAGGGCACCAAATCATTTTACAAAAATCTGCAAAAATTTGGGTAGCCTCCCAATAACAAGTAGAGGCACCACAAAAATTTGTGTTGCAAAATAAAATGTTTTTGATAACATTTGTTCATGGAGTTTGGATATGGCATTTTGGTATTCTCAAGATTTAAAATACTTAGCCATTTATTTATCTTTGAGAAAAATAAATTTTGAAGTCTTGAACATTGTTGACACTTATAAGACTAAAAGTGAAATTTGGTGGTCAACAATTACTTCAAAACTTGAAGGCAAAAGCAATAGGCATTTGGGCTTTTCTCTTTATGAAATTATTTGAACATAATTTATTTTCCCAAATGTCACCAAGGAAAAGAGTGGAGGCTCCCAACATCATGGTGGAGCAATCCATGCCCTCTGTTTTGAAAGTGTAAAGGATTTTGAAAGTGTTGGAATTCAGTTGGATCAAGCAAAATTGGATGTCCTTCCTTTTATAAAACATTTGGCATTTTTCTTAAAACCAAAATGATATTACTTTAGAATTTTTACCACAAGTGAGAAGTATTAATTTTGAGCTCTTGAAACTTCCTTGACAAATATAAGATGTCAAGTCAATTTGTTTTGCAAGTTTGAATTCTCTCATTCCTTTGAATTTGTAATTGAACAAGTTTGGCATTTGTTTTTAAATGGTGCCAAAACCATTTGGGTGTTGTTTAGCAAGTTAACATTGGATGCCATGATGCAATGCAACACAAAAGCGAAAATTTTACTCGGGTTTTTAGGTTTCCGAACTTTGGGCTGTTACATGATGAGATGAGAATGATGGTGGAGAAATGGTGGTGACGGATAATAAAATGCTTAAAGGTGGGGATGAGAGGCCACTGTGGTTGTGGTGCTTTATCTCGTTCTCGCCGCCTAGGTGCGAGTTCTATACCTCTTGAACCAAGACTGAGCGTGCAACCATGCGTGAGGCCTATGCAATTGCAGGAACCCTCATAGACTAAATAACTCGGGCGGGACTAGCCAGGGTCCTCTAGTTCGGCTTCCATTTGCGCGTGCGTGATGATGGTGGGATGAACTGAGATGAGGATGGTGGTGTTTAGGAAAATGAGTGGCCACGGGGCAGTGTGTTGGATCGCTGCTCCGTCCTCACTGATGATCCTGGAAAGTCCTTAACGAGGGAGAAGTCGACACCGCTCCCACCCAGCAGGCTTTCCAAGGAAGAGAGCTAATGATGAGGTAATGGGCCGGACGGTACACGTGGTAAACATTGTACACCCCTGCAGGGTTAAATCTTTTCGAAAAGCCGTGTCCGCGGTTATGGACGAACTTGGGAAGTGAAGGTAAGATCATAGAATAACTTGAACGGAATGATTAAAAACTGGGTACTAGAGGTACCACTCAATATTGTAAGGCCGACTTCCTCGAGGATGATTCGGGGAGGTGCCTTGGTGAAACAGGTACTGTGGTTGATGATGAGAAAAGTGATCAAAGAAAAGAGTTACTTCTTACCCCTTTTTGAAAATACTCTGAATAGTCGATGCCTTTGAGTATGTTTTCATAAATAAAATCAGCTTTATGCAAAACAGCCATATAACTTTGAAAGCCTCATCGAGCTAAAGCTCTATACATAATCTTGCGAGTTCGTCGAACTCAACGTCGTTTGTTTTGTTTCAGAGGAGGACTTCACCGACCTCGAAGGTGGGTTCTTTGTGGACGTCGACGAGTAGTCTGGGGTTCCCAGGTGGCAGCTTGGGACATCCCGGAACAGCTGGCGCTGTGATGTTTATCTGTAGGCCTCTTAGGCCATATTTTGGATCTTGTTGTTTAGAACAACCTAATTCGCTTCCGCATGTTGTAATGTTGGGTCTGTGACCTCTGGTTGTAATTTGCTATCTTTCTCTATTATAAGAGTAGAACTATAATGCTTTGTGTCGTAGAGTCTGTGATGTGCCAGTTGTTCCACAAGTCTTGATCTCTCTATTATACATTGAGGGTTGTGCCTGTGTTAAGGCATCAATCGGGGTGTTGCGTTGCCGATGATCCATTCCGAGCAACGCCTGCCAAAGGTTTTGGCCGGGGATTGGTAAACCCGTAACCTCCGGTTGTATCGCTTAACCGGTGACACACAGCATCACTGTATAACAGTCGGGTCGGGGCGCCACAGATATGACCTAGCATACAGCTTCTTCTCCTGCCTCTTCTTTGTTTTCACAGGGACAATACAATGGCTTTCTTTTTCTTGTCCCTCATCACTGTTAGTACTAGCTTCCTCGACCTTTCATACTTTCTGATCATCTCTTGCACCTTAATATTGCTGTCAACCAGTTCTAGCCCTTCAATCCTTCCCCTTCTTCTTTGACATAGTACATCGAATCACATAGCCCATACCCTTCCTTCTCCATCAGCCCCAACAAACACAGCCACCTAATGTCAGACCGCGCATAGTGGTCGACACAAATTTGGCACCGTCGAATTGGATGTACAACTCCCACAACTCTGAACGTTGCCTAAATACAATTTAGATTTGTGTTCAGTAAAACTGTGCAAATTCAGAAACCTAAAACGAGAAAATCCCCAAATTCAGAACCCCCAAAATTCAAAACAGAGGCAGAGAATTTCTTACCCGTCGTCAGAGATGTAGTGGCTGAACGGGTCGGTGCTGCACTGGCTAGCCGGAGCAAGCTGCGAGCACCCCTCCTCCGGCGCGCGCTCGTGCTCTTGCTCCGGCCTCGCCTCGCGGTCCTCCTCGCTGTCAACATCAATGGCGCCCTTGTCGAAGCCCGGCCAGGTCAGAGAGAGAGACCGAGAGCGTCCGCCTACAGCACACGCGCCGCCGTGCCCGTCCGGCGAGCCGCCGCCACCTCCGGTCGCCATAGGAGTCGCGGGAGAGAGACTGACGCTCGAGATGCAGAGATGGAGCGGTCAAATCTCGTGCCCTAACGCGCGCGTTAACGGCCGTCTGGTCCGTCCGTCCGCCCTTTGCCACGTCATCCTTGACAACGGGTCCCACCTGGCAGAAACATGGTTAAAACGTTAACAGGCAAAAATCAGTGCTCAGCGTCACACACTAGACCCAAAGGTGGTATTTATGTGTCCAAAAACTCAAATGTGGTGGTTATGTGAGAACTCACCCGCAAATGTGGTAGTTTTGTGTCATTTTCTCCGTTGGGGCTCTTTATCCGCAGAACAGCCTCACCACTTGTAACCGAGTGTTTTCTTCCCGACGTCTCCTATGCCTAAATCCTTTGGTACTGAAAAGCCTGAGGGAAGATGTAAATAAATCTGCGAGAAAAACTATCTGGGGGAAGCAAAGCGGCATGAGCACCTGAGAAGGCAGGAGGTGACTTCACTATTTATTTTGGTAGAGAGGTGCCGCTACTTCGATCTTATGCCCTTGACATTATTTCAAAGCATGCAATTATACTGCTTAGTGTTGAGTGGGTGTGGAGCTAACTTTACACTTCTGAACCGTTTCAAGTAACAATGATAAAAGCAAGAAAAACTACAACCAAACAGTGCATAAGAAGTGAAGCAGTTTATTAGTTCACTTGGTACATATATAATAAGTAAACCCTAAACCAACTCACTGCTCGCTTCATTTGGAGAGCTAGCTATTCACTTCTCACTACATTTTGACACAGCAGGAGTGTTAAACCCAACGGAAATGGCTAAAAATTTGGACATATAACTGTACCTTGAACTCCATGTTTACAATTGAGTGAACCCAATACTTGCTATTTCTGGCTGTGCGTGGATTAGGCAAGTTTGTTAGCATTTCATCTACACAAAAATGATTCAAGCATAAGAACTGAAAGAAAGATAGCTAGAAGAAATAAGTAGGCACTGTTTTTACTTCATTGATTTGAGCTTAGAAAGAGAAACGAGGAGAACTATAGTTTTTGTCCATCATTATTCACCAAGAACAAAATGTTGATGTCATTATTAGTTACAGACAAACTAGAAACAAAGAACAACTACTTCGCTTAATTAATTACTTTTTTCGACTATAGAACCTTTATTGCTCTCAAGTTCCCAACCTCTTGTCAACCGTCGAGTGATACAACCGCAACTTTTCACCACCACATCTGCATGCAAATATGCACATAGCCAATTCCAATTAATTTCCTACAAAGTAAAAGTGATGTTTGATAAAATAAAAACGTCTACATGGAAGTATGCAGAACTTTGGGGGTTAATATTTCGTAATGCATTGTCAAGTGAAAATGTCCTGCGTTAGCAGAAGTATATTTCTTTTCTGAAAAATGCATTGTCAAGCAGTTTTATTGATTCTTTGTGATATTATCTAGGTGTCTTTGCATATATATATAAGCAAGGATTTTATGAATGTCGACATTCTTTAGCAACATTATTCCGACAGAACAAGAAAGTTTCGTTCATTCGGTGATCAATATAAAATTGTCCACTAGCTAATGTCATGTCAGATTAAATGGAGAAAGATTCGTTGTGGATGACGTTTTGGCAGTACATGAACACCGATCGCCTACCAGTGGAAGGTCGGGAAGCGTCACGTAGACCCTGAGATCGAAGGTGAAAGTGTGGAGGACAGAGAGCACACCCACGCGGCCGCCTCTCAGGAACCTGAACTACGTACATGAACCTTAATTACGTCTAAGAATTTCCTTCCCGATGTCTCCAATTCTCAAGCTAATTTCAATACATTTTATACCTCTTTTTCTAAGAATTTTGTATAAGAGGAAGGCCTTAGACGTCAATGATTCAAAAGCATGGGAGAACACACATGTTCTTCCCTGGTCGTATATTAATTGTTTAGTTTTCTTGCATTGTTCATGCTTGTATTGGATGCTTGTAGTGTAGCATAGCAAAGTGATGAATGATTCGTGAAATATGTAGGCAACACACCCCGTCTGTGGTGGTATATTTTTGTTAGCCCAGTATGGTGTGGTTGCTGAAAACATAACTCACGTCGATTTCACAAGATTTTACAAGACAAGATAAATTGTGTAGAGAAATAAAAGCCGTATGCATCAACCTGATGCAGAGGCTGGGGTAGCCCCCAATTTCGAAAAAAAGAAAGATAAGTTGTGTAGGGAAATATCACAACATCTCATCTTTTGTTGGGCGGGCATGGAGAGGATGCACCTAAATTAGAAAAATAACAAATTGACGGGTGCGCAATGGTTGGGAGTGAATAGTGAAAGGAAGGGAGGAGGAAGAAAAATAACTGTCAGAAGCTAGAAACATAAAACAATAATCCAACTTGACGTCCAGAGAGCAGAGTAGCTTACTGTACATCCACGCTTGAAGTGCATGCTAATAGGAATGACCGAGTGAAACTTAGGGCATCTCCAGCCGTGGCGCAAACCCAGGATGAAAAAAAGAGGCGTTTTGGGGGGCAAAATGCTTGCGCCGGCTGAAAACAGAATCCTGGGGGAGAGCGTTTCCCAGCAGCACGTCCACCCAACGAAGGCAAAGTCCAAAAAAAAAAAAAAAACGAAAAAACACGCCACCGCCAGCGCGTCACGGTCGGCCGCCTCCGCCAGCGCCTCGCACGGCCGGCGCGCCGGCGAGGCGAGCCCCTGGGTGTCGGACGCCAGCGCGTGGCCGCGTTCTTGGACCGCGAGCGCGGAGAGCTTGGCAAGCACGGAGAGCACCCGCGACTTGAGCTCCACCATGGCCGCGTTCTTGGACGGCGCCGTGACGGTGGAAGAGCATGGGCACGGCGTCGGGGTTCGGGGCGGCCCCTGCGGCGCCGTGGCCGTGAGGAGCATGGGCACGCCGTCGACCATCACCGAGCCCTGCGGCGCCGTGGCTGTGGCGGCCCCTGCGGCGAGCTCGAGGAGGTCCGCGAGCTGGTGGCCTCCGCGGATGGCGAGCAGGAGGAGGGCGGCGGCGCGGGCTCGGCGGCGGCCTGCTGCTCACGCCCGTGGCCATCCCGGTGAGCTCGAGGAGGGCGGCGCCGCGGATGGTGGCCTCCGCGGATGGCGAGCAGGAGGAGGGCGGCGGCGCGGGCTCGGCGGCGGCCTGTTGCTCGCGCCCGTGGCCATCCCGGCGAGCTCGAGGAGGAGAGAGGAGCAGAGCTGGCCAGCGGTGGAGGCGTTCTTCGTGGGTGGGTGGGAAAAGTGGGGAGAGGAGAGAGGAGAGGAGAGAAAGAAAGGGAGGATTGCCGTGGTGGGCCTGGGCAAAAGAGAGGAGAGAGAGGGAGCTCAGAGGCTGACTGTGGGCCTGTTTGCATGCAATCGCCCCCCAGGCCAACCCTAAGGCGCTGAGTTTGGCCTGGGAGCGCCGGCGCTAAAACGGCGCTAAACGGCGCTATTTGGCATCCTGGGGGACACGAGTGGAAGACTTTCGGCGCTATTCGGCGCTATTTAGCCTCACCCCCAGCTAGGAACAGTCGTATTTTCAACAACAAAGCCACACCTATTCAAGTGTCACGTAACCTGTATGAAACAAAGCTTTGGGCGGAAGCTGGTAAAGGGCATGCTCATGCCATCCTGCACAGACCAAGAAAACCCGACTAATTAGCCCCTATGTCATCTCTGTTGTCCTAGTCTGCATCCGTGCATGCTAGCTTCCATCCGTAGCAACGCACTGACACTTTACTAATTCAATTCTGGTCATTAGTAAACTGACAATTGAAGTGTGATCAAAGTATGTGCATGACATGATTTTAAACATTTATTTGTGGTTTTGACTATCAACTTTTATTGACACGGGTGAAATATACAAGTTTGTAGATGTAGTCGATCATCTACAATACTCACGAGCAAGAAGCGAAGCCACTCACAATGTGAATATTAGGTAATATTCTTTATTACCGTGACATTGTTCATTTTTCATGATGTTACATGGGTATATAAGCTGATGCCACCTTAAAAACCATATGTTTTGGAACAAACCTTTTTTTCCCGTACTCCCTTTTGATAGACAAAAAAGTGATGCATGAGAGCATGGGCGCGCGTGAGAAGCTGTATTGGCAAATGGTATGGAGCACGGGATGCCTTGGCAGGACGACGCAAAAAGTTAAGAAGAACAATGACATGATTAGAAAGGCAACATACAATGTTACAACTTACAAGCCTATAGGGTGGTGCAATCGTAAGGTTGTCTCATAAGAGAGGATTGAAGAGACCGAGAGATTATAGCGGGAGAAGAGTTCTTTTTAAAACGAGGCAAAACGACAAAACATAGCGGGACGAAGCCCAACATAAAAAATAAAAGAATCACGAAAACTAGCCAATAATGTCAGCTAAAGTGCTTAGCACCCAACCATAATCATTCTTGCTTCATCTTTGATTTTCTACAAGAGGACCGAAGACACTGATAATTTATTGTTGACCACCTACCATTTCTTCCTTCTAAATTTCCCAGAAAATCAACCTGATGGCAGACCTGAGGCCATTGTGGGAGGTAGACGTAGTCTGCGAAGATTTTCTTGATAGAGTAAGTACATAACATGTGGGGCCATACCGGCTAAAACCATCAAGTGGAATTCATATCAATCGATACGATATAAAGTTGGGAAAAAACCTAGGTAGACATCACTTGATTTTGAATTGTGTGTATTATGAGTTTAGAAAATATTAAAATTATGAAATGTTTAATAAATTAAGTGGATGACAAGCTCGATTTTGGATTGTGTGCTAGAAATAGACATTTCTGTGTACATTTTTGCCGCCCTGGTCTCTGCACGATCTCCTTTGCTGCCATGGAATCACCATGCATAAGCCTATGATCTTGGAGATGGAGTACAGTTTTTGAGAAGGGCACATTGAGCCCCTCGTAGGCAACCCTCTATCGATCGATTGGCACTTTGATGGCAGGGACATTAGCTCAGTCAACATGGGCAATGCAGAACTTCTTTAGGTTGTTGGTGATTGGTCGTTGACCCCGCAGGGCCTGCATGCCGAGACGTACTTCAAGTCAAAGGTGGCAAACGTGCTTCCTTCCTGATATCTCCTATTCGTAAACTAACCCTTCCCTTACCTTTCTTTTTTGGATCTTTTGCTACGAGTTGGAGTACGAGAGGGGAGTGTTGAACCTTAGTGACTTGCATTTCATTTCCATTTCCTTTTTTCTTGCATGATCTGCTGTTGCCGCTGAAAGTAGGCGTATAAGAGAAATTGCTGAAATGCATCGCTAGTGAAGCACGATAAGAAGTAGAATGCGTCCGTTCCATTTTGGCATATCTCTATAAATAAACTGTTAGTCATGGAAGATACGGAGTACGTGGTCGTTGAAAACATTTACCCTGATAAATATTAGCACGAGATATTGTTCACGGCAAGGTCTTCATAAATAGCACGGGAGGGCGCCTCTCCCCGGTGGATCAGAGGCGACAGGCCGGGCAGCAGGCGTTGGCGATGGTGTTGTCTTGTGGGAGGGCGGCGGCGGCACTGTGGTGCGCGAACCGAACTACGGACCGTTCCTCGATGGATCTCGACGCCCGCCGACGCAGGGCGCGGCCCCGCGCATTGACTGGTAGCAGGGGCCGGCGGCGGCCCTGTGCCGCCTCTCCTTCCCCGCCCCAGGGTGCTCTCCCTCCGCCAGCGGACACCGGCTGGTCTTCTCCTCGACCACCGAGGCTATTCTCTCCCCTGCACCACCGGCTGATACTCTCTGCAGCCACAACCGGCTGGCTGTCTAGCGCCGGTTGCCGGTGCTCCGCTGCCCACCGTAAGGGTGAACTGTAGGGAGCAAGGGTGCCTGGGTGCTCGCCTGCTCCTTCTACCCGTGTATTCTCTGCTCCTCTGCAAGGAGGCAACCCGCTGGTCCTCTGCTGCTGGCCTGCTGATCCTTTTTAGTGTACAGAATTGGGTCTTTACCTGAGAGCAACGTTTTGTAGCTCGTCCTACATGTGGACGTTTTTCTGAAAAAATAAAAAACAATACTTTAAAATTTCAGAAATTTTTGAAAATAATCTTAGTTGTAGATAATGATTACTTCTAAGTGTGGAAAAAA